>JALIGW010000040.1:3606800-3999300 GCA_023053685.1 Diadophis punctatus similis
CCAGAATTCATCAGCCAGAAAGCTAGTTGGAGAATTCCAGCAGTTTAAATCCACAGATCTTTCTGTTTCCATGGTTAAGAAACAATGATCTGGATGCATAGATCCTTATCCTGCCAAGAGCTAGGCTGGGGTAATCGATTTTGTGTATGTGTGTGTGTGTGAATTCTGGTCCAAAACAATTACTTTCCCATAAATTAAGGGGCATGCATAAGCGCATCAGTGTGCCTACCGTCCAGAGGTGGGTTTCGGAAGTTCTAACCAGTTCTGGAGAACCGGTAGTGGAATTTTTGAGTAGTTTGGAGAACCAGTAAATACCACTTCTGACTGCCCGCGCCCCATCTATTCTCTGCCTCCCGAATCCCAGCTGATCGGGAGGAAATGGGGATTTTGCAGTATCCTTCCCCTGCCGCGCCCACCAAGCCACGCCCAGCAATCCAAGCCACAACCACCAAGCCACGCCCACAGAACCGGTAGTAAAAAAATTAAAACCCACCACTGTCCTAATGTTCCCTTGTATTCGTATCCATTTCATGTATTCATAATTATGTTTATACTTATATCTGTTATCTAATACATGTCTGACAAAATAAATAAAAATAAATAAATAAAATGTTTCTTTCCCAATTTTGTGACTCTCCAAGTTGTTGGCGCTTGCTATGGTGCACTTCGTTAGCTGAGCTTGGGCTCAAAATTCTTAGAGTTGTAAAAATATGCCTTTAATAAATGGGTGTAATTTGAAATGACAGAGAGAGATTTCCCCCAAGCGGGAAGACAGCCTGGTCTGATCTAGGTATGCAGGAGAGAGTGTGGAATGTTGTCTTTCTCAACCCCGCCCATCAAAGTCAGTTAAATAATTAAAACGGCAAAGCTCAATTAGTTTTTATTAATTTGTTTTTAGTGGCTTATAATATTGTACAAAGCCTCTTTGGTTTCTTCAGGGTTCAATGTTGGGCATAATCCTGAGACTTGAATTAATGCTTCGGGCACGCGTGACATAGGTTCGCCATCATGGCCCTATACCAGTGATGGCGAACCTATGGCACGGGTGCCACAGGTGGCACGCGGAGCCATATCTGCTGGCACGCGAGCCGTTGCCCTAGCTCAGCTCCAGAGCGCATGTGCGTGCCCGCCAGCTGATTTTGGCTTGCACAGAGGCTTTGGGAGGGCAATTTCTGCCTCCGGCGGGCCTCCAGGGTGGCGGGGGGAACATTTTTGCACTCCCCAAGCTCCAAGAAAGCCTCTGGAGCCTGGGGAGGGCGAAAAATGGGCCTATTGGGCCCACTGGAAGTCGGGAAATGGGGGAGTGGGGGGGTCATGCACGCATGCACAGGGGGGTGGGGCAAATGGGGGGCTTTGAATTATGGGTGTGGGCACGCACGTGCATGCGATAGCGCAGGCGTGCACTATTTCGGCACCCGAAGAAAAAAAGGTTCGCCATCACTGCCCTATACCATTTCAGACAAATGGTTGTCCAATCTCTTCTTTAAAACTTCCAGTGTTGGAGCATTCACAACTTCTGGAGGCAAGTTGTTCCACTGGTTAATTGTTCTGTTGCTAAGCAAAGTGATTGTGAAGTGAGTCACGCCCATTTTGACCACCTTTTCTGTCAAGAGTTGTGAAACGAATCCCTAGAGTTGTTCAGTAAATCACACAGTAAGTCAATCCAGTTTCTCTCTTCGACGTCGCTTGTCAGAAGCCATTTGAGAAGGTCACAAATGGTTATCACATGTCACAACCTGTACTACGGTATTATCTATTTTTTAAAAAAATGAATTTTATAGTGATCATGCAGATGTTTATACAGAGGTCTTGGTATATGTATTGGATTTTTGAGAAGAGCCTAATAAGAGAGTAACCCAAAAGGGTCGCAGTTTTCCTGGGTCAATGAGCTGCATGAAAAACCAGCATCAACTTCATTCATGTTTCTCTACTCGCTTCATTGGGAGAACACCATAAATGATTCAGAGCAGAGGTAGGCATCCTATTTGCAGTCACAGATCACATGATAGGAAAGCCACCAAATCTGGTCTGTAGAAATCCAGAGGCGCATTGCTTACATTTCAAGTCAGTGTTGACTCCTGATGACTGCCTAGAGTAGGGGTGGGTTCCGGTTTTCTTTGCTGCCGGTTCGCTCAGGGACGCGCCGCGGGGGTGCGCGCATGCGCCGTACTTAAAAAAAGCTTCTGCGCATGCACAGAAGCTAAAACAAAGAGAACCGGCTCAGGGGCGTGGCAGGCCTGGGTCGCTGCCAGTTCTAGCGACCCAGGCCGCCAAGTTACTACCGGTTCTATAGAACCGGTTCAAACCAGGAGGAACCCACCTCTGGTCTAGAGACAAGTCCCTGCACTTTTCGTGGCGAGATTTCAGAAGTGGTTTGCCATTGCCTACTTGCCAGGGCTGAGAAAGAGGGACTGGCCCAAGGTTACCCAGCTGGCTTTTTTTACCTAAGCTGGGACTAGAACTCATGGTTTCCCAGTTTCTAGACCAGTGCCTTAAACCAGGGGTCTCCAACCTTGGCAACTTTAAGACTTGTGGACTTTAACTCCCAGAATTCCTCAGCCAACTTTGGAGTTGAAGTCCACAAGTCTTAAAGTTGCCAAGGTTGGAGACCCCTGCCTTAAACCACTACTTTATACCAACTTGGCTCTCTTTGTTTATCTCAATTTTTGCAGCCCAATCACAGAGAAGGAATGAGGACATCGGCAGATATGCAGAGAGCCACAAGATGACCATGGAGAGATTAAACAGAGGTGGTTGCATGTATAAAACATGTTCTAATCCTGGGAAACAAATCAAACATTAGGAAGGAACTCAAATTGGCTCCACCCTCATTCCCTAGGAGATTAGAGGGAGAACACAAAAAACACAGTCAGGCTTTCAAGATTCTGTTTGTTTGTTTATTATTTATTTGTTTGTTTGTTTATTTAGTCAAACATATACAGGATAGTAGGTGTTTGTATAAACATAACATAAGCAAAGAAGTACAGATAAATGAGGACAATAGGACAGTAAGACAGGGACGGTAGGCACAATTGTGCGCTTATGCACGCCCCTTACAGACCTCTTAGGAATGGGGTGAGGTCGACTGTAGACAGTCTAAGGTTAAAGTTTTTGGGGTTTGGGGAAGAAACCACAGAGTCAGGTAGTGCATTCCAGGCATTGACCACTCTGTTGTTACTAGAGCCTATTATACTGCTAGTCAAACTTGGGAGAGCCAGTTTCCTCACCTGGCCTACCTGGAAGGGACTGACCAGCTGGAATCATCTGGGTTATTGTTTCCTCCCTTGAGGTTTGGGAGTGATTGATTGATTGAGGAAAAAAGGTTCATTTTTTTACTGCATCAAATCTGTTTTTAAGATTTAGACCGCATTTTGCAACAGGATGCGCGTAATTGGATTTTTGGAATTATAGGAACATGTGCATATTTACACATACACACATAATTATTTACAATTTGTATAATCATGTATGTATGTATGTATGTATGTATGTATGTATGTATGTATGTATGTATGTATATATATATATGAATCAGGGGTGAAATCGAGCAGGTTCTGGAGAACCGGTAGCGGAAATTTTGAGTAGTTCGGAGAACCGGCAAATACCACCTCTGGCTGGCCCCAAAGTGGGATGGGAATGGGGATTTTGCAGTATCCTTCCCTCAGGAGTGGGGAGGAAATGGGGATTTTGCAGTATCCTTCCCCTGCCACACCCACCAAGCCACACCCACCAAGCCACGCCCACAGAACCGGCAGTAAAAAAAATGGATTTCACCACTGGTTTATGAATTAATTGGAAAGGAAAATATAAGCAGACCAATTCTATCACTTCTGGCTGCAGAATTAGCCCAGATTTGCTAAAAGCTCAACTTCTGGGGAGATGTCGCGAAAACTGTCTTGATTGTTGCGGAAGATCCCAATCGGAAGGGGGCCGAGAGAGACACCCCCCCACACACACACGATCCCGGACAATCCCAAAAGTGCCTTTCAGCCCCCGGCGGTGGAATTTCACTCCCTCTCGAAGCGCGCTTTGGATCGCCGCCCGTGGTTGCCGAACCTTCGGCCCAGATCCTTCAAGACAGTCAGCGAAGTTGAGCGTCTTGGCTTTTTTTTTCCGATCGTAACCCAGCAAGGTGCGTGCAGAGGTGTGTGTGTGTGTGTGTGTGTGTGTGTGTTGGGGGGGGGGAATGCTGTTTGGAAAATAGAGAAGGGGCATCATCTGAGTGTCCTGAAATTATCCGCATTTGAGTGCTGGCGAAGAGGGGGGGGGCTTCATATAAAGGGGGCAAATTCCCCCCCCAAACTAAATAATTTCAAGTCCAGCTTTTTTTTAAAAAAAACCAAAACTCTCTCTTTCAAGAGCGAGAGAAGTGGGCGGGTGTTTCCCGTGATTGACAGAAGGTTGGGGCCAACCAGCCAGCCGGCTGACGACTACCTGTTGGAACGTGCAGGTTCGTCTCGGGCGCTCGCCCCGGTTCTCCCAACGCGGAAGCCTCTACCCGGAACAGAAGGGGCCCCGCAGGGAAGGGGCCGAGCCCGGGGCCCGAGTATGGAGCCTGTCTCTCTCTGGACTCCCCAGACGGTGCTGGCTTGGATCCGAGGTAGGGGGCGGCGGCAAGACCTGGCGGTCTTTGCGGGGTGGGTTAGGGCTCCCTCCCCCCCCGCCCAAAGGTGTGTTTCGATGAGACTCGCTCCCTCCCTTCTGTGGCTAACCCGTTGCGGCCCCAGGTGAGAGGAACCCACCTGCCAGGGCCGGGATGGCAACCGGAGTCAGGTGCCCCTGCATTCCTGCGAAGGGCAAGGTTGGTCCTGCCCAACTGGGTTCAGGAAAGGAGGCTTGTTAGGGTCCAAACGAAGTTGGTAGTTTCAGGTGTTGATGCGATGCGGGCTGGGGAAGAGGAGCTTTAGTCAATAATTTGGGGGTGACAAACCCCCCACCTCACCTTGTTCCTTGTTTCTTTTCAACTACTTAAACACAGTGGTTTTCTTTCTTTCTTTTTTTCTTTTTTTCTTTCTTTTTTTCTTTTTTTCTTTCTTTCTTTCTTTCTTTCTTTCTTTCTTTCTTTCTTTCTTTCTTTCTTTCTTTCTTTCTTTCTTTCTTTCTTTCTTTCTTTCTTTCTTTCTTTCTTTCTTTCTTTCTTTCTTTCTTTCTTTCTTTCTTTCTTTCTTTCTTTCTTTCTTTCTTCCTTCCTTCCTTCCTTCCTTCCTTCCTTCCTTCCTTCCTTCCTTCCTTTCCACCAATACCTGTCTGGCACTGGCAGAAACTCTCTCTCTCTCTCTCTCTCTCTCTCTCCCTCCCTCCCTCCCTCCCTCCCTCCCTCCCTCCCTCTCCCCCTCTCCCCCTCTCCCCCTCTCCCCCTCCACGAGAAGAAACCTAGGACAGATCCTTCGACATGAACTTTCTTGGAAGGCATAACTTTAAATCTGCAAGAGAATTAGAGTTAATAGAACGTGGGCAGCTCTGAATGGGCTGGCGGATTGACGATGCTCGCTCTCTTCAATAGTATTATGCGGACCAACCAAGGGTATTATATTCGCCCTTCTGACCCGCACCCCATCCCATCCCATGCCCTTATGATATTGAATTAGGACTGAGGAGACTGAGATTCACTCCGTGCTTGGCACCTCTCAACCTACACCACATTGTTGGGAAGATAAAATAAAAGTCCCTTGAGCGTTCAGAGGAAGGATATAAACATAACACCTAGGGGTATGTATATGCGGTATGTGTGTGTATATATGCATTTAGCATTGTGCTTAGGTGGCTTTTATATGTCATCTGCCACATTCCATTATCCTCTGACACTTTCAGTAGACTGTTATTTATTGCTAGTCATTCATTCTTTGCCGTCTTTCAAGGAAAAAAGCTGGTTCTGCCCCACCCTCCCCATGGCTCAAGCACAAACATTTGAAGAGAGAAAGGGGAAAATAGTACAGGTAGTCCTCAGCTTACAATATTTGATTAGTGGCCGTTTGAAGTCATAAAGGCACTGAAAATACTGACTTATGACCAATTTTCACATTTACGACCATTGCAGCATCCCCACGATCATGTGATCCAAATTTGCCGCCCAGAGTCTCTGTGGAGTGGGCGGCATACAAATGCAACTACCGTGTTTCCCCGAAAATAAGACCCTGTCTTATATTTTTTTGAACCCTTAAATAAGCGCTTGGCCTTATTGCCATGCACTCAAAAGCCCGATTGGGCTTATTATCAGGGGATGTCTTATTTTGGGGGAAACAGGGTAATAAATAAATAAATTTGGGTGCTTGGCAACTGGCGTGTATTTATGACCGTTGTTGTACTGTCACGGGGTCATGCGATCACCATGTGTAACCTTCCCAGCCAACTTCTGACAACCAAAGTCAGTGGGGGAAGCCGGGTTCACTTAACAACTGTGGCAAAAAAAGTTGTAAAATGGGACGCAACTCACTTAACAACGCTCTTGCTTAGCAATGGAAATTTTGGGCTCAATTGTGGTTGTTAAGTTGAGGACCACCTGTTACTGCAGGGATTGAAGCTGGCCTCTTTTTGAGGCAAGGTGTATGTGATGATCTAAGCCAGGGGTCTCCAACCTGGGCAACTTTAAGACTTGTGGACTTCAACTCCCAGAGTTCCTCAGCCAGCAAAGCTGGCTGAGGAATTCTGGGAGTTGAAGTCCACAAGTCTTAAAGTTGCCAAGGTTGGAGACCCCTGATCTAAGCTACGGTTCTTCTCAAAAGGTTTGGACCGGTTTGATGAAATCCAGGAAATCACTTGCTTTGCTTTGCCTCCTCTGTTTAGGTTTGGATCCAGCATTACAAGGTTACCCCGTGGAGACGTGGGAGTTGACCGGGAAGAGGCTGCTCCGGTTATCCTATCGGGATTTGGAGAATCTGGGCGTGAGCTGCATCGGCCACCAGGAGCTCCTCCTGGAAGCTGTGGAGCAGCTTTGTGTTTTGGTGGGTGCCTGCGGAAAACAAATCCCGGCGAACCCTCAATGGACGGCCAATAGCTTTGGTAGAGAAAGGGGTGAAACGTTGCTTTCCTTACAGAATATCTGGGCCTGTAATCCTCTCTCTAGAACTATGAGCTGACCACCACCAACCTGAGGACACTCACCGAGAAGCTGCAAGGGATCATTCGGACGACCGAGGTCTGCATTCTGAGTCGCAGGAAAGTGAGCACTTATCACGGAGCGGCTACCGAAAAGTCCAGCTTGGATCTCCTGGCATCTGTGGTGGAACTGATCAATGCTGCTAAAGGCCTCTTTTTATGGCTGAACAGGTACTCAGCTATTTGCTTAGATGTTGGCAAGGGTGTGCATATCCAAGGCTGCTCACATCTTGATAAAACATGGGAGGGCAGTGTGTGGTTGCTCATAATTTCCTGCTGCCCTCAATAAACAATTACAGTCCACTTCTTGAAAGTGCAGTTTGCTTTAGTCTCTTGTCCAGTGAGTGGGAAGAGGTATGCAACAGAAAGCCCGAGGTGAGATGTCAGAGAAAGAGAGATCAGATGGCTCTGTCAATTTTTAGCTATGGCCCTGACCTTTGTTTTTGTAAACCCCACCCGTTACTGACATGTGCCTCTGTAGATCCTCTTCAAGAAAAAAAGCAGTTGTCCCCCCTCCTGAGATAAATTACAGATTAGAAAAACCTTTCCCAACCTGAGGTTTCCTGGATGGGTTGGATTGCAAATATGAACGTCCAATCATATTTCAAAACATCCGAAGAGAATCGGATTAAAAGTGGTTTCATGTCAACCCAATAAAGTTCAAGCTTTCCTTCCTTCCCTCCTTCCTCCCTCCCTCCCTCCTTCTTTTTTCCTTTCTTTCTTTCTTTCTTTCTTTCTTTCTTTCTTTCTTTCTTTCTTTCTTTCTTTCTCTCTCTCTCTCTCTCTCTCTCTTCCTCCCTCCCTCCCTCCATCTTTCTTTCTTTCTTTCTTTCTTTTTTTCCTTCTTTCCTTCTTTCCTTCTTTCCTTCCTTCCTTCCTTCCTTTCCACGAACACCTATCTGGCACTGGCAGAAAAACACTGATAAATTGTCAAAATACTGTATATTGAAGTTAGCACCTGGCCTTTAGTACACTTTACATAGTTTAGTTCAATTGAAGTCAAGAAGGCTGTTCACTGCTTTTACTGTATGAGGGTGCTTACTCTGAATTTGAGTGCCCTAGAAATATAGTTGTTTTAGGCTAACCTGTGAAGTGAATCAGTGCATGTGAATAGGAGTCTTCCTGCTTAAAAAAAAACACATGCAAACAGAAAAAACTTTTAGCCATGTCCACTTCCTCCATCTGGCCCCTAGTAGTTTGCCTGCTGTACAACAGAATCTTACCAGAAGCTTACAAGCCTACTCTTGCAGGTATCTCTTCTCCCACCTGCATGATTATTCAGCCAGCCGAGACATCATCTGGCTTTGTGGTGATCTGGCAGAGACTGTGCAGAAGGTAGGTAGCAGTGGTGGGATTCAATTTTTTTACTACCGGTTCTGTGGTCGTGGCTTTGTGGTTGTCGTATGGCATGGCTTTGTGGGCGTGGCTTTGTGGCCATGGCAGGGGAAGGATACTGCAAAATCTCCATTCCCACCCCACTTCAGGGGAAGGTTACTGCAAAATCCCCATTTCCTCCCGATCAGCTGGTACTCGGGAGGCAGAGAATAGATGGGGGCGGGGCCAGCCAGAGGTGGTATTTACCGGTTCTCCGAACTATTCAACATTTCTGCTACCGGTTCTCCAGAACTGGTCAGAACCTGCTGAAACCCACCTCTGGTAGGTAGTAGTGGGTAGCACTTTGGTCAGGGAAGAATTTTACAGCACAGAGATGGGTTATACCCACCCTGCAAATTAGTTGGAACAAGAGCATTTTAAGAAAAATCTATTTTTCCTGATTTTTCTGTAGATTTTGTGATTGTATGGATGGTCAAGTATTTCTATGTTGTGTGGCTAATGGGATAATTTGCTTTATTCTGTGATGGTATTCATATACTATATTATCATTTGTAAGGATATAATCTGTAGGTATTCTTACAGGTTAAATGTGTTGAAAGAGGAAACAATAATCATGTTGCATGTCTTGGAAGCTGTTGGACAGTATATTTCCTCCACCTATTGCGGGGTCCCCAAACTTGGCAAATTTAAGACTTGTGGACTCCAATTCCCAGAATTCTCTAGCCAGCATAGCTGGCTGGAGAATTCTGGGAGTTGAAGTCCACAAATCTTAAAGTTGCCAAGTTTGAAGACCTCTGACCTACTGTATATTAAAATTATCTAGTTATCAACAGATGGAACCCAACTAAATGCTCTTTGGGAAAAGAGACATCCAGATCAGTGGTGGGTTCCTACCGGTGCGGTCTTGCCTGTTCGTCGCCGCAGAGCCGAAGAAGCTGGTGGCGTTCGCGGCGCGGGGCTTCCCCCGCCTGCTTTCCCCGGCCGCTGGGACGCCGCCATTTGCGTTCTTTTGCCCTCTGCACATGCGCAAAGCATTCTGCTTGCACAGAGGGCAAAAGAACGCAAATGGCGGCGTCCCGGCGGGCGGGGAAAGCTGGCGGGGGAAGCCCCGCGCCGCGAACGCCAACAGCTTCTTCGGCTCTGCGACGACGAACAGGCAAGACCGCACCGGTAGGAACCCACTACTGATCCAGATCCTATGTCACTGAACTATGTCTCCCAGCAACTCTCATCTTTAAGAAAGCTGGCTGGTGCTGTTGGGAATGATAGTTGAGCAAGATGTGATTGGCTTATGACCACCGGCTCATAGGAAAGCTAGAGAAGATGGCGAAGGCATTTATTCTGGGAGGTGATGAAAAACGATCCATGCCTGAGATTTAATGTTGGCTAACTGAAAACGAGAGTACAGAAGCTGAACTTGAGTGAACTGACAGAAATGGCAGCTGACCAGGAAGGGTGGGAGGAATAAGAACAGGAGATGGAGTAAACAAAGTTGGAAGGGGAGACCAGCCAGTTGTCTTTTATAGAAGTCATCCTGTGACTCACACTTTGGGATCGGAGGCAGGGCTGGGTGCTGGAGTTCTCAGATGTTCCTGCTAAAAGGGAACAAACGGGCTGAAAGTTACAACCTCTTTAGGAGAGAGAACTACAAATTAAGGTAGGTTCTTCAGTAGTCATTCTAAGAATATCCATTGGGTGTTCCTACCGCCTCGCTTTCCTTATAAGATGTATCTGTGCGTGTATGTGGTGTTCTTGCATGGAATCTGTGGAATTTGCTGGGGAGATTTCACAATAGATAGCTATGCTGGAAATGACATTCAACCAAAGGAAGAAAGGATGAGAAAGGATAGGAGGGTGCATAGAAGAATCGCCCCAATGCAGGACAATGTGTAGCTTTAAATGGGCAACGAGGGAGGGGAGAGGAGAAACAGGAAGCTTGCCCAGTTTCACCTGAAGATGCAGAGATTAAACTTGAGGTAATTGTTTACGAATCTTAAGCACAGTTTCTGTATCTCCCTGGCTTTAGGAAGGAAGCTGTTTTTGACTAATTTGTCTATTGCTCTGTTTCTGCATCCTTGGCAATTTCTAGATTAATGAGATTTCTAGAGTTGATATCTACATAGCTTGGTCTCCTCAGATTTTATCTTTAGTGAAACGTGCAAACCAGCGTTTGCATTTCCTGTCCTGGCCACTTTTTAAAGAGGCACGATTGAGGGCATTTTAACAAACTCCATCACTGTTTGGTTTGGTGGCAGCAGTGCCTCAGGTAGAAAGTCCATACAGAGAGTGGTAAGGACAACCGAGAAGTTTATAGGAAGCTCGCTTCCTGTTATTCAGGATACTGCTTATAAGTGCTATGTGCTTAGAGCTCAAAGCATTGTCAGAGACCCCACACACCCACTTTATGGTCTGTTTCTGTTGCTCCCCTCTGGGAGGAGGTTTTGAAGTATTTCTAGCAGGACTTCAGCTAGAAATGACTTTAACAGCTTTGCTCCCTATGCCATCCATCTGGTAAACTCGCAAGATTCTTCCCCCCCCCCATGTATATGTATACATCTGAACTAGATTGTGATGTTTCTCTGTGTCATATGTTTGTGGGGGGTGAGTGTGTATATGCATAATGATTGCATATCTTTTGAGAACTGAATGCAATGAAATTTCATTTTAATGTATGCTGATTAGTGTACATTTAAAGTGACAATAAAGTTTCTATTCTATTCTATTCTATTCTATTCTATTCTATTCTATTCTATTCTATTCTATTCTATTCTATTCTATTCTATTCTATTCTATTCTATTCTATTCTATTCTTCTACATGTGTAGAAGTTGCCATAGTTAGGAAACTTTTAGTTCAATATTACTGGCACTAACTACCAGTATCAGTAACTTGATGGGAAACTTTTCTAGTTCCACTTCTTTTTTCCCCATCATTCAATAGGAGATTGCCTGGATAAACCCCTGCCATTTTCTTGGCAAGGTTTTTCAGAAGTGGTTTGCCATTGCCTCCTTCCTGGGGCTGAGAATGTGTGACTGGGCCAAAGTCACCCAGCTGGCTTCGTGCCTTAGGGAGGACTAGAATTCACCATCTTCTGGTTGCTAGTCTGATGCCTTAATTACTGCACCAAACTGGTTCTATACTGTATGCTTTTATGTGTAAAGTACTCTACCATTGAGCTGAAAAAGAGGTGAAATCTTACATCATTTGATGCTGTTAAGTATGGTAACTAACGTACTTATGGAATAAGCCATTCAATCTCCTACATTCTTCCCAATGTTAATTCCTTTCAAATTTTTCCTTCCCATTCTCCTGCTGCTCTTTCAGATACTTGCTATGCAACCCCTATTACAGTGAAGGCGAACCTATGGCACGGGTGCCACAGGTGGCACGCAGAGCCATATCTGCCAGCACGCGAGCTGTTACCCTAGCTCAGCTCCAGCGTGCATGTGCACGCCGGCCAACTGATTTTTGGCTCACATGGAGGCTTTGGGAGAACATTTTAGGCTTCTGGAGGGCCTCCGGGGGGGGGTTGCCCTCCCCAGGCTCCAGGGAAGTCTCTGGAGCCTGGGGAGGGGGAAAACAGGCCTACTGGGCCCTCCGGAAGTTGGGAAACAGGCCGTTTCCGGCCTCCAGAGGACCTCTGCGGGGGCGGGGGAGGCCGTTTTTTCCCTCCCCAGGCATTGAATTATGGGTGTGGGCACTCGCATGTGCGTGATAGCGCGCGCGCACGCGCTTTCGGCACCCGAGGGAGAAAAGGTTCGCCATCACTGCCCTATTAGAATTATGAAATTCACTGTTAACAATGGAAATTGATCAGAATAGGTGTTGTTAAGATTGTGAAATTGACAGGAGAGCAGCAAGAAGGTTAATGGGAAGGGCACTGCCTTAAAACGAAGAGCAACAAAGAGGATTAGGGGACTGGAGGCTAAAACATACGAGGAACTGGCTATTGCAGTGACGGCTAACCTTTTCGGCACCGAGTGCTAAAACTGGAGCTTGCACGCCGGAGCACTGGAACCCGGAAGAGAGCAGTTGGCCGGTGCGCATGCGCACGGCGGCCAGCTGCTCTTCTGGGTTCTGCGTGCTGGACAGCTGGTCTGGCGCGCATGCGCACTGGCCAGCTGCTCTCTTCCAGGTTCCAGAGCGCCAGCTGGTCTTCAAAGATGGAACCTGGAAGAACAGCTGGCAACAACGCGCGTGCCATAGGTTCGCCATCACGGGGCTATTGGGTGTGTCTAGTCCAGTGATGGCGAACCTTTTTGGCACTGAGTGCCCAAACCGGAATGCGTGTGCATGTGTGCGCACTAGAGCATGCATGCACCGGCCAGCTAGTCTTCGGGTTTCCGGCATGCGCAAGCACACCAGCCAGCTGGTCTTCGCGTGCGCCGGAGCATCGGAAACCCCAAGACCAGCTGGCCAGCACGTGCATTCCTGTTCTTTGGCCCTTTTTGGGGCCATTTTCTGGGCCGGTTTCAGGCTGGTTTCCGAGCCAAAAACGGCCCGAAAAAAGGCCTGAAAATGGCCCGAAAACAGCCTGGTTTTGGCCCTTTTTTTTGGCTGTGCTCCAGCACCCGCAAAGACCAGCTGGCCAGTGTGCATCTGCGTGCTGGAAACCAGAAGAGCAGCTGTGGATGGTGCGCGTGCCCACAGAGAGGGCTCTGTGTGCCACCTCTGGCACGCGTGCCATAGGTTCGCCATCACGGGTCTAGTCTAATAAAAAAGAAGAACAGGGGTGGCACGATAGCAGTCTTCCAATATTTGAGGGCCTGCCACAAAGAAGAGGGAGTCAATCTATTCTCCAAAGCATCCGAAGTCAGGAAGAGAAGCAATGGATGGAAACTAATCAATGAGAAGACCAACATAGAAATTAGGAGAAATTTCCTGACAGAACAATTAACCAGTGGAATGGCTTGCCTTCGTAAGTTGTGGGTACTCCATCACTGGAGCTTTTAGAAGAGATTGGACAGCCATTTGTCTGAAATGGTGTAGGGTCTCCTGCTTGAGGAGGGGATGGGACTAGAAGACCTCTAAGGTTCCTTCCATCTCTGTTATTCTATATGAACTCTTTGCTTTGAACAAGCAAAAGCTAATTTTTAAAAATTGCTCAGGTGTGTGATATTAGCTGATCAAAATTGGGCTTAAAAACAAGTAAGGTAACAACTAAAACTTGAACTTGCAGTGCTCCTGGATGCCAAAACGTCGTTTTTTAGAATTTCCTGTGTCTTTCATGATTGAGTGGTGGGATTGTTGTTGAGAGTAATTTGCTTTTATTTAAGTAAAGACATTAAGTGGAAAAGAGAGCAATAACAACAAGATTTAAGAGCTGCTCATACATATACAGTATATATATGAATAAGTTGCTTCCAGACATAGATTATGCATGGATGATCATGATGAATTATGGTCATCCTTTATTAAAACAGTTGTGTAAAACTTCATATACATATTTCCCACAGTTATAAGATGTATGTTCCTGTTCTTAAGCTGATAAAGTGACCATTTTAAGATTAAACCCCATTCCTGGTTGACTCATTGCCCAAGCTCTGGGCAATGCATGGGTCTCCAAATTCCATATGCCACTCTGAATTGGAATCGCCATGAATCCAATTAGGAGAAGGATTGGAATGCCATCTGAATTTCTGTGAATTCATCATACCTTTGGCCTTGGTGAAAAGTTGTCTACTTCAACTAGAAAAGGTGTCTAGTTTGAATCAACAACCCTAGCTTCTATTAATGTACCTTTCTTTGCATTTGTCCTTATAGGAGTGCACTGTATCCGAAAGAGAGGATCGAATTTTGCTGATCGTAAGTAGTGAAAAGGTCTGGCTCAGGGGTGAAATTCATTTTTTCCCCCTACTGGTTCTGTGGGTGTGGCTTGGTGGGCGTGGCAGAGGAAGGATACTGCAAAATCTCCATTCCCACCCCATTCCAGGGGAAGGATATTACAAAATCTCCATTCCCACCCCATTCCAGGGGAAGGATATTACAAAATCTCCATTCCCACCCCATTCCAGGGGAAGGATACTGCAAAATCTCCATTCCCACCCCATTCCAGGGGAAGGATATTACAAAATCTCCATTCCCTCCCCACTCCTGGGGGAAGGATACTGCAAAATCTCCATTCCCACCCCATTCCAGGGGAAGGATACTGCAAAATTGCCATTCCCTCCCCACTCCTGGGGGAAGGATACTGCAAAATCTCCATTCCCACCCCACTCTGGGGCCAGCCAGAGGTGGTATTTGCCGGTTCTCCGAACTACTCAAAATTTCCGCTACCGGTTCTCCAGAACCTATCAGAACCTGCTGAATTTCACCCCTGGTCTGGGTCCCCACCACAGTGTTCAAACTACAAATTCCCCAACCTTCCATGAGTCAATAGCCATACAACTGCCTTATATACAGAATCTTAAATGGGTTCATCTGAAAAGTCAGTGGTGGAGATGCAGGTATCTTCCTAACTCTTCCTCTTCTCCAATTAGCACACAAAAGAAAAAACTTGTGGGATTAGACCAAGGATAATCTAGACCTCTAGGCTGGACCATCTGGTCAGCCAAATGTCTATTGGAAATACTTTATTTCTGTACATCCATCCCCAGGCAGGCATGGGCAAATTCTGAAGGATAAGGGCCAAAAGTATACCTCTTGATCTGATGGGAGGGGGTCTCATAAGAAGTTTTCCTAAGGGGTTGTAGAATGGGTTTTAATTTGGGGCCAATTTTAAACTACATACAGTACTGGACTGCTGTGAGCCACAAATGGTTGTAACCAGGGGCGGGTTCCTAATTTTTTTTACTGCCACTCTGTGGGTGTGGCTTATTTTGTGGGTGTGGCTTGCCAGCCATGTGACCGGGTGGGCGTGGCTTCTCGGGCTGCTGAAAGGAGGGGAACTGAGATAGGTCCTGCCGCCCATTCCCCCTCCCCTCAGCAGCTCGAGAAGCCTCAAACGTGCAAAAATGCCTAGGATCATCACCCCGCGTTTGTGGCTTCTCGGACTGCTGAAGGGAGGGGAATGGAGATAGCTCCTGCCGCCCGTTCTTTCAGTGTCTCACACGCTCCCTCAGCCATCCTCCCCTGCTTGGACTCACTGTGGGGTAGGAAGGCAGCGCATGCGCAGTGCTGGAAGCTCGGCTTCTGGGCATGCACAGAAGAAATTTTTTTTAAAAAAAATGGTGGCGCCCAGGCACCGGCAACCGACCGCACCGGTACTATGACGTCACCAGCGGGCCGCTACCGGTGCTATAGAGTGGACCGCACCGGTAGGAACCCACCACTGGAACTTGTAACCAAAGCCTTCTAGCAGGTAACCATTACCATATCTTTAGTGGGGAAGCATTGTTTATTTCTACATAAGGGAGATTTCCCTTTTGACTGTTTCCTTAAGTGATCTGAAAAGATCTGCAGAAGGTCTATATAAATAACACAGTTGCATTTGCCCAGTTGTAGCTGAGCTCATTTCACAGGTCCATGGTTTATATGTTGGGGCTCCTCGGACATCACGTGTTCTTTTGAGTGGTCATTCTTGAGGACACCGCTGTACGGAGCAGTTCAAGCCATGCTTCCCCAGAGCTTTTGCCTTTATACTCTGCAGGGAAGACACATTTCTGGGATCTGTGAGCATATCTTGCACTGCAGCCCAGCGAACCTCCTGGATCAAACAGCCATCTTGGAAACGGTGGAACTTGAACCTGCAGGTCCAGAAGATAATTTGGTGAGTCTGGCACTGTCAGTACTACAACTCTTCTGGATAAAAAGAGCTGAAGTCAAAGTCCACCAGCTTTATTTATTTATTTATTTATTTATTTATTTTGTGAGATTTATATACCGCCTCACAGTGCAAGCATTCTCTTAAGCCAGTGTTTCTCAACCTTGGCAGTTTGAAGATGTGTGGACTTCAACTCCCAGAATTCCCCAGCCAGCGTTGCTGGCTGGGGAATTCTGGGAGTTGAAGTCCAGACATCTTCCACTTGCCAAGGTTGGGAAACACTGCTCTAAGCGGTTTACACCAGTAAGCAATGTATATTTATATTGCCCCCCAACAACCTGGATCCTCATTTTACCTACCTCAGAAGGATGGAAGGCTGAGTCAACCTTGAACCGGTGAGATTTGAACCGCTGACCTGCGGATCAGAGTCAACTAAAGTGGCCTGCAGTACCCCACTCTAACCGCTGCACCACCTCGGCTCTATACTGTACCTATTCATTTTACACCAGTTCTTGACTACAAATATCCTTTTCCTATCTTGTGGGTACTCATTAGGGGTCTTAGCAAGGTTTTTGGGCATGATCAAAACCATTAGTGAGCAGAGGCACACTGTCTTCTTATTTTTTCACGCATATTTTCCTCTCCGTGTAATTTAATCAGTTCCACACAAATCTTGTATGATAAATAATGTTTGCCTGGCAGATCTAAAAGGGTTTGGGCCACGCTGGTAATCTTGTAAGCTCCCACACCAAAGAAAGAGGTCTGAGATATCTTTGGGGTATCTGATGTTTTGAGGAAGTGCCTAACACCGTGATGGCGAACCTATGGCACGGGTGCCACAAGTGGCACACGGAGCCATATCAGTGAGCACGCGAGCTCAGGTCCGGCGTGCATGTGTGCACCATCTGGCTGATTTTCGGGCCTTCTGGGCCCACTGGGAGTCGGGAAACAGGCTGTTTCCAGCCTCCAGAGGGGGTGGGGAAGGCCGTTTTCGCCCTCCCCAGGCTCCTAGAAAGGCTCTGGAGCCTGGGGAGAGCGAAAAATGGGCGTGCCATTGCATGCTGGGAGCAGGGGAGTCATGCATGCATGTGCGGGGGTGCATGGAATTATGAGTGTGGGCACGCACACACGTGATCCACCGCATTCCCCCCCCCTTTTGGCACGCGAACCAAAAAAGGTTCGCCATCACTGGCCTAACATGTCTGAAGAGGGAAAACATAAAGGGAGAGAAAGGAAGAGCCAAAATAGCCGGAGTGTGCTCAGGGGACATGGGATGCTGAAGGACCATTGCCAGGGCAGATGAAGAATGGGGTGAAGGAGAGAAGAGTTTAGCATGGAGGAGTTGGCTTCCTGAAGAACTTCATGTTGCAACGTCTTGTTCCAGGTCCCATCATGTGATCGATACCATGAGAATTTACATAGATGCTTTTATGGAGTCATTTTTCCAGGGGTTTCAGAAAAGGTCCTCTTATCAATCTTAACTTGCTATGGTTGGGACAGGAATTTCCCCCATGTACCCCACAAGTTTGACCTCTATCAGACTCCAACATCTATCATTCTCAATCTATGCAGCTAATCTCTATGTGGACATCCCTTCATTTATTTTAGGGTCCTTTGCTAAAAAGAACCATGATGTCCCAGCTGGGGATTGTCCATTCCTGGATAGTTTTTCTATAGGTAGTTTATAATTATAATTCAGTAGAGTAGAGTAGAGTAGAGTAGAGTAGAGTAGAGTAGAGTAGAGTAGAGTAGAGTAGAGTAGAGTAGAGTAGAGTAGAGTAGAATAGAATAGAATAGAATAGAATAGAATAGAATAGAATAGAATAGAATAGAATAGAATAGAATAGAATAGAATAGAATAGAATAGAATTCTTTATTGGCCAAGTGTGATTGGACACACAAGGAATTTGTCTTTGGTGCATATGCTCTCAGTGTACATAAAAAGATAAGATACATTCATCAAGAATCATGAGGTACAACACTTAATGATTGTCATAGGGTACAAAGAAGCAATCAGGAAACAATATTAATATAAATCGTAAGGATACAAGCAACAAGTTACAGTCCTGCAGTCATAAGTGGGAGGAGATGGGTGATAGGAAGGATGAAAAGACTAATAGTAATTGTAATGCAGCCTTAGTGAATAGTTTGACAGTGGTGAGGGAATTATTTGTTTAGCAGAGTGATGGCCTTTTGGGAAAAAACTGTTCTTGTGTCTAGTTGTCTTGGTGTGCAGAGCTCTATAGCGTGATTTGAGGGTAGGAGTTGAAACAATTTATGTCCAGGATGCAAGGGGTCAGTAAATATTTTCACGGCCCTCTTTTTGACTCGTGCAGTATACAGGTCCTCAATGGAAGGTAGGTTGGCAGTAAAACCATACATATATAAAATTATCCAGAAATTAACAATGCCAAGCTGTGACATATATATGATCGATGTCACAGCTTGTTTACATAGGAAATTGCCTTCCACTGGGTTGGTCCATCTCTGCCAGTTTTGCATCATCTGGCATTCCTCAACCTGGATGTTTGGACCTCCTTCAAATGTTTTGCACCTCCTCCCCTCCACAGCAAGTTTGGGGATTGGCTGGAGATGAATGCAGTCTAATTATCTGAAGGGTGGTGCATTAGGAAAAGCTGATCTCCTTTGTACTGAGCCATCGCTATCCAGTGACTCGACAGAGGTGCCGGGAACTGAACGTACAAGCGAGGCAGCTGTCTCTTGCGGAGCCAGAGTTGAGCTGATAAGCGTGTCTCCTAAATCTTCTCTCTTGCAGGGCCTAGAGATTAAGTCCTTGCCCTCCTGTCTCCATTTGATATCCGGGACTGCCCGAGAGGTGAGTGTACGGGGGAGCGGGCTCAGTTCATAGCTCTGCCTCTCCCCTTACGAGGCACATTCCCAAGGCGAGCGGGGTCACCGTAACTCCAGCCTTTAAAATAGACCCTCCTCTGCCAACAGGCCAGTTCATCTTTCTTTTTCAAACTGTTGCCTGTGAAAATGTGGCTCAGTCCAATTGTCATTATTGCTTCTCCCCCATGGGGATTCTGCATCATACTTGGCTAATTACCATTTATCCCTTCCCCTCCTCTCCTCTCCTTGGCACAGCTGCCTCCTTCGTTCCCTTGCATTCTTTCTTGAGCTAGAATTAACCAAAAGGTCAAGCTTGAAGTTAATACTTAATCCCCCGGGCAGGAATCTTTCCTCCTCCACCGGCAAGAGCTTGACTTTTTTTGTCCAAAAAGTTTCTTACTACAATTATACAAACCGCGAGACTGTCCGTATTGTCTTTTCAGCCCTTTCCCTCCAAATGCAGTCTTGTCCTTGAGGGTCTCCTGGTGGTGTTTTTTTTCCTTCCAGATTCCTGTTGACCAGTGCAGCAAGGTCTTCCCAGGCGATGAAATAGTTCAAGTCAATGACCAGGTGGTGGTAAGTTCAGGCTTCTCTTCTTGGTTCCTGGAGCAGGATGTACTGTGGTGCTGAGCTACCTTCTAAGGGAGAGATTAACCTGAATGGGGCAGACCTTAGTTATCACTTGCCTTAGTTTTTCTGCTGCATGAAGTTGCTTTGCTGGATGATGGGGAGATCCTTTACGGCCAAGAACAGCCTCTCCCTCCGACTTCTCTTCTTAAAAACTTCCAGCGTTGGAGCATTCACAACTTCTGGAGGCAAGTTGCAACAATTAATCAGTGGAACAACTTGCCTCCCGAAGTTGTGAATGCTCCAACGCTGGAAGTTTTTAAGAAGAGATTGGACAATCTTTTTCTGGAGGCAACTGGACTTTCTTGTTTTTTTCTGTGAAGATGTTTTGCTTCTCATCCAAGAAGCTTCTTCAGCTCTGACAGCATAATGGGGAATGGAAGGATTTATATTCCTTGTGGTTGTTTGCATCCTTTTAGAGCAGTGGTTCCCAACCTGTGGTACGTGTACCACTAGTGGTACGCGAGGGCCTTCCAGGTGGTACGCGAACACTTTCGGGGTCATGAACGATTTTTAGTTAGTTATTTTTTACTTCACAAAAATGTTTACTGCCTAACACAAGATAATCTGGCAACGATTTGCAACTGTTGCCACACGCCACCCACCTGGTCCCAGCGGCCCGAGAATCCAGTTGCTGGATGCGCGGGGCCAAAAAAGGAACGGTGACTGTTCTGAACTCTCAGCAGTCGCGCAGTAGAACCCTCGCGAGAAGGTGCGCATCGTAGCGAGTTCTCGAGCTAAGGTTAATCTCACTCTGTTATTGTTAGCACTATGTTCTCTTGACTCAAGTTACCCTTTGATATTTATTACTGCATCTCTGTGTATGTTACTATTTTTATTATTATTTAGTTGGTTTGCATGTTCTACTTGTACAATTATGGAAATAAAGTGATATCTGATCGAATTTAGTTTCTCTGGAAGCAGGTGGTACGCGGCGACTGTACGGGACCTCCAAGTGGTACTCGATCACAAAAAGGTTGGGAACCACTGTTTTAGAGGGTCGTTGAAGCACTTGGAGGTTTATCTGTGTCCTCAGGGTCACCTGAGGTTGGACAACCATTTGTCTGAAACGGTATAAGGGTTTCCTGCCTAAGCAGGGGGTTGGACTTGAAGACCTCCAAGGTCCCTTCCAACTCTGTTATTCTACTCCATTCTACTTCCGAAGGAGAAAAGATGGAAAAGTTTCCATGTGCTAATATATGTATATAAACATAAACTTCAATATAATTAAAGTAGGATTTAGCTCCTCATTGTGTGAGAGAGACTTTGTTTGAGTATTGCCCACCTGCTGAGTGGTGATGGGTGACTTCCAACTTTCCTGGCTTCTCTTCCTGTGATTGTGTATCTTTAAGATGGAATAAAACTCTTCAAATAAGAGAACAGTCCTCTGTAAAATAGCAGGCTTGACTGACTGCAGCGCATGAAAACTGCTGCCTTTTAATAAAATTTCATTAGTCAGGAAAGGTGCCATGGGACTTCCTGTGGTTTTTATGCTCCCGCAGACTAACACGGCTCTCCTCCTACAACCGCTGGACAGCACAATCTCCGCATTAGCTCGCGTGTATTAACTTCTAAGTTAATAGAAAGTGCACTGCCCAAATACATTCTGCAATGACTCACCAAGGTTTAGGGCACATGATTTTTTTCTACCGGGAGTGATCATATTTTTAATTGGAAAATTTCATTGATTGCAAAAACAATTAATTTGCCAATGGACCTTCTGGTGCTGTCTGGTTGTGATTGTGTTGGGGTGTTTGTGACACTGTGGATTTGTATTACTAGGTTTCTCACGTGAAGTCCCAAATACACTAAAATCTTAGCAAAATGACAGGTCAAAACATGAGCACCAGCGGATTAGAGCATAGAGATCAGAGGTGGGTTTCAGCAGGTTCTGACCAGTTCTGGAAAACCGGTAGCGGAAATTTTGAGTAGTTCTGGAGAACCGGTAAATACCACCTCTGACTGGCCCCACCCCCATCTATTCTCTGCCTCCCGAATCCCAGCTGATCGGGAGGAAATGGGGATTTTGCAGTAACTTTCCCCTGGAGTGGGGAGGGAATGGAGATTTTACAGTATGCTTCCCAGCGGTGAAATCTACTTACCTTTCCTACCGATTCGGAAGTACACGCTTCGCGTGCTTTTTCACTGCTGCTCTGCTCGCACACGCGCTTTTTCACCCTCTGCGCATGCGCAGAACACTTTGCGCATGCACAGAGGGTTAAAAAAAGAAAATGGCAGCGTCCAGGGCAGGTGGGCGGAGCCTCATGCTGCCGCTGCTACCGGTTCTCTGAACCACCAGCACCCACCGCTACGATGCCTTGAATTGTGCATAACTAATGCATCAAAAGATAACAGCTATAAAGACCATTGTTTGTATGATTAAAAGTAAGGCAAATGGTTGATTGTGCAGGTGGGGTGGACCTGGATGAATCTCGTGAAGAAGCTTCTGGAATCCAGTCGAGTGACGCTGGTGCTGAAGAAAATCCCACTGGTTTCTTCAGAGTCTTCACGTTCCCCAGAATCTCCTCTTCACCAGCAAGTAAGTTTGGGCCAGGTCAAACTTCCCAACCTCGTGCTTCATACTTGAAAAGATTTCAACTCCCACAATTCTCAGCCCCCACAACGTTTGAACCATATGTTGCAATGTCCAGACAATCAGCGCACCAATCATTGAAATGTCCACCCAATGCCAGAACCTGATTGGTGCAGAATTCTGCTTCATATGGAAGAGTGCACATCTGTTTGCCCGAAATGGTCCTTCATGTATGAAATCGGTGGCCACAGTTCTCCACTTTTTTCTTTTCTTTTTTTTATAAAAGTTGTTTTTTCCCCCCAACAAACATTACATCATCAATCCATCAGTGTGTCATCTGGGTACAAATTTTTTGTGTCAACATTTTTACATTTATCTCCATTTTCTTAATCTTTATACAGCTCTATTTTTACAGTTCAATTTAACTTTTCTTCTATCAAAACATTTTCCTACTTGCTTTATTTAATTTCATATCTCCTTCAATCTATATTCATTCTCTATCCAATGATAAAAACACTCACATATCTTGTAATACGCTGATTCTTCTTTTCCTTTAATTGCCATTGTTAGTCTATTCATTTCTGCACATTCTAATATTTTCTTAATTATCTCTCCCTTTGTAGGGATTTTTCCTGCTTTCCAGTTTCAATAGGGAAAAGGATGAGGGATGGTCCTTTGAGCAACTCTTTATCTTTAGAGCAGTGTTTCTCAATCTGAACACCTGGGTGGGGAATTCTGGGAGTTGAAGTCCACACGTCTTAAAGTTGCTGAGGTTGAGAAACACAGCTTTAGAATATCTTTTTAGAGTTAAGGGCAAACCTTGTCATGAGGTAGATTGGAGTGGTTATCTTAGGGAGCAATGTAGTATCTATGGTTGTATTGTGATAGTGGGACATCCCAGGGAATCTCATACCCTCCCATTCCTAAGACAGTTTCCCAAAATCGGGGACCTTGGGTCCCACCTGCATTTTATGAAACATGGAATAGATTTGCATCTTTTAATCCCCCCCAAATGGAGAACCCCCACCATCATTATCCTACTTCATCCTCCTTGCTTAGATGCCTTTTTACCATTTGCCAATCCCTAAAAATCTCTCTCGTCTGTCTTTCCAAGATCTTAGGCCTTAGGCCAGTGGTGGCGAACCTTTTTCGGCTCGCGTGCCAAAAAGGGGGGGGGGCGCTCGCGTGCCCACACCCATTCCCTCCCCCCCACGCATGCGCACAACACCCCCCCATGCTGCCCCCCACGCATGCGCACACACCCCCACCCCCACGAAAAGGCTTACCGGAGCCTGGGACGACGAAACCGGCAAACTGGAAGTGCGAAAAAACGCACTTCCGGTTTGCCGGTATGCTGTTTTTTGCACTCCGGAGGGTTCAGGGAAGCTCCCTGAAGCTCCGGAATGCAAAAAACTACAAAACGGACAAACCGGAGGTGCGGAAAAGTGTACTTCCGGTTTGTCCGTTTTGTAGTTTTTGCATTCCGGAGCTTCAGGGAGCTTCCCTGAACCCTCCGGAGTGCAAAAAACAGCACACCGGCAAACCGGAAGTGCGTTTTTTCGCACTTCCGGTTTGCCGGTGGGAAACCCTCGCGTGCCGGCTTCTATGGCTCCGCGTGCCACCTCTGGCACGCGTGCCATAGGTTCGCCACCACGGCCTTAGGCCACCCCAATAGTAATGATAATAATAAACAACAGCAACTTGATTTTACATTTAGAAAAGCAAGACAGGCACCTCAGAAATTCCATTGTTCTCTGTCTATAAAATATACCAGTGATTCATCTCCTACTTTTTAGGATTTCCCAGGAGTTTCATTTGTGACTCAGTGGGAAGCTGAAAGTGGAGTTCAGTTGGCAACAGGAAGCGTTACTTCTCACCTGAGACAGATACTATCCTTAATTGGTTTTGTTTGCTCCCCAGCAGCCACATGCTTTCTTAGAAGACCTGAGCTCAAGAAGTGATGACTCTTCGGCCAGCTCTGCGTCACCAGCATCCAGGTCAGACATCCATCAAGTGGAGGACTTGTTTGTTGGCAAGATTGCCGTGGGGTGTGGTTGGTGATGTGGGATGTGAACTGTGGACATGTGAAGGTCTTGCTCTTGGTCCATAGCCTAGTGAAGAGAATGCTAAGAGCAAACAGAACATTCCTGTGATGCAGAGAAGGCTATCTTTAGAGCTGGGCCTGACTCCGATATTCTCTGGGGGGGAGAAAAAAGAGCTTTCTGGTCAAGCCTGAGATGTTTTCTCCACATATTGCAAAACGTGTGTGCGAATGTGAAGCCCTTGATGCTCTCTGATCTTGACTGTTTTCTTGCAGACGTTTTATTACTCAATTAGGTAACATCTTCAGTGCTAGAAGGAAGTGGGATTTGCTTTATGTTTCTATAGAGTGGCTTGCCTTGTCAAGTGTTGTTTTCTCCTAGTACAGGGGTCGGCAACCTTAAACACTCAAAGAGCCACAAAGGTACGAACCGGAAGCCCCCCGTACAATTCTGGAGCCAACTGGAAGTCCGGTTCCCCCACCATAGAGTCTCCTCCTAGCGCGGCTTCTTTTTTCCCCTACCTGTGTTAACCGAAAGCACTATCAATTGTGGAGCTGACCTGAAAACCCACCCCTTGTCATAGTCTTTCCTCCTGGCACGCCATGCTTCCCCCCCCCCACCAGAAGCTCAAAATTGTGGCACCAACCGGCAACAGGGAGCCACAGCAGAGGGATGAAAGAGCCACATGCGGCTCCAGAGCCGCGGGTTGCCGACCCCTGTCCTAGTAGTTCTGATTACATTGTTGTTTATTGTTTGTTTGTCTGGATTGGTAGTTCCTAGATTGGGCATTGTTTACTGCTTGATTGTTAGTTTGGAATTAATCCTGGTTATCTGGATGTCGATTGCTGGCGAGGAGGTGTTTTGGTCTTTTTGTTTTCTTTTAATCTTTTTGCTACCGGGCTCCTTTCTAGCTCCAAAGATGCTACCTAGTTGGGTAATGAAATGTCTTCAAGAAAACAGTTATTCTCAAAGGGCACCAAAGGCCCCACAATTCAACCCTGAGCTACAAATATCGTCTTCTAGCGATGTATGAGAATTTTGTACACTCAGTCTAATGATTTTTCATCTGTGCTGACACCTTCAAAGTAATTGCTTTGGAGATTAATATATATTTATTTATTTTATTTATTTTGTGAGACTTATATACTGCCTCATAGTGCGAGCACTCTCTAAGCGGTTTACACCATTAAGCAATGTATATTTAGATTGCCCCCAACAATCTGGGTCCTCATTTTACCTACCTCGGAAGGATGGAAGGCTGAGTCAACCTTGAGCCGGTGAGATTTGAACCGCTGACCTGCGGATCACAGTCAGCTAAAGTGGCATGCAGTACTGCCTCTAAGCGCTGCACCACCTCGGCTCATATAATAGATGTATTTTCCCAACCTACTTATCTGCTGACTAAATTAACCCATTTTGTAGTTATCTATAATACATTCTATGGTAAAGTAACTGGATTTGTACAATAAGCCTCCACCTACCAGGACTATCACCCCACCTATCTCACAGGGTTATTATTCCTGTGGGGGGGGGGAACTAGAGGGAGTACTTTATAACGTGCTTTCAATTTTTGGAGGGAAAATTGATATAAATCCTAACCAATAAAAATATCCACCGCCTTATATTAACACACTTTGATGCTACCCCTTCACAAAACTGGGCGTGGGCATGGCCACGCATGACTCATCCGGCCTGTGGGCTGGGAATTTAGACATTCTATTCCCCCTCCCCACCTGAAAATAACTCTGTTCCAACTGCCAGTTGCCTTATATTAACACGTTCAGAAGCTGATGCTTCTGGCGAGCAATATGTAGTTGTTATGTAATAGAGCGGATCAAAGGTTATCGTTTATTTTTCTTCTTGTTAAAGCATGACTGCTGAGTTCGAGGGAACCCAGAATTCTGTGCTTGATCTCCCCACCGCTCAGGAGGAACTGAAAGGAACTGATTGCAGGAGTCCTGTGGATAATATCTGTGGACTCGAAGAGGTCCTTTCTGGAGCAGGTAAGGAACCTATTCTGTTGGGTCTAGTGAAGAACTGCAGAATTATCCTGGACTCTTCCATTCATTTGTTGATTTGTGTATTACCTTTATATCACATTTTTCCCATGGAGCTCAGGAATCATCATTAACAACACCCCTCCCCCCAAAACCAAAGACTAACATTTTAAAAATTCTAATGGACCCGGAAACCAGATAGGTTCCATGTTACAGTCTGTAGGCTCATTGCCACTTATGGCATTCTCTAGTTTAGTACATCTGGAAGTAGCCAATGGATTTGCTCCTGCTGGGTTTGGTTTTCCATGGATATTTCTACCTTTGGAGCCGCCTGCCAAAATGGTCTAATTTAGGGGTCACCAACCTTTCGGACCTCAGGGACCACTAAATTCATAATTTTAAATCCCGCGGACCACTAATACGATCTACCTAATGACTGGCTAGGTGGTCTTGTGACTGGGTGGTCAGGTGACTGGGTGGGCATGGCAATTTGATGTCACTCACATCGAGGGGTGCCTCGCCGGCCTCTACTCGCCCCTCCCTTCCCAGCCACTCCTTGCCTCCCCGCCCGGGCTCCTTAGGGCCCCAACAGGAAGCACTTGTTGGAGCTAAGCAGCCACCATGAGAAAGAGTTGGCAAAATAGCTGGCTCAGTTCAAATTGGATCTGACCGAGAAGGAGGCTCAGCAGAAGCTCCTCACTGAGGACTACGAGCATAGGCTTTCCAAGCAGAGGGAAGACCTGCGGGAGTGCAAGGCCAGGTACCGACGCCTGGAGGCTCAGCGGCTAAGATGGTCAGCCAGTTCCAGGCCATGATGCAGTCTCACTGGAACGAGTCCCTCCAGCTCTTCGCCACCAGCGGCGCTTCCCTCCAACCTTCGCCCAAAGCCCCGCACCAGGAGGCTGAAGCAGACCCCAACATGGAATTTCTGCCCCCCTCCAACCCACACAAAAAGACCCCAAAGGGGGAGATTCTCTACAGCAACACAAACGTTCATTGCACGTATCCGTCCCAGGGGCCGTAGTTTAAGGACCCCTGATTTAGTGCAATATTAAAAATGCAAATAATTTTTCTGCGGACCACCAAAATTTTCTCGTGGACCACCGTTGGTGACCGTTGGTCTAATTTATTGACCAGTTGTTGTTGTTTTCTTTCTGGTTTTTCTAGAGGCATTGGCTGACCCTGCTCTGGAAAGGCAGGACTTTGGAGCCATGGGGCCTAAATCTCCAGATGTTGCTGTCCCTTCCAGTCCCAGGAAGCAAGAGCATCAACTGGGAAACTCTGCAAAGCATGAGAATGGATTTGTCAGAGGCCAACAGGGTCTGGCATCAGCAGATTCCAAAGAGGTAAGACTTTTTTTTCCTTTTACTAACTTACCGGTTTGTTTAGGACCAACACCTTCACAGGGAAGATGCTAATATAAGAGGCATTTTATGTGAGATTTACGTATATTAGCACCGTGCAAACAATCCTAAATTTTAATTTTTTGATTTATAAAATGGATTGATTGCAGACATCCAAATCCAAACATTTAATTGCATTGATTTCTTCCTTGTCCAACCTGTTTGCCGCTCAGCCTCAGAAAAACTGGGTTGGGGAGAAAAGACTTGAAAAAGTTGTGATTTGAAAGGGGGGTTGGATATTTCAAGTCCCTCATCAATCATGTCACCGTGTTTTTTTCTCTCTCTCTGGGTGATCCCTACAGGGCAGCGCTGAGATTCGACGGAAGCAGAAGGGTAAGTGGTACCTCTTTGTATTTACCACGGGCAGGGTGCTTGAATATCAATCTGCGAGTACTCATCAACTTACGACCACAGTTGGGATTGGAACTTCCATTGCTAGGTGGTATGGTCATTAAGTGAGTCATTACATGACCACGCCCAATTTTATGATCTATTTTATGATCTAAGAGTTGCGGTGGCACAGTGGTTAGAGTGCAGTACTGCAGGCTACTTCTGCCGACTGCCGGCTGCCTGCAATTTGGCAGTTCGAATCTCACCAGGCTCAAGATTGACTCAGCCTTCCATCCTTCCGAGGTGGGTAAAATGTGGACCCAGATTGTTGGGGGCAATGTGCTGACTCTATAAACCACTTAGAGAGGACTGTAAAAGCACTGTGAAGCGGTATATAAGTCTAAGTGCTATTACTATTGCTATTTTGCCATGGTCATTAAGTAAATCACACGATTGTTAAGCAAATCTAGTTTCCCCCATTAACTTTGCTTGTCAGAGGCTGACTGAGAAGGTTGCAAATGGTGATCACAGGACCCCAATTCTGCAACCCTCTGTAAATTCATGCCAATCGCTAAGTGCCCAAATTGTGATTGTGTCACTGCAGGGATGCTGCAACACTTGTGAGAGGAACCAGTCGTAAATCAGTTTGTTCAGCGCTGTCCTAACTTCGAACGGTCACTAAACTAAGGGTCATAAATGAAGGATTACCTGTGTGCTTTTGATACGTTACACACACCCCGCCCCGGCTGGCTGGGGAATTCTGGGAGTTGAAGTCCACAGGTCTTAAAGTTGCCAAGGAATTCACTCATCCCTGAGTGAATTCCTTCCAAAGTCAGCAAGATTCAGCGTATGCGTCTGGATGTGCACATGCGCATGTGTGAATGTGCCCTGGGGGACAGCAGGAACTCTTCTAACCACCACTTCTTTCATTCCATCAATTGAACTTAACTGTGGTGTGGGTGTCCATTGAGAGCTTTTTAAAATCTGTTAGGCAATCTTTTTTTTTTCCTTTTGCTTTAATGAGGAGTCACTACCCGGCTAAGTCGACGACGCATCTCCTGCCAGGAGCTGGGACAGGTGGACTGTGACGGTTGGCTCTTAAAAAAGAAGGACCACGGGGGCTTCATGGCCCAGAAATGGAAACGGTTTTGGTTTGTGTTGAAAGGACACAACCTTTACTGGTACAGCAACCCCAACGTGAGTGCATTCCAAGACACTTATGGTAACAGTAAACTCAAAGGGAGGCTGGACTTCCTTTGCGGTGTATCAGTTTTCCATTTATTTTTAAACACTTTTTTTAAAAAAAATAACAACAATGAATGGATAGGCCAAGATCATAAGTTTATGAGCGATTGCCGAGATAAATGAGCAAGGCCACTATTTTGGAGATTCCCTCACTTATATCATGTTAGAGGTTGCGCTCTTGAGTGATGTTACGCCCAGGAAATTATAAGCCCTGCAAAATGGCAAGGTCAGGGGCTATGTTTTCCCATTTCATGTGGTCCTGATTTAAGCTGACAAGTATCCACCACGTGGATTGAAAGACCCACATAAAAAGGTTGGTCTTCCATTTCCAGAGAGATTTGAGGAAAATACAGGAGAGAGAGGGGGGAGGAGAGGGGAGGAGAGAGAGTTGGGGCTAGTCCCTCTCTTTCAGCCCAGCCTCCCTCACAGGGTTCTTGTTGAGAAAATAAATGGAAGTAGTATGCATGCTGCTTAGAGTTGTGCAAAAACAAAGATGGAATATAAGTTTGATAGATAATCAATCAGTGATTGCTTTAGCCTGGCCTTCACCAGCCTCGACTTCCAGTTATGTCGCATTTCAAAACATACCGTATTTTTTGGAGTATAAGACGCACCTTAGTTTTTGGGGAGGAAAATAGGAAAAAATCTTCCTACCAGGTATCCATCTGGCTAACATCCTTAGTCTGGTCAGCTTCAGCACATTATTTTATCCCCTGGTTAGGACTTAAAAAAACCTTCTTCTGAGAGAGTAACAATGAAAGAGCATGCAAGCCAGTAAGAGCTGGGAAGATCATTAGCACCTGGTTAGGGCTAGAAAAAAACTTATTCGGAGCAAGTAGAGCAATGAGAAAAAACACTGAAAGACTTAGGGCTGAAAAAACATTCTTCAGAGAGAGTAACAATGAAAAAGCCTGCAAGGTAAGAGCTGGGAAGATCGTTAGCACCTAGTTAGGGCTTGAAAAAAGCTCCGAAAAAGCTACATTCAGAGTATAAGACGCACCCAAATTTTCAGCCACTTTTAGGGAGGTAAAAGGTGCGTCTTATACTCCAAAAAATATGGTACATACTTTTTGCTAGCTAGCCTGCATGGATTTTTCACACAACCAGTTAAGGTGGTTAAGGTGCAGGAGTATGACTTGGGAGACCCAGCTTCATGGAACTTCCTTGAGTGACTGTAAACTGGTCACTATGCCTTCGCTCATAAAAGCTGCTGTGGAAAGATGGAAAGGAAGCGTATGCCTGCTGCTTGAGCTCTTGGTGGGTTGCAAACATTTAAAAAAGTGAATTTTAAAATCAACTTTAAAAAAAGCAATATATATTCCCTAAAATTTTGCTTTGGTTTTCTGATCTGGGTCACCAAATTTTTTACAAACATATTCTTTGTACAAAAGGCAGCAAAGAGAGCAGTTCATTGCATGAATGGTTCACGTTACGGTATCACAAACTTCTGTAGATCAAATCCTCTTGAGTGGATGAACTCCAGTCTTTTCCATTTATTCGACAAAGACTGGCTTCTTTTTTTAAAAAAGTGTGGTAGATTAAAAGCCTTTAAAATGTTCCAAATCCGTTTTTTGATTACATTGGAAATGTAATCAAAAAATGGGCACATTTTATCATATGTGGTGTCAAAGCAAAAAAAATTTGGACAAAGATACACAGGTGGTTAGAAAAGATGATAGGGAAACACATCGATTATAAACCTGAATTGTTTTTATTAGGTATAATATCAGAAAAACTTGATAAGAAAAGTATGTATTTAATATTACAAGTCTTAACAGCAGCGAGGATTATTTTTGCACAATACTGGAAAAATGAAGATATACCGTGAAATGAAGAAATAGTTAAGAAGATACTAAATTGTGCAAAAATGGATAGATTGACATTGAAAATTAAGCAGAAAGAGGACGTAGAATACTATCAAACATTGAATTTTTTTTACCAATGGTTGGGGGAAAGGGGTGGAGATTAAGAATGTAAATTAGTATTGTTAAGCAAATTAAATACCCAGAAAACACAATGTTTACAGTATAAAGCACTAAGAAATGTATTTAATAGAAAATAAATTTAAAAATAAATAAAAAATAAAATGTCCCAAATCCTTCTGTTTGTGGCCAAAGATTAATACTTCTACCTCTTTTCTTCTTTTCTTGTCAATGGACTCTTTCCTCTTCTGAAAACTAGGATGAGAAGGCTGTGGGATTGATCAACGTGTCTGCCTACAGATTGGAGAGCACCAAGGAACAGAAGAAGAAATAGTGAGTGCAAACTCAGGGGTCCCCTTGAGCCATTTTCCGAGAAGGAACAAGCTCTGAATCAGTTCTCCAACACTGAAGTCCTTTATGTCAGAGTTCGTTGCAGCACACATAATCAGACAATTCAGCAGGATTCAAAACTTTTTTATATATAACATATTTTTCTGAGTATAAGACGCACTTCCCCCCCAAAAGAGGGTGGAAATGTTGGTGCGTCTTATACACTGAATACAGCCATTTTTGGCCTCCCGAAGCCCCATCCCCGCATCCCATTTTTGCAAACAATGGGCCCGTTTTTCACAAAAATGGGGTGCGCAGAGGGTTTGGGAGGCCGCAGAGTGTTCCTGGGAGCTGAGGGGAGGCAAAACACCCCCATTTTTGCGAAAAAAACGGGTGAAAAACGGGCCATTTCTTGCAAAAACGGGGGCGTTTTGCCTTCCCCCAGCCCCTAGGAGCACTCTGCAGGCCTCCCAAACCCTCTGCAAACCCCATTTTTGCAAAAAACGGGTGAAAAATGGGCCGTTTTTCACAAAACCGGGAGCGTTTTTGCCTTCCCCCAGCCCCCAGGAGCACTCTGCAAGCTTCTCAAACCCTCTGTGTGCCCCATTTTTCGCAAACTGTCTCTTATGGCCCCATACAACAAATACTATGTTTCAGTTACCAAACAGTCCCCCATTGGCTGACCTGTTGCTATGCCTATTCCAGTTCATGAATATACTGACACTTCAGATCAGGGGTGAAATTCAGCAGGTTCTGACAGGTTCTGGAGAACTGGTAGCAGAAATTTTGAGTAGTTCGGAGAACCGGCAAATACCACCTCTGGCTGGCCCCAGAGTGGGGTTAGAATGGAGATTTTGCAATATCCTTCCCCCAGGAGTTAGGAGGGAATGGGGATTTTGCAGTATCCTTCCCCTGCCACGCCCACCAAGCCACACCCACCAAGCCGGTAGGGAAAATTTTTGAATTTCACTCCTGCTTCAGATATGTTAAAGTCTCATAATTCCAGCTAGAAGAGATATTTTAGCAGTTTGTGGGCTCCAAATGTATTTGGTTTGTTACTTGACAGGGTATACGTACTAAGAGCAAACTGGATTTCTATGTTAAATCCTTACGTGGCCTATAGATTACCATTTGTATATGTGAGGGCACTATGGGTAGGCTTGAGGGAACCATAAGCATTGCAAAATTTTTTTGGGGGGGAAGTCACACTGGTTACACAATCCTTTCCAAGCTTCATTTGCAGCTGTATCCATGCAGATTGGTGATTGGGTATAGGTGTGATTCCCAACAGCAAGGAATCGTGAGAAATCTCACTACTGTGTCACTTCTTTTGTCTCTCCAGTGTTTTCCAACTCACCCATGAGAAGTACAAGCCCTTCATCTTTGCAGCAGAAACCCTGGCTGATCTGAGCATGTGAGTAGCCTCTAAGGCAGGGGTGTGAAACTCGATTTCATTGAGGGCCGCATCAGGGTTGTGTTTGACCGCTGGGGGGCGTGGCCAGGGGGCGTGGCCGGCTTGATGTCACTCCTGTCAGGGGTGCCTGTGGTGGCCCAAGCGCTCTGCCAGCGAAAACAGGCTCCCAAGCTCCGTTTTCAGCTGCTGCGGCCTCCTGCAACCGTCTGCCAGTGCGGCCCTCCCGAGCTCTGTTTTTACTGGCAGAGGGTTGCAGGAGGCTGTGGCTGCCAAAAACAGAGCTTGGGAGCCTGCTTTCTCTGGCAGAAGCACCGCGGGCCAGTCCTTTGCTGTTTCCAGGGTGACTCCACGTGCCAGATCTAAGCCCCCCGCAGGCTGGATCCGGCCCCCGGGCCTTGAGTTTCTCACCCCTGCTCTAATGCATTTGATCAACACTCGTGAAGAGCTTGAGATTGTTCCTCAAGGAATATTAGCAGAGCCCAAAGTCTTGAATGCAACTGCATCATAGAGGGTCACAGGAGCAGAGAAGAAGGCCTGACCACTTCTTGTCTACGTCCCCAACTGGCAGGACCTATGAATTTATATACAATTTATTAGTTCATCTGTGCACACAATTAGGTTAGGGCCTACAGAGTGGGTCTCCTCCAGGTCCCGTCAGCCAAACAATGCCGGCTGGCGAGCCCTAGGGGGAGGACCTTCTCTGTGGGGGGCCCCGTGCTCTGGAACCGACTTCCCCCAGAGACCCGAACCATCCCCACCCTGCTGGCCTTCCGAAAAGCCGTCAAGACATGGCTCTTCCTGCAGGCAGGGGGTAGAGACTAGTCCATCTGAGCTCTTCCCCGGGTATGTTTGGTTGGTGAATATTTTTTAACTGTTCAATTTTTTAATTTTTTAACTTGGTTTTTAATTACTGTTTATTATCTAGTGTTCTTTATATTGCTGTACGCCGCCCTGAATCCCTCGGGAGTAGGGCGGCATATAAGAACCAAGAAATAAATAAATAAATAAATTCCTTTTAGAATTGTTTTTGTAATCAAAGTTATGGAAACTTGGGATATTGTACTTCATGAGAGCGAGAGTGGAAATAGATTTTTATGCTCAGCTATGGAAGGGGATGATGGAGGGACTGATCTAGGAAGAAAGCTGCCCAGAGATGCCTTATCAGAGATGGGTGGGTGGCATAAAATTTAATAAATACACGAGATAAACTGATCATCACTAACTCCATCAAAACCTGAAGTGTCAAAGAGCTTCCCTAACTTGAGTGGCATTTTCATTCTAGATTTTCATGTTTAAACAGATTGTTGCTGATGAGATAAAACAGGAAAGGAAAGCACTATAAACAGGCAAGCTTTCTCTAAAGGCTTTGCTGATTTGATTCCAGCCAGAATTTACCAAGGATATAAGGGAGTGCTCGTTATTAGCAAATTTTGCAGACAAATTCTTGAAGCTGTTCGCCTTTGGCAATTTCCAGAAGCATAAAAATTTGGCAACAAAGCCTTGAAGACAGATTTGTTTTCAGCAAGTTCATATTCAAAGTTGCAAGGAAGACACCTTGCAACCTGGGCAAATAACGAGCTGTGTTTCTTCCCAGGTGGGTCAGCCGTTTGATCACATCAATGACTAAATATACAGTGTCCCGTAAATCTGGGCCATCTAACCAAGAAGGTGAGTGCCTATTAAAAGTAGTTCATTTTCTACTGGCCAAGTACATAAGACATGATACATCTGCATCACATATATTAAATAAGGGATTCACCTGAAAACAAGAAGCAAGATGACCCTGAAGCAAGAGGACAATTCTATAACACCTCCCCCCACCCCCGAAAAAAAATCAGACAAAGAAATCTGCCTCCATTATAATATTTTGACCTAATATTAGTATTGGTATCTACCTGGTTTCACTAACATGATATCAGCCTGGATATGGATAATTTCTCCAAGTCCTTGCCTTCTTAACCCGAGGGGCAATGGGAATAAGGACATACACAGATACCAAGGCATGCATAGTTAAGATAGCAATAGAAATAGGACTTATATACCACTTCACAGTGCTCTACAGCCCTCTCTAAGAGGTTTACAGAGTCAGCCTGTTGCCCCCAACAATCTGGGTCCTCATTTTACCGACCTTGGAAGGATGGAAGGCTGAGTCAACCTTGAGCCAGTGAGATTCGAACTGCCAGCAATCGGCAGTCAGCAGAATTAGCCTGCAATACTGCATTCTAACCACTGTACCACCACAGCTCTTAGATCAGGGGAAAAGGGAAGGAACATGATGGCTGGGGATGATAGATTCCTAGGATGGAGGCAGAAAGCTGGTGAGATGCAATTCATCCTATTTCAGAGTTTCCATTCAAATATTTTTTTCTCAAATTCGACTTAGATTGCTACAGCGAAACAGAAGCAGAAGATCCTGAGGATGACTCTCCTAGGCATAGCTTTGATCAGGTCAGTATTTCCTTGATGGAACATAATTGTAAAAATAATGGGCTGTTCTTATTTTAAAATATCTTGATGCTTTTTATAAAATCATTTGGGACTTCATTATTTTGGGTGAATGAGAGGCAACTACAACAGGCATATTGTGATTTCCAAAAAGGCCCTGATTCCAGCATGCAAACTTAAGGTGGGAATCCATGCATTTGACTGTGTTTGGAAGCGCTTGCAATGTAACCATTGAAAAGATCACTCCAGAAGAATGCTGGATGTGATGAGGTTGAGCTCAAGGGGGTCATATTTACTCATATTTTGTCTCCATCCATTATTTTCTTTCTTCATTTCTGGCAGACAAGGCAGAAGGAATTGGAGAAAGCTCAGTTGCTATCAGGGGCTACTGGGAGTAGCCAAAACCTTCTCCGCAGCCCAATTTTCCAGGACAATGTAGATGAGAAAACAGCATCTCCCTCTTCTCCAGATGAGCTCACCTTTGGTACCTTTCCAAGTTGCACTGGAAAGAACGTGGCAGGTGAGATGTTGGGAAAAATCAACTATAATTGAACATCATCCCTAAAGCAGAAGGATGAAATAGTGCAGATTTCTCTAGAAGTTTTCTGAAGTGTTCCCTTAGCAAAGGCAAATAGAAGAAAGGTAAGCTAGAATACCCTGTTTCTCCAAAATAAGACATCCCCTGATAATAAGCCCAATCGGGCTTTTGAGTGCATGGCAATAAGGCCAAGTGCTTATTTCAGGGTTCAAAAAAATATAAGACAGGGTCTTATTTTCGGGGAAACACGGTAGTTGAACATCTAAGCTGATGAACTGAGACAGAGGAAATTTGATATGAAACTTTAGGGCAGCTTTCTCCAACTGGAATCATTCAAATATTTCAGACTAAAGTGTTTATCTTCCTCTGCCAAACTGACAGGCAGCATGGACGTCAGTAGCCAAATGAAGATTTGACAACTGTTTTTTTTCATATTGAGACTGTGTTCCATTGGTACTATTATTTAGGACATCCTCATGCCAATAAATGTGAATAGATGGTGCCAATCTGTTCTTGAAAATGCCCCTTTCTCCCTCTTTCTACCACACCTTTTCTCTCTGTGTCTTTCTCTCTTTCTCCAAGTAGTAGGCTGGCTTCAAGGCTCGTGCCAAGGTCTGAATTGCTAGTCTGCCCAAAAATAAAGGACGTTTTTAGTTGATGGAGTTAGCAGAGATGGCCAAATTGACTGCTCTAATTAAAGAAAAGAACACAATTTTGTTTCTACTTGGAAACCACTTTTGGACTTTGTGCTTGAGGTAGAAATAAATGAAACTTTAATTTGGGGTTTTGGCGATTAGATAGGTTTGTTGTTACAGGAATGGCTAGTTTATGTTATTATATAAAAGCAAAAAGTTGAGGTTTGATGTTACACGGTGGTATCTTGTATCTTATGAAGATCCAGCAGAAGAAGAACTTCAGTCACTGATCAAGTGTCTGAAACAAGGAGGAGTATCACTTATTGGGAAACAGCAGGTGTTCACTCGCGAATATTACCGGAAATCGTTTGTCAAACGTAACAAGAACCCAGAGATCAACGAGAAAGTACATCTGATTCGGACACTTCAAAGCACACTCAAGGTAGGTGGAATGTAACTTTGTGCTGGGAAACAGCTCCATTTATGGGATGGATGCAGGGATGGGCTGCTGGGGGTTTGGGAGAACCTCTAGCTAAGATTCTGTGCAGTTCGGAGAACCCCCAAATCCCACTCCTGGCTGAGATTCTTTTTCTAATGAACTGATGCAGCGGTGGGCTTCAAAAATTTCAGCAACGGGTTCTCTGCCCGGTTGCTGGGTGGGCATGGCCATGGTGGGCATGGCCTAGTCAGCCTCCTGCACCACGGCGGGGGGGAGCGTTTTCACCTTCCCCAGGTTCCGGAGGCTTTCGAGCTTCTGGGAGGATGAAAATGGCCTCCCCCCGGACTCCGGAGGGCCTCCGGAGGCCAGAAACGGAAGGCCCATTTTCCCCCCTCCCCAAGCCCTGCACTTACCTCGCATCCAAAACTGTGTGGAGACTCCTGGGAGGGGAGGGGAGGGGTGGGTGGGTGGGTGGGGCCAGCCAGGGGTGAGATTTGGAGGTTCTCTGAAACAGCCATAACATTAGCTACGGGTTCTTCCGAACCCGTAGCAGCCTACCCCTGGCTGAAGCCCTATATCTATAAGGTCCTATGCTGAACGTATCACTAAGAAGGTTATAAGAATTTGCTTCAGATGACATACTGTATATTGGGGATATCAGTGAGAGGACAGGAGTAGCATATGTTCTAAGCAGAGGATCCGAAGTTCAATTCTTGGCTTTTTCCAAATAGGGAAAATAGATGTGTCTGAAATCCCGCAGAGCTGCTGCTAATAAATACAGTAGTGGAAAGTACCACAGTAGAGCCAGCAAAGTTCTCAGTCAATAAAAGTAGCTTCCATACTGCTGATAGATCACTGTCAGGTTGTTTCTGGATCCAATGCAAGGTTTTGATGTGATCCTTTTACAACCCAGATCAATCTGAGACCCAGAATATGTTAACTGTCAAAGGAGATTTTTTTTATGTCATGTCTGGTGTCCATCTGAGCTCTTGCCTGGTATCCAGGCCAAGTGTCCAGCCTATATGAGGCAGATACAGATACAGATTAACAGAGTTGAAAGGGACCTTGTAGGTCATCTAGTCCAACCCCTCACCCAGCAGACCCTACACCATTTTTGACAAATGGCAGTCCAGTCTCTTCTTGAAAGCTTCCAGTGGTGAAGCTCCCACAACTTCCGAAGGCAACTTCTGTTCCATTGGTTGGTTGTTCTCACTCTCAGAAAATTTCTCATTTCCAGGTTGAATCTCTCCTTGTTCTTTATAAAGACTTCCTCAACTGTGTGGGCTTAGACATACCTGATTCCCATAATAATGTCTTTTTACTCCAGGGAAAGACAGTCCTCTTTTATGCATTTCTAAGGCTTAATAATGTAAGAGGTTGATCCAATCTGGCACAATGGATTTGATGTTTCCTGTGTTGTTTTTGAATGGCATTTTATTTTATTTTATTTCATTTCATTTCATTTCATTATTTTTTTATTTTATTTTATTTTTATTTTTTATTTTTTTTTATTTTTTTTATTTTTTTATTTTTTTTATTTTATTATTTTATTTTATTTTATTTTATTATTTTATTTTATTTTATTTTATTTTATTTTATTATTTTTGTTTGTTTATCCTTTTAAAACTGTAGAAAATTTCAATAGTTTAAAATCCTTTTGGAATCTGGCCAGACACTTTTGGCTCTTGGATGCATTAGAAATATAATGAATAAAATCAATACGACCTCAAGGGAGAACAGTTTGTACCTGGAAGTTTATTAATATATTATATTATATTATATTATATTATATTATATTATATTATATTATATTATATTATATTATATTATATTATATTATATTATATTATATTATATTATATTATATTATATTATATTATATTATATTATATTATATTATTATATTATTATATTATTATATTATATTATATTATATTATATTATATTATATTATTATTATATATTATATTATATTATATTATATTATATTATATTATATTATATTATATTATTATTATATATTATTATATATTATATTATATTATATTATATTATATTATATTATAATATTATATTATATTATATTATATTATATTATATTATATTATATTATATTATATTATATTATATTATATTATATTATATTATATTTATTATATTATATTTATTATATTATATTATATTATATTATTATTATATTATATTATATTATATTATTATTATATATAATATATTAATATATCGGGTGTTTTGCTGCTGAAGACACCAAAATATTTTGCTACAGCTTTGTAAGTGGGCCCTTGTCTCTCTTGAAAGGGATCTAGCAAACTATTTAAAAGCCACTCGAAATGGCTGTGCTATTCTGGCCTCTGTTGTCCTTGTAAAAGTGAGTCATGTACCAGCCTTAGAACATTCCTTTCCTTCCCCAGGCCAAAACTGCTGAGCTCCAATTACTTGATATTCTACTCGAGGACACCGAACTGAACTCTGAGAAATTCAGGAGCTGGAAAGAACAACATCAGGAGTTATACCAGGAAATGCAGATGTGGTGGGCTAAAAACCTGGACCAAGAAAATGGCTCAATAGATTCAAGTTTCGACCTCAACTTGGAGGCAGCTGCAGATCCGTAGCATCTGTGGGACCTCTGCCCCGTGAGCTAAAACGTCCTTCCCCCCCAGCTCCACTTACACAGCACCAGAGAGAAGTGCAGTTTTGTCATTTCTAAATTTTAGATAGGAATGTTTTACCAAAAGCTTCATTTTTAGAGGGCATGGGGATTACGGTTGGGTTGGTCTAAAAGTTTTATCCAGACAGCAACAATGGCTCCAAATGATTCTCTCATTTTAGAGAGATGGATTACAAAGATGGTGGCAATAGAGAAAGGATTGCTGGCTTTTTATATAACGACGGAGATTTCCTGACTGCAAAATAGAAGACCAACGAAGAAGAAAGTGGCTTTTGGTGGCTAAGCATCTGGGAAAGAGCTGGCATTGACTAGCGCACAGGCTTTGTGCCCTTCAGATTTCTTCAAAACAAGCCATTTCCTCCAACATCTTTCAAGATGAAACTTTCCCTTGAGTATATTTAGCAACCGAGAGACATCTGAGTAAACCAGTTTGTGGCTTTCAATAATGATAGTTTATATTGAAAACCAGCTTGCATTAGAAGCGGGATACTGTAAACATGTAAGAAAGGAGTTCTATAAATAAATGTTACAATATGTTTCTAAAGGACGTTTAATGGGTTTTTTCCCCTTATTTTCATTTTCAAAATGACAATTTGCCAACAATCCAGCTGCAATACAACAGAATGAATAGCAATAATAATAGCACTTAGAGTTATATACTGCCTGTAGTGCTTTTCAGCACTAGTGGTTTACAAATATCAGTGTATTGTTCCCCAGCAATCTGGGTCCTCATTTAACTGACCTTGGAAGGATGGAAGGCTGAGTCAACCTTGAGCCCCTTCAGGATTGAACTCCAGGCTGTGGGCAGAGTTAGCTTGCAACACTGCATTCTGACCACTGTGCCACCAGGGCTCAGTGGGCAAGAGGGAAACTGGTTTGTTAACTCAAAATTGTTAACTTTTAAAAATATTCACATTTTGATTTTTTTTTTACAAAACCCTTGCAGTTATTGAAAAATACTCAGCCCTTCAGAGGCTCTTTTTAAAAATGAATTATATTATAATGCTATAAACTGTTTCCCCCCTAAATGTATCAATGGTCTCTGGTGGCCATCAGACATGTTCCAGTCAAGGTCTCTGCTGATTCTCTGGTCCAATATAAATATAGACATGTTCCAAGCAATGTTCCCTCTAAGCTGCGCAGCCCCGCATGTGATAAGAAAATACCGCACAGAAGTTTCCAACTGCTACCTGGTGTTTTCTTATGTCAGAGGGAACATTGATCACCAGCTGATTGGGGGTGGGGGTGGGGGAAAGGAGCCTTCAATGAAGAGAGGCGGAGGCTTTAACTCTTGCCTCCCCAGGCGGGCTCCGCTGCTAGGGAGAGGAGAGCGAGATCAAAGACTGAAACGCCGCACAGCAGTTTCCAACTGCAGCGCAGTGATTTTCAATGTTAGAGGGAACATTGGTTCCAAGATTAGAGCTGTCCTTGGTTGGGCTCTGGGGATTGGTACTGTTTACTAGAGCTCTGTATGTCATGTAATCCAGAGATACAAGAGTCCAGAAAGCATGAGTACAAGCACAGAACCTCTTGTAAGGCAGTAGTTTGGCTGAGGAGACCACTAGGGGACTCCCAAGTGAGTAAGAACATAACCCAGGAAGCCAACCAGCACTGAAAGAAGAGTCCCAAGTCCTCATCATCTGAAACTGCCAAGAAATGGCCATTTTCTCTAGGACTGGTTGGCATTTCTTGGATTGTATACTGGTCATGTCTATGCAGCTCTCCAAAGACCATTACTGAAAGAGACATCTTGAGGGAAACCAGATCTTTGGGAGAATTCACGCCATTGTGGTGTTACAGTAGCAGCCAACATCAGGATCCAGCCCATGGAGAAACCACTAGTCTGAATATTATGGTGCCACTTGTCATATTAGCTGAAAACTGGGGAAGGTATGTGTTGAGGGATGAGAATAAATCTCATAGAGGCGATTTGGATCTTTGCTTGGAATTCAGACAGTTAGAAATAAAGCCGAGATTAAAAGTCTAATAGAAATATTTATTTCGGTACAAAAACAATAAATCCTGAATAATTACATTTTTGCTAAGAAAACGCGACTGTTCCGGTCAAGAGCCAAGTCAAAAGTGATTAATGGTGGATCAGGAATGTGGACATGCGTACAAGATCATATCACGTGTTCTGCTTGTATTGGAATATACCATAATATTAGAATAGGGGTGCATCACCCTGCATAGACATACAACTGACAATATTCACACCGTGACAGTATGTCAGCTAAGATCTAAGAGGAAAGGAGTAAGTGATACTTCTAAAAGAGCAAAATGACCCTTTCCTCCTAAAGAACTTCTTTCAATCTTGCTCATCTCCTGATTTGGGACTAAAGTTAGAATCCAGGGGGGTTACCTTTTACAGTTTCAGAAGCTGTGTCACCTTAATGCATTTGCACACACTTGCCTTTTCAAATTTTAATTCCAAACAATTTGAATCAACTTCTTAAAGCATGAATGTTATGGTTTGACCAAACCAAGCTTTTTCTGATAACACATAAACAGTGGAGCTCTTCCTATTTTTGGATCATGTTTGTGGCCAATCATAATGAATACCTTTAATCATTAAAAAAAACCACATGTTGGTAACAGAAATATAAATGTGTTGTGAATGACCTGTCAACCTAATATGATCCTGGATTCAACTAATTATTGCAGGCATTAGCAAGTCAAAAATGGCTATTTGTATTTCTAAACTGCAGAAAAATGCAGAAAGTATGACTTATGAAATTAACAGACCATCAAAATCAATGCATTTATTAAAATTACTAAAGCTATTTTGCCTTTACTAAGAGAATTGGAAGACAAAGTTGTGAACCGTGAGATGTCTTAATAAGCACTGAAACACAGATAAGCATTCTTCTAAATTGTTTATTCTTTTTGGTTTTGGAGATAGAGAAATTCAGGTATACTGGTACATACATTGTATGTTTGCTGCAGTCCTAACCGTGGGACCTAACAAAATGTTGTTGATACTGTGACATGAGAATAATAATAAAAATTAAAACCCAGAGCCAACTCAATTTTTCTGGAACTTTCATTGACACATATTCAATATGTCATATTAAATTTGACTAACTTAAGTATGTTGTGTGCACAGAAATGGAGGATGTTTTTGAGCCTCCATAATACACATTGCAATGTTAGCTGGGAGTCCCTAGAAACTTGAAGGAAAATCTTTTAGGATTCTGCTATTGGGTGGTTAAACACTATGCTGTAGTGTGCAATTGCAAGGACCTGTCTAATTTCTTTGGATTATTGTCCAGCTGCATCCTGAAAGCTATTTTAACTCACGGTGGTATCTTGTGTCTTATGAAAATCCAGCAGAAGAACTTGGGTCACTGATCAATTGTCTGAAACAAAGAGCATCACTGGATTTTTTATTTTTATTTTTATTTTTAATATTTACTATTTTCCAAAGCACCAGAAGGCAAGGCAAGAAACAATGGATGGAAGCTAATCAAGGAAAGAAGCAACTTGGAATTAAGGAGAAACTACCTAATAGTGAGAACAATTAGCCAAGTGGAACAGTTTGCCGTCAGAAGTTGTGGGTGCTTCATCACTGGAGGTTTTTAAGAAAAGAGTGGACAGCCACCTGTCTGAAATGTACTATAAGGTATCCTGCTTGAGCCAGGGGCTTGGACTAGAAGACCCCCAATGTCCCTTCCAGCTCTGTTCTGATTTCTGACATGATGAATAATGGGTAGAAATGCCTGATTTGCAGTGAGTCAAGTCTAGTCAACCACATTTCTTCTTTATCTAATTGTAGAGAACCAGTATGGTGTAGTGGTGGAGGTGCTGGCTTAAAAACCAGGGAACTTTGAGGTCTAGTCCTGCCTTAAGCATGAAAGCCAACTAGTGATTTTGGGCCAGTCCTCCTCTCACAGACCAAACCACCTCACAGGGTTGTTGTGGGGAAAAAATAGCAAGCAGGAATACTGTATTAGGAATGTTTGCCATATATGACATACATATATACTGTATATAGGTCTATGTATATATTGTATGCAGGTGTGTAAATTCATTTAAATATGTAAAAAGACAGCATAAAGATCTAATAATTCAGATTAATGGAATCACTCATCTATAGACCTCCTCCCATACCAAAAAACCTTCTCTTATGCTTGCTCTTCTCACCCCACTGCCTCTTGTGCATTTGAACCTTCTATAATTTAATAAAAAAAATATTTAGCTGTTCTGCCTTTTGTCCAGCAAAAAATAAGAACGCTGACAGAGGAGGGCCGAGTTTCACCAAGCAACAGGTTCCCGGGTCATGCCGCCCCTAAGACAGCATCGTTGTCAGATAATCAATTTAGGTCCATTCTTACATGATTTAGGAGTCTCCAACCTTGGCAACTTTAAAACTTGTGGACTTCAACTCCCAGAATTCCTCAGCCAGCAACCTGGCTGAGGAATTCTGGGAGTTGAAGTCCACAAATTTTAAAGTTGCCAAGGTTGGAGACCCCAAAGTCTTCCTACGGCCAGCGGTAGGGAACAATTTTATTCCGCTCTCAATTTAAATTGGGGCGAGGGGCGGAGTTTGTTGCCAAAACAGTTTTCTATTGGACAACCACAGACTGTTGTAATCTGTGGATGAAGACCAATAAAGAGTCAGCGAGCCGGACGCCGCGAGCTGTTGGAACCCGCGCGCCTGGGATGTCGTAACCTCTGCTGGCAACGGTTGCTGCGCACGCGCGGTAGCCACGGGTCCGGGCAGGCTTAGCGCCGTGGTCTCTGAGGCGCACTTTTTCGCTGGCGGTGGTCGTTAGTCTCCATTTAAAGTTGTCTTAAGTGGAGGCCCGAGGGTCCCTCGGAGGTAATAATCAAATATTATTATTTAAACTCCTTCTGGTTTAAAAGTTCCCAGCCCTGAAGAGTTTCTCGTTTTCCTCCCCTCAGTGTTTCAACCTCTGGAATTGACATCCCTGCTTTTTTCTTGAGGGGGGGGGGGCGCGCGCGCGACGGAAAGTGAAATTGTGTACTTTGCCCCCCCCCCAGCTTTACCCCAATTGGAGCGCTCGAGACAGCGTGAACTACAATGTCCATCTTTCCTAGCCTCGACTTTCAGACTGGAGATAACGGGAATTGATGTCTGATGGGTCGAAAGGGCTCCCGGTTGGGGAAAGCGGCTTAGTTTGGAGCATGCGCAGAGCTGGTGCTAGAAGGGGGTCTTGTTGCATTTGTATTTGTTTATTTGTCAAGCATATATGATTATAAGCAAAGTATAAACAGTAAAACGTGATTGAATATATATGTAATAGTACAAGCATGAATAAGAGTAAAAGAGGTATGAATATATGGGTACATTAGGACAGGAACGGTAGGCACGATTGTGCGCTTATGCACACCCCTTATGGGGAAGCACACAACACCCTCCCCACACACACACATGTATTCCCCCCTCCAACTTTGCTTGTTGGAGAGAGATTCCTGGTATATAATGGTGACATGAATGATTAATTTACAAGTATAGTCTTCCACTTATCACAATTGAGGCCAACGTTTCTGTGGTTAAGGGTGACAGTTGTTAAGTGAGTTTTGCCCCATTTTACGCCCTTTCTTGCCACGGCTGTTAAGTGAATCATTGCGTTTGTTCAGTTAGTAACATGGTTTGTCAAGTGGATCACAGCGGTTGTTAAATGAATCTGGCTTCCCCATTGACCTTGCTTGACTGGAGGTCGCAGAAGGTGATCACATGACCCTGGGACATTGCCACTGTCATAAATACATGCCAGTTGCCAAGTGTCTGAATTTTGACCACGTGACTGTGGGTATGCTGCAAAAGTTGTGTGAAAAATTGTCACAAGTCAGTTTTTTCAGGGCCGTTGTAACTGAATGGTCACTAAATGAATGGTAAGTTGAGGACTACCTGTATTTATTTTATTGTATTTAAATGTACAGGCCATCCAACTCCAGGCGACTCTGCCTGGAGCACAAAATTAAACACATGAAAAGAGCTAAAAGTATGGCCGTACGTATGTATCATATTTTTCTTTCACAAATCAAATACCTATAGTTATTCTCCCCACAATCATCTTTTTGCTCTGGTGTCCCTCCCCACCCACCACACAACTTTTTCTGGGGCCATAGAACATACTCCAGATAACAACCATCTATTATGAAACATGAATTATTCAGCGGCTAGATTCACACAGCATGTTGTAATTAACATAACACTGTAGGGCAGGGGTATCAAACTCGATTTCATTGAGGGCCGCATCAGGGTTGTGTTTGACCTGGGGGGGAGTGGGTGTGGCCAGGGTGGTCGTGGCCAGCTCACCATCACTCGTGTCGGCGCCTTGTGGTGGCCCAAGCGCTGCCAGCAAAAACGGGCTCCTGAGCTCTGTTTTTGGCTGCAACAGCCACCTGCAACCCTCTGCCAGTGAAAACGGAGCTCAGGGGGGCCATGTGCGGCTCTCCCAAGCTCCGTTTTCGCTCCGTTTTGTGGGCCAGTTCTTCACTGTTAGCAGGGCGGCCCTGCAGACCAGATCCAGCCCCCAGGCCTTGAGTTTGACACCCCTGCTGTAGGGGCTAAGCTTCGTTATTTTTTGTTTGACTTGACTGCAGGCAACAAAAATACGTTGGGTTATTTGATGTTTAGTCCAGTGGTCCTCACAACATTTTGGTCTCAGGACCCAATTTACATTTTTAAAAATGACCGAAAGAGTTTTGTTTAGGTAGCTTATATTTATCTCTATGCACTTTATTAGAAATTAAAGCAATGTTAAAATATTTTTTGACTTCACAGACACCCTGAAAGGGTCTTAGGGATCCCTAGGCACCTGCAGACCATATTATGAGAAAAGCTAGTTTACTGTATTGTACAAACGTGAACTCAGTAATTGGGTCAATATGTTGTATGAACACAGCCAATAAGCCACCTAAAGTCACCTCACAGCGAGATGGGCAGCAAACAGATTTAATAATAATGAAAAAATGTTTTTCAAATTCAATAGGATTTGCAAGGTCAAATGAATGGAAGATAACAAAATTTTCTGGCAATTATATAGATAATATACAAGCAATATTTACTCATTCCTTTCATGGATTAGATCTATGTTGTCATATTCATGAAAGGTTCATTCTTAGTTGAGAGACATAAGTAGACTGCATATAATTAGCTGAATAATAGGGAAAGAATCCCAAAGTACAGTATTGTACAAGGTATAATACTGAGTAAATTGCATTGGGAGGAAAAAAGCTGCAATGATGGTACAATAAATCTGATAAACTTCATTTTAAAAAAATAGGACACTAAACAAATATCTTGGCTCATGATGTTTGCTCTTGGTCTGCATTGCATATTGGCTGTTTTGCTATTCTCTGTTAATGTGATTGTAAAATTATGAGCTAGGATTTATCATCTACAAATTCTGTTGTGGAATAGCAGCCCGGAATTTAATTCAGAAGTCAGCTGATATATAGCCTTCCTGAAGACTTCTTGAGTTCTACATATGAATAAAAACATCCTGGTCAAAGTGTCTTCTGGACATACATGAGATTTGGGGAAGGTTTCAAACCAGTCAGAGAGCTTTGATTCAGTTGGGTCTGATTGCATCATAGCTCTGAAGAACTGCTCCAAACAGAAATCCATGAAAGCAGTCACCAGAATTGAAGCTTGACTCAGGAAGATTGTTACCTTTTTATATTTATCCAAGCGTTATATTGTTGCTCTTATGTTCAACTCCCTAGGTACCGTCTGAAAATTCCAGATCAATCTGTGGTTCTAGAGAGAAGCTTTTATCATAAATCAAGAATGGCTGCCTCTGGGGGAACATTTATTGGAGTCCCCTCATCAAGCAATAATGATGGTAAATTTTCACTTTAATCCCTTAATTCTTAGAGTCCCTTTAATTTTTTTTACTCCCCTTATTAGATGAAATTGTAAAAATATTGAGACAAATAATACACTCGGTGAGGACCAATAAACTAGAGAATAGCCCCAACAGTTTGTGCAGGTTGCTACAGATTAGTCTGATCAGTTAAGTGGATCACATTCAGAGATTCAACCTCATAATTCTGTCTCCTCCGTATATTCAGGCATGGAGATCTGAAAAGCAGTTTAATGTCATGTGTACAACTAAGTCTCTAAAGCATTGTCTCCTTCTGCATATGCTAGCCTGACGGTTCTTTTAATAATTGGATACTTTTCTCCAAATACTTATCCTATTAGACATTAAGAAACAAGTACTACTGCCTTCCATTGAGGATCTGTGTACTACACAAGTCAAAAAGAGGGCTGTGAAAATATCTACAGAACCCTCACATCCTGGACATAAATTGTTTCAACTTCTACCCTCAAAAAGACGCTATAGAGCACTGCACACCAAAACAACTAGACACAAGAACAGTTTTTTCCCGAATGCCATCACTCTGCTTAACAACTAATTCCCGCAACACTGTCAAATAAATTACTAAGACTGTATTACTATTATTATTCTCTTCCTTACTAGTATCTATCTCTTCCCACTTAATTACTATAACCATGTTGCTTGTATCTTTCAATTATATTGTTTTTATTTGTTTCCTAGTATGATTTGATAGCTTATTAATAACCTTGACTATCACTAAGTGTTGTATCTTTTTATTCTGGATGAATGTATTTTATTCTCCTTATGTACACTAAGAGCATATACACCTAAGACAAATTCCTTGTGTGTCCAATCACACTTGGCCAATAAAGAATTCTATTCTACTCTACTCTACTTAGTGCCAGGGATATTCTTCCTAGGAAATTTTATTTGGCATTCCTTATTTTGTTTGTTTTTCCTTTCAATTTAGAATTGACTCCTGGAATTGACAGAGACATGTCCATGCAGTTTTCTTGACAATATCCCCCCCCCCAAATGGTTTGCCATTGTCTTCTTCCTGGGGTTGAGAGAGAGTGACTAACCCAATATCACCCACTTGGCTTCTGTGGCAGGATTAGAAGTCAGATATCCATGTTTCTAGTCCAGTATCTTAACCACTAGATCAAACTGGCTTTCTCTAAATAAAATATAAACAGCACTAAGCTACTTTTCTTCATTGTCTTCTTGGACAAAATTTTGATCAATCCATTTTTCTCACATTTTTAAAATGGATTTTAAACTTTACAATCAACTTACATTCCTAATAATCTGATTTGGTGTTATATATACATTTGAAATTTATATGGTGAATCTCATGAGAGGGAAACACTGTTAGAACACCATGCTCCTTGCAGAGTTTAGCATAGTTGCTGTTGTTTTTCCTGTATTGAAATCTGAGAGCTACTAAGAATAACTTCATACGTCCATCTAGTTAGCTCTGGTATTTCCACGTCAGTATTTTCAGCATTCAAGTCCTCCTTATCCCATACAGTGATTGGCAAAAACATACACTTGTTTTCAGAAGAGCCTGGTGCCAACATAGAACCATTTTCATAACAGTAACTAGTTAACTGCTTCCTTGGAATAGCAGCCTCTTCCTTTATATGTCTGGAAACAAAGGAGGATTTCAATTCAGTGGATGGGAATATAATTAAGATCTGAGGTCTTGATTTCTAAGTAAGTTTTGACATTTTCTAAAGCTTTAACTTGTGTTTTATGAGAAACTAGAATGCTACATGATTACAAAATCTCATTTAATCAAAAAGGCTTACTCTGATTGCCTATCTAGATTTTATTATTAGTCATAACACTCTACATTAAGAAAGCTATCATTACTATAATTACTGTAAGCAATAATTATTCTGGGCAATTTTCTAGATACTTGGTGTACACAAAAGCCAGGGTAAATGAAATATCAGCTGATCTATAACGTTTTGTTTTTAATTCTAGTATTGTTTTTTTCTTTTCTAGCATCCAGCAGTCTCAACTATGGTTCTTCATTTCAACCCATCAAAACCCAAGTGGCCATTCCTACAGCTCACGTCATGCCCTCCACATTGGACAGATCATCTTGTCTAGCAAGTGAATCAAGCCTTCCTCAGACCACTTTGGCTTCCTCCATGCCAAATTCACTGGGTGACACAGGAGGACTGATGTCCAGCTATGACTCTGATATTTTGAGGCAATCCCAGGTGATCAACCGGAATTCTCTTTGTCTGAATCAGACTTCAACAGAAAATGGTTACAATCAGTCCTTGTTTCGTAGTTCTGGTCAGTCAGGTGTGGAATGTGTTCAGAAACCCATCAGCCTAGATGCTGAAGTTACCCATTCTGTTTTTCTAGATAGGCATTCTCTTGGTCCTTGGTCCCAACTCCAGATGTACAGTCCAGGCAATTCAAATAGCACTTCTTCTGGCCTAGAAAAAGAATACAATAAAATACTGCAGAATACTAAACCATCAACAGATTCCAATAGAGTCTGTGGAAAGCAAGTCTCCTTGGGACTTAATGCTGCTAGTATGTTTTCCACCCCTTTGGCTGCTCAATCTCAGACATCAAAGCAGGAAGCTTGTACAATACATCCACATGAAAATTGTGCACACAGTGTTTGGAAACAACATCTGGATTGTGTTCGACTGCAACTGGAACAGATGCATGTAAGTTATTTTAACCTCTGTCTATGGGGAATGTCTGCATATGTAGCTTTTCTGCCTGTAACTTTTCTGCCAGGGCTCATGAGGAGTATGTAGACCAGAGCTAATGTTGTTGCATATAATTTTCAAAGGGAATGAGGGGAAATCCGTAGAAGTGTCTTAATTTAAAAACCTGGTGTATTTTGGTATTGTACTCTGGAGAAATAATCCCCTAAGTGCTTTTATTGCAGAATCAAACCTTTAGGAAGGACTTGATGGCTGTAGATTTAGCTTTATAGGCTTTTGAAAAGTGGTGGCACTGTACATTTTCAAGGAGAGGTTGCAGGTAAAAGATATAGCATAAAGCATGGGCAATAAAATTTCATTAAACACGAATAAAAAAAAGAAAAATACAAATATATATTACCAAATTTAAAAAATGCAATCTCAAAATTGATAAGTATAATAATTTAAAGAAAATGGGGGATGGGGAAGAAATTAAAATTGTTATTAATAGTTCCAAAAACTATTATGACATTGCTTGAAAGTCCCTTGGTTGAAAAAAAAGTCAAATGTTGGCAAAATAATATCAACAGTCCATCATTGCAAATTAGGTGCAGATTTCTTTTTACCAGTATTGTACAATAATTATTTTATGCCAATTTCATATATAGATAGATTCAGCAAAGAGAAATATTCACCTGCAAAATCCAGTGATCAATCGAGAGTCATATTAATGATATTATTTATGTTAGCCAAAATGCAACATTAATAAGCCAGAACCAAACTTTTGAAAATTAGATGTAGTTCAAATAAATTCAGGATGGCTTTGTTGAGTTAAATGTTGCTACTGTTGACTTTTATTTTCTGAACGGGGTGACTTATTAACTTGTTTTAAGGAGCCCTGCCATAAAATATGCATTATCTTCTAGATATACAAAGTAATTGTTTGGTACTTTTATAGTGGCACACAATGATATGAAATTGTGTCAGAGAGATTATATATGCCTGATGGTGTTTGGATATAGACTGAAATAAGAGTTTTAACACATAGAGGAGAGAACAAAAAAAAACCTAAAAATCCTCCTTCCCACCCATCCCCAAAAAATCTAATACTGACTTTCTCTTTGAGAACTGAATCTCATGTTTTGAATGTCATAATTCCAGCTGCAAAATAAAGCGACTTGTTACTATCCTTTGGTGAACAGTACTTCACTGCACACACTTGATCCAGCTCAGTGGATTGGCATTGCCAGCACAAATGAAAATTTGCTCCTGGAGAAAGAAATTCTCATCGACAGGTAAGAAATTAAACATTAGTTTACCTTCCAGATTTTTTTCACCAGAAAGTAACAATGCTTAGATTGTATTGATAGAAAAGCAAACAATCTTTGGCATAATAAACTTCACTGAATACTCTACAACTTACTTATGAGTGGTTAAGCTTATGCTTTATATTTCCATGGAAGAAATTAAATGATTCAAGACTATTTTTGCCCAAACACTAAACAGTTTTGGTGTTTGCTGTGTCAAAAACATAGGAATAGTGGGGAAGAACACTACTTTTTAAAGAGAGGTTTTCTTCCTTCTCTCTATTAATTAAAAAGGACATGCGTGGCTTCTGGTTACACTAAGATGTAGCTTGTCTTTTAACTAGGATAACAAAGCTTTTGCTTCTAGGGTGAGTTGTGATTTCTCTTGAGTGCATTTAATTGGCTTTTATTGACTTATGAGATGAATTATGGAGGTGGATAACTCTTTCTCAGTTAGCTTTTCCCCATACATCACTCTGTGAGTCCATGTATTGATTTCCCGCTCAGTTACAAACATGAAAAAATAAATGCTATTTAACCATTTTACTGAAAGCCCTCTCATGTTCCCTTTTATACTTTTAATTTTGTCAGTGTTAATATAGTGCACGGGTTTATTCTCATAGGCAGAGACAGCACATTTCCCAGCTGGAGCAGAAACTACAAGAAAGTGAAATGCAAGTCCACAGTGCCCTCTATGGCCTTCCTGCTCCTTATGGGGATATGCATCTGTTCAGAATGCAGGTAACCCTTATAACTGGTGGCTCTTGAAATATGCTATTGGGAAAAGAATTTTAAATTCAGTGTGGGGTTAGAGAAGGCATGGATGGAGAAGAGACATGCTCTATAGCTGCTCCTTCAGGAACCTTTAATTTCTGCAATTATTTTTTCTTTAAAATCCCTTTTATTGGAGTGGAGTCAGGGCAACTGAATGGAGCTGAGCTTTGACTGGCCGGATGCCCTTCCTGATGCCTATGCAGAGTTTGCAGCAAATATTTTCTCTTTGTGCCCTGATAGAGAAACATCTGCTGCTGCCTAGGATTGAACTCTTAGCCACCTGAGTATGAGGTGAGCATCTTCACCTCTAGGCCAGCACGCAGGTGTTTTGTTCCCTAAGCATTGGAGCCTGCTTGATTCTCTGGTGAGCACACTGAAGAAAATCAGATATTCTGTTTGTTCTTCAAATATTGATTTGTTTCTCTTCTTGTCCCCAGTATTTACTGAGCTCACATTCAATTTGAGCAATTCTTCAATGAATATGATGATGAGTATAGATTTTAGAAGAGGTTCTGGCTATTACTATTTTATTTAATATCTTTTGCAGGAGTTGCAGCGGGAGAATATATTTTTACGGGCTCAGTTTACTGAAAAAACAGAGTCACTCAATAAGGAAAAGATTGAATTGGAAAGGAAACTGGCTGCTTCAGAAGCTGGTATTAAACGGATCCAGGAGATTCACAAAGAGACCGTACAGAAGCATACAGTAGAATTGAAGAAACAAGAAGAAAGGGTAGGCTTTTTTGGATGTAGCCCCAACAGATGTCCCAATGTCTGCTTATTTACATGGGAATGCAATTTTTTGTTGTAATATTTGATTTATTTTAATATTCACACTTCAAGCTTTGATACATTTCATACCCTATTGTATAATAGAGAAGAGCTATGGGAAATGATGTTTTTAGGAGTTAATAAAAGAAAGGAGCAAAAGGTAAAGCATTAACATTTTCCCAAAATGATTGCACTAAAGTTAGGCTGGAGTATTATTACAATGCTTCAGGGTTTCAGCAGAAAGCTAAATCCCTGCTCTTTATGTTATGTAAAATGTAGAGTGGGTTCCATAACTATGTTTCTAGAAAGTATATTTTTTTAAAACATAGGCTATGCCCCAGAATCACTTCTTTTTGTTCTACATAATGGTCCATTTTTGGGTCATGGGCATTTTTGCATCTGAAATCAATAGTAGAAAGTGCTGCTACCTACCCCTGATATTCTATCCTGCAGGTCAAGTCCAGAGACAAGCACATTGAGCATCTGAAAAAGAAATGCCAAAAAGAACTGGACCAAAACCATGAGAAACAGCAGAGAATTGAGACTCTGGAGCGCTATGTTGCTGACCTCCCAGTATTGGAGGATCATCGAAAACAAAGTCAACAGGTAGGAGGGCACCTTCTGGATGCAGCTGGCTTTGAAGAGTAGCTGGATAGTGTAGGTCTGCAAGCTTGAACAGAGTAAATGTGTTAGCTTTGTGAATAGTTCCAATTACCTTGGGCCAAAGATCAGCGAGCGCCATTCTTAAATTTTTCCGCACAAAGGGAGGATATTATGTCCCTGGCGCAATTAAGCTTTTTCTGGCCAAGTCGCTAGCACAGCTTCTTTATGGGACCTTGCTTGGACCGCCAGCCTTGTGTTTTACTCCATTAGAAATAGTTCAATCCAAATTTATTACATCAATTCTCCAGATGCCGCGTTGTCTCTCAAATGCACTTCTGCGCCTGGAGACAGGATTGACAAAAGTCGAAGCAAGAATCGGTATAGCGTCCTTAAATCTCTGGGTAAAGCTTAACTTCTTTCCACAAGGTCTTGCTCCATTAATCCTCCAAGACAAATTCTCTTCTTCATGGATCAAGGCTGTCGAGTTTAACCTTGCCAAACTAGGCTTCTCCCCAGCTTTAATACTCAAGATGGACTACGATCTAGGAAGAAAAACCTTGCGACAAAGGGTGGAGGACATCAACAGGCAGGCAGACATAGGGAAAGCTCCGCTGTTACTGACTCCAGATGTCATTAGATCTGTTGTTGCTCCTGCCAGCTATCTTAGTCAGTTGGAGTCAGCAAACCACCAGAAAGCATTTTCACTTGCATGGTGCCATGCGCTTCCATCGGCCGTCCTGTACGGCAAGTATAAAAGGATACCATTGACAGAAAGACTCTGTTCCTGCGGTTCAGGAGAGGTGGAGACTGTGGGTCACATGCTCCTCAGATGTTCCTTTTAGACAGAGATTAGGAAAAACCATATTCTGCCAATAACTGCTAGGTATCCTGGCCATTCCAACAATACCTATCTTCAGTGGCTGCTTAACGATGAACAGTCCATAACTACAACACAGGTGGCCAGATTCTGTGCAGGAGCACTGGGGATTCGTCACAAACATGTGTCTTCTCCACCATAGTTATGTATATAACAAATGTGGCAAACCCTTTGCACTGCTTAGTCCTTTCCCTTTTAGCGTTGAACCTACAACGGGCCTCACCGTTTATGGATTGTAATTTTAGTATAGGTAGACCATGTATAATTGACAGACTGGAATTTATTATAGATTTTAGTTGTTATTTATTATTTTATACTAGAATTTTTAATTGTAGATATACTGAGTGCTTTTATTTGTTCTGGTCTCTGGTCTAAGACTGTAATGATTGATTGATTGAATAGTTCCAATTGCTAGAAGGCATTCCTTTTAAGTCTGATGTATGTGTTTGTTCTCTCTCCGCCCCACCCCACCTCCGCCATTTTAGTTAAAGCAGTCTCAGGAGACAGTTAGCACTTTGCAAGAAACAGTGACTACTCTTGAAAGGGAACTAAGAGATGTTCGCACTGACCGCCGAGAGAAGGAGCTGCAGCTAGAAGTGCAGAAACACAAAGAAATGGAACTGCTTTCCACAGTGCGCAGGTAACACCAGGGAAGTGGGGGAAAACAAAAATGTTGGCTTCTAGGATAATCTAGAAATACATTGTGCTGCCTGGCAATAAAGCCTTCCTACAAATAGCAGGCACAGCAGGCCCGTATAGGAGAGACTAAGTATCAGAGAAAGGGATGGGAATAAAAAGAGAGACGTTCTTGACAATATCCTTTGAAGAAGAGTGACTGAAGTATGTTTAGCCTTAAGGAAAAAATAACTTGAGAGGAAGTAGAGTAGTATTTTTTAAAACTTCTTCACTTAGAAGAAGATCAAGATCTGTTCTTTCTCATTCCAGAGTGTAGGATATGGAATAATGGTTTTTAAGTTACAGGAAAGCAGATTCATTGGAATTTGAGAAAAAAAGGATGTTAACGTTAGTTGCTGTTAGACAGTGGAACTGATTATCCAGAGAGATGGTTTTGTCTCCATTTCTTTGGATCAGTGCAAGGAGAGCCTAGACAGCTCATCTGTTTAGGATGCCTTAATGTACATTCCTGCACTAAAAGGGCCAAATGGCTCCTTTCGATCCTGATTCTAGTGATGGGAACTGTAGTGAGAGGAGAAAAGAGCCTTGAAAGCCAACTGTGGTAAGCAATATATGCTTTAAGAATATAGTGAATCATCCTTGGATAGAGACATTCACAGAACCCATCAGATTTACCAAAATGATGAAGGGAATGGCAGGGCACAAATCCCGCCCTCTTTATAAGATGTGTCCTCATGGCCTATGTACAAAGCGGGCAGATTTGCATTCTTTTGGCATGGCACTTTATTTCATAATTTGTCCTACTTTGTATGGATACTTACAAAGAGCCGAGGTGGCGCAGTGGTTAAAATGCAGCACTGCAGTTCAGCAGTTCAGCTGTTCAAATCTCACCGGCTCAAGGTTGACTCAGCCTTCCATCCTTCCGAGGTGGGTAAAATGAGGACCCAGATTGTTGGGGGCAATATGCTGAACTCTGTAAACCGCTTAGAGAGCGCTGTAAAGCACTATGAAGCGGTATATAAGAAAAGTGCTATTGCTATTGCTACCTCTCTCCAGAGAGAGGAAGGCGGAAAATGACTATAGTCAAAAGTGTATGGGCTTTGGACTCAGAAAAGATCCTGGGAGTAGCAGTCACAGAAGATATTACAGGTAGTCTTCGACTTACAACAGTTCGTTTAGTGACTCTTCAAAGTTACAACTGCACTGAAAAAAGTGACTTATGACAATTTTTCATATTTACGACCATTGCAGCATTCCCATGGTCATATGATCAAAATTCAGACGCTTGGCAACTGACTCTTATTTGTGATGGTTGCAGTGTCCTGGGATCATATAACCACGTGATAGGCTAAGTCAATGGGGAAGCCAGATTCACTTAACCGTGTTACTAACTTATCAAGTGTAGTGATTCATTTAACAACTGTGGCAAGAAGAGTCATAAAATGGGGCAAAATTCACTTAACAAATGTTTCACCTAACAATAAAAATGTTGGACTCAATTATGGTCATAAATTGAGGACTATATTATATATAAGCTCTTTCTCTGTTTGGGGAAGGATCATTCTTTCGGGAGGGGGTTGTGTTTATATCTCCTTCCATCACATGCTTTCCCCCTCAACTGGGTGCCCCTCCTTGGAAGATACTCTATTTATTGCATCTTTTAGGACTCACTTCTTTCTGAGCATCTTACAAAAATCAGCCTCACGGGGCATTTGGCTTGTGGGATGGGGGCAATCAAATTGGATCAGGCTTTGATGGCATCTTTATTTGCCTGCTTTCACCATGTTTTTCCTTGAATACAGTGGGGATTTGGTAACACTGGTAAGAGAACCTGCCTTGTTGCTTAGACTTGATTGTGAGAATGAAAGGGCATTGTTTGTAGACAATGTTAGCTTTTCAATTTCTCACAGACATGAAACTTCAACATGCACAGAATCGAGACCGAAGAGTCTCTTTAATAGTTGGGGGGGGGGGGGGCTTTTTTGCATCAGCACATGTCTTTGGAATGGAGCAATGTTTTTAATTTGTTTTAGAGCCAGAATTATGAAATTCACTTTCAAAGGGTGAACTTATATAAAGTTGATTTCGTTTAATGAAAACTTCTTGTTTCTTAGTTTACAAGATAAAATGCAGCAGATGAAGCCTTCAGTGCCAGAAGATTATGCCCAAGCGATAGAGAGAGAGAAAGGAGAAAAAGAGGCGCTGCACAAAGAGCGTGATCTTCTCAGGAAGGTAACTCCAAAAATGAGATTGGAGCTCTTAAGGGGGTGTCTATTCTGTGTTGAATAGAAGATCAGCATTCTCTTCCTTTGTGATCTTATGATCATTTGTATATATCAATATTCTTGTATTAGGATCTCATATCAATATCTCATTGATCAGGCTGGGATGTACTTGATCAAGATCAAAGTTTTATATCATAAAAGATCAAAATTTATAGTCACATTCACTTAAAATAAGCATACTTGGGTTAATTCTGTAGTCTATAGTTACAAATACGGGAGTCTTCCCACATTGTCTTTGAAGACACAGTGTCTTGAGTGGGATGTTTGCCTAGTTTATTATAACCCTTAACCACAGACCTGCGGTCATAGTTACCGCAACAGTTTTCCAGAGACTAACTAACTAACTAACTATTTTATTATAATATTTCTCAATTTATAAAATTTGTTAATTTGATCAATAAATGAAAATTGTAACTATACAAAGTAAATTTAACAACATATCCCACCTATTATTTTCATAGATTAAGAAAATTGTATGAGCGGTCATTATGACCTCATGTCTGTAATAGCGTAGCCGAAATAGTACGTCTGTGGTTAAGAGTTAACCCTTTTAAAACCCTAACATACTTTTCTTTGTTTCCTGGTGGTGATATCTTTATCTCTTCATCTTCACTCAGTTTTGTTCTCCCTTCCCTTCCTCAGTGCATCAGTGCCTTTGCTTGCTGTATATTTATGCAACTTTTTGCTGCTATTTGCACACAAAAGATTAATTATATAAATAAAGTATATGATTTTAAAGCAATTAATTTTAAAGTAAGTTTAAATACTATTAAACTGTTTTAGTGTAGCTTCTGGTGGATGTTACATATGCATGAATTCACATGTGATACACATTGAAGAGGTCAGTTTTTCAGGAAAATAACATGAGAAAGTTAGGCATTGTAGAGATTTGATGTGGGTTGTTAATTTTGTTCTGTCTCTTTGGATAAATATTGCTTATATATTTTTTTATGATAAACACCGATGTTTGGCAGTTCAACTTTTCCTGCAAATATGGTTTTAAACTAAGGCTACATTGTATGGGATCAGGGGTGAAATCTACTTACCTTCCCTACTGGTTCAGAAGTGCGTGTGCCGTGCACGTGCCGTCATCACATCCAATTTTTGACTCTCTGCGCATGCGCAGAAGGCTTTGCTCATGCACAGAGGGTTAACCAGGAAGTAATGATGTCCGGGGGGATGGGCGGAGCCTCACACTGCCGCTGCTACAGAGGGTTAAAACCAGGAAGTAACGACGTCTAGGTGGATGGGTGGAGCCTTGCGCTGCCACCGCTACTGGTTCGCCGAACCACACCCCGCCGCCACTACCGGCATGCGCCATCCGGACAGATTTCACCACTGTATGGGATTGGTCAGATTTGCAATAAAGTAGCTTCTCTGAAAGAACCCATAAATTATGCTAATTAGCAATTTGTATGTGGGATTATCCCCAGGAGTAAAACTTTTCAAGTCCTTTAGGTTAGATCATGCGAAGGATACAATTGCTTGTGAGCACATTCATTCAGCAGCAGGCACATAATGCTGGAAGATGTATGGGAACATTTGATCATTTTGATTCTTTAAATTTAGATTGTGGAAAATCAGAAGAAGAAATTGGATCACTTGTCTTCACAAATAAAGGTGAGCTTCTAATTGAAACATTAAAGGCAAACTTCTTGTTGAAGCAACACATCACCAGTGACATCATCTCAATTTGTCTTTGACTCCCAGGATCTGGAGGAACAGATTGCCCAGGATGATGGTACAGCTCAAGCTCTGAGAGCAGAAGCCTTGAAGCAGGAAAATGCATTGCAGCAGCTACGCAGAGCTGTGAAAGAGGTATAGCTTCTTTTAAAAAACGTTGGCAGTTTTAACAATCCCAATTATCAGACTCTCTGATTCTTCTTACTAGTTTACTACTGCAGTTTCTCTTTTTGCATAGTGTATCCTTATCCATCTGATCTTTCCCCAGTTCAAATCTGTAGCCTGATTTGAACCTTCCCTCTTAATTAGTTCAGAAGTGCATAATCTTTTTTTAAATTAATGCCTGCACTTTGACTTTGAGTAGAATATTAGGGACCATACTTTGAAAAGAAGGAAAAAGGAGGGAAAACTCCATTTGATTTAAATTTAATTAAAACAGACTTAAGGTAACAAGAATGTTATTGCTCCATATGTGTTAAATAAGTCTCCTTTCTATCACTTCAAAGTAAAAACAAATACAGTTCAGAGGGATTACATGAGATCTGGAGAGTGCTTATAGTCTCATGATTCAAGTCTTTTGACCAGCACATATGCTATTAGTGCTTTGCATTATTGTAAGTGAGATTGTGGTTCCGCTAGGGCTGGTTCCCACAATATTGTTATTGTGCTGAGAAGTGATTTACATCTAGTGCCATCTAGCTGCTAGATTTTCTCCTTTGGTACTAAAACATATTGTAGTAAAAGAAGGCTGGGTGGAGATTCTTTGATCTCCTGGAGCAGGGGTCTCCAACCTTGGCAACTTTACAAGTTGTGGACTTCAACTCCCAGAATTCCTCAGCCAGCATGGGAGTTGAAGTCCACAAGTCGCAAAGTTGTCAAGGTTGGAGACCCCTGTCCTGGAGACGTGGTTGCCCAGCTGAATCCAGCAGAAGTTGGATAGTGGATGAAGCAGCACAATCCACATTTTGTCCCATTCCTCCCCCCTCGCTGCTCTAAATCGTTTGGGGGAGGGAAGGGGTTGGACTGTAAACTTCTGTCTGGTGCCGAAAATGTCTGAATCAATGAAACAAATCAATCACAGAGTTCCATAGAATATATGCAAAGCACCTGTAACTTCTTCATTCTCCAATACTTTGTAAGCGAGGACAATCTTTACCAATTCCTACTTCCCTGAAATGTGTCTAAGGAATATTATTAAAAGTATGCTAGATTGTCTTTCCTATTATAGGAATTTTATTTTTTTCTATATTTTGACCTCATTACCCTTCTCTTAATCAAAGATAGATTGTATTTACTTCTTGGAATGGGAAAAAGAGGACAAATTACAACTGTCTCCAAATTGGAAATTCTGTTCTGTGAAGCAAGGCATAAATGTATTGGAATGTCTTCTGTCAGAATACTTAACAATAGTTTCCACTTTTCTTTGTAAGACCATTTTCCCTGGTAGCACAAATGCAATAATCTAAACTTTGTCCTTTTCCTTCATTATAAAAACCAAATATCCCAGTCCTGCAAATGTAACTTCTCAGTCTCCCAGATGTGTGATGGTTAGCCTATACCAGGGCTGTGAAACTTGCAGGCCGGATGCGTCACGCGCTGGCCACGCCCATGCCATTTAGTGATGGGGGGGAAGTCATGATACATCATGTGACGACACGAGTTTGACACCCCGGCCTATAAGAGTGATCTCAGAACCAAAGGCAAAAGCTACAGATGTACTTTCTGATGTCCAAGTTCCCAAACGTGTTTGTGAAATCCAGAGCTGTGGAATCCTGACTAGTGAAGAACCAGGAATCGTTTTTGAAAGCCCTGATTTTTTTACATCTTATTTTTAGTTGTCTTCTCAGAACCAAGAGTTGATGGAAAAAAACCTGACCTTCCAGGAGCATCTCCGGCAGATGGAGCTGGGCCAACTGCTGTCAAGTGAAACAGCCAGCCTGACCCAAGAGCTGCATAGTGAACTAGCCAGCTGCCTGCAGGACTTGCACTCTGTCTACAGTGTGGTTACTCAGCGGGCTCAAGGAAAAGATCCCAATTTGTCGTTGCTGTTAGGCATTCACAGTAAGTCATAGGAGCCTGTTGTCCGTAGTGACAGATTATGGTCCCCTTTGTTTGTAATACTTTGGGATTGTAATACCCTCATAGCTTTCTTAGCATGGTGTCCACAGCAAAGCATGACACCACCTACCCAGTGACACCCTCGTGCAGATCCTCCCATTACTTACCCTGTTTCCCCCCCCCCCAAATAAGACATCCCCTGATAATAAGCCCAATCGGGCTTTTGAGTGCATGGCAATAAGGCCAAGCGCTTATTTCAGGGTTCAAAAAAATATAAGACAGGGTCTTATTTTTGGGGAAACATGGTACTTGGGTCCTGATAATCTGACTCAAATCTCTTAAATCACAGCACTTGCATGATTATGTCGACATGTACATTTTGTCACTTGCTGTTCTTGCCCTCCATGTAGGCACCCTTACATCCTACCTTGCCATTTAATGTTCTTTAATAGTACCTTATGGAAGTTAGGGGACGATACTATTTTGTGCTGAGAAAATCTTTTAACTCTTCCCTCCACTTTATTTAAGCATGGTTGCTTCTTGTGGAGCTCCCTATAGTTTTCTTGTGTAGAGTTTCAAGATTGCGGTGTAATGGTTACATTTGTGGTATTCTGCACTGTCCACCTAACTCCAAACTAATTGGATGTGGTCCCCATGATCATTAATAAGAGTTTTAAAAACTGCATTCTTCTTTTTTAAAGGAAAAAAAAACCCAACTTCATAGCTGTTATAGGATTAGATGCCAATCCCCAATGCTGATTTTTCACTGGAAAATTACTGACTAATCTGAGAACCTTCCTCTGATTTCACAGCTGTACATTATTCTGTTCAACAAGAAAAAGACTTGCTGAAACCAGACACTCTAGCAAAGAAGGTGGAGGATGTAAAACAGTTACACAAAGAGATTGAAGATTTGCGGACTGCTATTTCGGACAGATACGCTCAAGATGTGGGTGATAACTGCATTACTCAGTGAAGGCCAAATAAGTGGAAGATGTGAACTAAGTTTGTACTGTGCAGGGTGAGTTTTCAGAAGGTCTTTATTACCTGTTCCGGTGAAGATGCTTCCCACAGCTGGAAATCAGATTTTCTCTTGACAGGAAAGCTCTCTTAAGGACAACGAGCCTGAAAGGGTGTGGCGAAAACTTTCTTTTTGTATCCTGCAATTCTGGATCTGGTTCCTGTTAGCAGCTGCAGTCAGGAAAGTGTCTGCCAGCATTCACTTCTGTAATTTATGGCAGAAACCTTTTTTCAGACACTACAATCATGGAGACGCTCTTTTTCTTTGTAATGTAATTGCTGCAAGGTTGCGAAAGCTTTGATGAGTTAGGATTGAATATAAAATGGCAGTCCTTATGTAGGAAAAACTGAATCGGCTCTGGTAAAGCAAGTCTGAACAGAAGAAAGATCTGTTTTTTAACAGGTTTTTGAAATGGCTAAGATAATCTTGTACTCTCAGGTTTTTTCTGATTCCTTCCTGAAACTAGAAATAATAGGATGAAATTGTAGAAGGCATTGTTGCATTTCTCCTTAAATGTTTTACATCTCCAAAGCCCTGTGCTGGTTCCCCAGGTTTCAGGATATGACCACTGCTAATGGCATGGACATTTTCAATGGTTCACATGTTTTCAATGCAGATGCACTTTTTAAACTATATTTTCATATCACTGCTCTCTATGCAAGCATTAACTTGACATTCTAGAATGTATGAATTCAAATGTTGAAATGCCTTAATTCTCCTAGAAATAAACCTTTGGAAAGAGAGAAACTGAATTTTCATATTGTTACAATGTGGGCAATTATGTTTATACACTGTAATAGAAAGAATTACAGGTTGATTTTAAAACTAGCCCTTCTATGACATAGGAAGGTGATAATTTGTTAGTCCCTATGACTGAACAGATGAATGCTCATTCTTCCACAAGGTTGTAATATTGGAGGAGTCTTTAATGCTGTGCCAGCACTTTACAAAAAGACCTTAACATTAGGACAAGCATGGCTGGTGGTAGCTACTGATGTTGATGAACTCCTGTCAACTGTAGGTAGCATGATCGATGGTGAAGGCATGTAGCTGGTCTACGCTTGCTCTTAAAATTGAAAATTGACCTTGAAAAGAAAGCACCTTGAGTATGTTCCTGCAACACGTCAAATGTTTACCGATGGAAATTATTCAAATGAGAGAACTGCAAATCAAGCATTCTCCATTCTTTTGGTTACAGTCCTTTGGATTACAATCCCAGCTGTAGATGTATTTAGCCAAGTATATGAATGTTTGTATAATTTAGTTAAACAGATTGCTTATGATAAATTATTTCATTTAGTGGCGTCTCCTGTAAAGGTTGGCTGTAATCAATGCTATTTATTCTTTGAAACAATATCTTTTTGACAACCCCTTGAATGTTTCTTCATATAATTAAGATGGATATTTCTCATTAACCTAGGGTCCTAGATATTCCAATTTTCTTTTTTGGATGAAATTCACTATTTCCCTATCTCTGCCCATTCTCTGGAGGACTCACTTATTTTGTATAGATTCAACCCTTATTTTAAGTATTTTTCTAAGTCCTTATTTCAAACCCTTCTATTATGATCATTATTTAATTGCCCAGAGTAGTTGAGGATCAGGCAATATATAAGTAACATAATTATATAAACAAAAACCTAAAACCACAGTTGCCAGTTCTTTAGCTTGTGCTGACCTTCATACACATGGTGTTTTCCCCAAGAGCTTGGAATGTCATAATGTATCGTAGTAGTTTATATGTGGATCTAAGCAATGTGTCCTTTTGTAAATATTGTTTCTTTAAAAAAACGTGCAAAATGTAACAGCATACAAAGTTCTAAGCTTAAAACTGGCAGTAAATATGTTTACTTACGGTATTTTACCAAAAGCTACTTTTGCCTCATCAAACCTATCCTTTATGTCCACACTTTGGTTCCATCTATCATCAAAACAGAGCCAAAGTATTTGTACTGCTCCACTTTCTGCATTTATTTTCCTATAATTGATTTGTGAATTTTATTTTTGCTGAATAACTATCTTTTTATTTTGAGTTATTTACTCAGTTAACCTAATTGAATAAATTTGTAAACAATGGTTGCTATTTGCTAATAGACTGGACACAGTAAGTTTATTGTGCCACTAATTTGTATACCTTCTTGACATTCTTCTAATCTAAAGCTTTAGAATACATAATAGTGTGATAATGCACACCCTTGTCAGTCCATACACTGTTTGACATTTGTTGGTTTGCAAACAGCGATTTCTCAAATTCTGGTACACTCCAGATGCAATAGTTATAATAGCTAGTATTCTACATTTTGACAACTTTTACTATCCTTTAGTAAAAGTTCAATTAAAAAATAGGAGATAGTGTTTGTTAAGCTATGGTATGAAATTGTGACAGAAGCTGCTTTATTGTCAGCATTTGGCAAAAATTTTGACTTGAACTTTTTGTATAGGGAAAGTTTCAGGGGTATAACATTTTGTTGTGTTTGCAGACAAGGAAAATTTGTTTATATACTGGTTATTTTATTACAAAAGAGTAGAACTTTTTAATAATGTGTTCCCTTAATACAATAATACAAGGATTGCACTGAATTTCACTGTAAGATTGTAGTTTACTGCACAATTTCTACGTTACATTTTCAAAGTAGGAATATTTCCTTTATGGAAAAGCTGCAACTGTGTCCATTATTTTAACATATTTGTTTCAGAAGAAATTAACTTTATTTTAAAAATAAGAAAAAGAAAAAAGGCCTTTGTTTCGGTAGAGTTGACCTAGTTGCTTTTAATCAAAGTATATGGAATGTTTTGAATTCCTGATTTTTTGGACCTAATCTCTGACTCTTAAATGAGAAATTTAGAATATTTTTATTGAAATTATACACATTTCTTATTGATGCAAACTCAAGTGTAGCAATAAAATTGCAAATCAATTCACATTCAAAATTTTAAAAAGTTATTAAAATAACTAAGGGTGAAAGTATAGCAGTTGCCTAGCTTTCTAAGAAGCAGAAGTACAAAAAGATCCCACCTATTTTTATAGCTGCCATTTTCCATCTTTGCTAATAAAACGAGCTGAAAATAGGAATTCGTGAGCCAGATGCAACCGGGAACACAAATAAGCCTTAAAAACTTGTAAAAAAAAAAAAGCAAAATGTGTGAAACAGAGACCAAGTTGATCAGTGGAACAATTATTCTCTATCCACTACGACTGAATTTGCACGCACAAATACATCACGAAGCGCTGCCAGTTGATGAGTCAGAGACCTTCCACGCCCGCAGACGCCCCCTTTCCTTGGCAGCCAGCCACCCCAGCTGCGTTCTGGGCGGAGGGGACTCCGGAAGATCTGCAAGGGGGCCCGCGGAGGCTGAGCCCGTGGCTGCAGCTCCGGAAGAGAAGGGGGGGGGGAAGCCGGCTGGCTCCGAATCTTTTGCGACCCCTCCAGCAACTTGGCCGGCAGCGGAGAGCGGAGCCTGGCGTGCCGCCTGTTCCGCATGCTCGCGGCCGCTCACCCCATTGGTCTGGCTGCGATCACGTGCTGGCTGGGGTTGGGAGAGGCAACGGAGCCCTGCCCACCCTTTCGCTTCCTTCCCCATCCATCCACCCACCCACCCACCTACCTACCACCGGGCAACCCAGCGAGAAGGAGCGGCTGGAAGCGACCAGCAGCCATGGCCTGTCTCACCATCTACAGCACTTCGGTGGCCGGTTCTCGGGAGGTAAGCCCAGCGCAGACCCCCATCCACCCACCCACAAGCGCCCGTCGGCGCCGCCCCTTTGCAGTATGCGCTGCCTACGGGGGTGGGGTCTTCCCCTCCCCCTTCCTCCCCTTCCCCTTCAGGCAGCCGCCCTCCACCCCAAACGGTCCTGCTCTCTCCCCACTTTCGCCTCTCCGCTTCTCGCGTTCTCCCCCCTCCCCAGCCAGGTCTTCCAGATGTGCTCGTCTCTGCATCCTCCAGCCAGAACATCTGGAGGGCGGGCAATGAATCTTTCCTCTTAGCTTTAGGGGGGCTTCTCTTCCCTTTGGGTTCCCCGCGAGGGTGGATTCCTTAAGCGTAAGGGGAGCAACTCCTTTTCGGTCCCAAATTCCCGCCCACGCCCGTGGAGACACTTGAGCGATCTGAGGAAAACCTGACCGGGAAGAAATCCAATCCTGTGACAAAGGGGAGGGAGGGTCTTCCTTTACCAAAGGCTGCTCCCCCATCTCGAGGCGTGGAGTCTTCCTTCCTTCCTTCCTTCCTTCCTTCCTTCCTTCCTTCCTTCCCCATCCCCAGGCGTGGAGCCATCCTTGCTCCTGTTTGGGGGCCTGCTATCTCCTTGATCCCTAGTGGAGGATTCTGTCTGTATTTAGCTGGGATTGGATTCATTCACTGGAAGTACGACTCCGGCTCTTAGTATTTCAGTTGCCTTCTCTGCATATCCCAATGCAGGGTGATTCACCCTCTTCCCCTTTTCTCTTCCCCTTCTTCCCTTTCCCCCATTGATATGCGCCGTGTCCCACAGATCAAATCCCAGCAGAGTGAAGTGACCAGGATCTTGGATGGAAAGAAAATCAAGTACAACATGGTGGATATCTCCCAAGACAATGCCCTTCGGGAAGAAATGAGGACCAAATCAGGCAACCCCAAAGCCATTCCTCCCCAGATTTTCAACGGGGACCACTACTGCGGGGTGAGTGACCCCTGGCTGTAGGTAGTAGGTGCTCAATTGTTTGGGAGAGTTTTCCCTGGGGCAGCAGTAGCAACATTAATGTTTTGCATCTCATTAAAGATGAGCCACTTGAATGCATCCTGGTTCATGTGGCTATTCACTGTGCCAATGTGTTAATGCCAACAAAACTGCAGACTTGAACAGCCAGTCAAAACTGACTTGAAGGCCAAAAAAAAAAAAAAAAAACCTCCGTAGAGGTGCCCACTACCTCCACAACAAAATGGACTGTCTAGTTTCTTGTTTAGTTCAAAGTAAATGTACTGGTGGATGTTTAATTGATCTAAATGTATAGCCAAGGATTTCTAGCTCCCGAGCCTTTAGCAAGAGCATAAAAAATTGGAGGTGGATGAAGAACCAATAACGATCATGGTAAATATGTCCTTGAGTCAATCTCTTGGCGTGGGAGTATCCATGGATTTGGCTACAATACAGATGAGGCTTGCCAGTGCTATTGACTTTTTCCAGGGTGTGTTTGGTTTTTAACTTCCCAGTCTGAGCTGCAATCTTGAATTTCCTGGTAAATACTATGCCCATCCCTGCTTGATCAATTTTTCCCCTCTCTAAAGATCAGCCAAGGTTGACTAAGTGCTGCCATCTGGTGTCTCTCACAATTGTTTTACATTAATTGCTCTTCAGTGTTTCTTTTGCTTTCAACCTGGACTTTGTTCAGTTCTGTTGGCCCCTTTTAAATGAGAATGAATGTAGCCCTTCTCTCTCTACTCTCCATGCATGTTGGCCTTCTGTTCACCAGAATTCCCTGTCAGCAAAGACTCTTGGCTAGGCCAGCTGGAAATTCTGGCTTTTAATAATTAACTTGTAGTTTTACATGAGAGGCTAGTCTACAATCATAGATGGAATACTGGCTCTGGTAGCCTCATTTTGTGACTAGGCCAAGATTTCAACATTAATGCTAAATAAATGAATGGCCCGCATAACAAGGGCTGTGCGTGAAATAGCTCAGAGTAACAACTCCTTATGTGTAATATGACTGGTGGTATTCTTACTTGTGTCATGTTGTATTTAGAATGGTGAAAGGAAGCTTCTAGCCTTCCAAATATTGCTAAGTTACAACTCCCAGCATCCCTCAATATTGGCCATGCTGGCTGGGGCTGCTAGGAGTTGTAGTTCATCAACATCTGGAGGGGTTCTGCATCTGGAGATTTAGGTTCCTCCAGCAAATGTTTAAATTGATTTTTGTCAACAGTCCTTTTTTCAAATATGAAGGGTAGGGCAACGCTAGCTATTTCCAAACATTTTTAATAGCACCTGTTACAGTGAAAGTCCCTTGAGTAAGTTAAAGGAAAGCTGTAATCTTGGTGGGCTTGGCATGAAACTAGACAGGGAATCTTGCTAGGACAGGGAGGGAAAATCCCATCTCTTTTTGTACATTTCCATACTCTTCTAGGTGCTTATTACAAAATGTCTCAGACTATAAAATGAATCATTAATGTAAGGGTGAGGAAGAGTTATTTGGTTTGCTGACAGCAGGAGGAAATATTAATAGACTATGGTGATGTATCTCTTTGAGAGGAAAATGAATATTGACTCCAGCCTAAATTATGTTCCTGAGCCATTTCCTGACAAAGTCAGAGGGTCATTTGCAGAGGGAGCAGCCCTGTGGGCATAAGGATACTCTCATTTTCCCTTTACCTGAAAGTATCTGTAAAAATCTCTAATTCTGTGCCTTAATACTGATACTGACAAGTGACATACTGCAGGTTAAAAGGCATTTACTGTTGAAAATGTCATCATGCCAGAGTGATTGTTAGCCTTGTTCTGTGAAAAAAAAAAAGGATTTTTCAGACATTGTCTAGCATGTATGGACTGTATTAATGCTGAAAGTTGCAGGCCTGTCCCTTATAATTCCTTGTGTGTCCAATCTCATTTGGCCAATAAAGAATTCTATTCTATTCCTAATCCTATTCTATTCTATTCCTATTCTATTTTCTATTCCTATTCTATTCTATTTTCTATTTATATTCCTCTTCTATTATTTTATTTATTTTGTGAGATTTATATACCGCCTCACAGTGCAAGCACTCTCTAAGCGGTTTACACCAGTAAGCAATGTATATTTATATTGCCCCCAACAATCTGGGTCCTCATTTTACCTACCTCGGAAGGATGGAAGGCTGAGTCAACCTTGAGCCGGTGAGATTTGAACCGCTGACCTGCGGATCACAGTCAGCTAAAGTGACCTGCAGTACTGCCTCTAACCGCTGCGCCACCTCAGCCAAATCCTGAGTAAAGGCTTATAGTGGGGAGTGACTCAGTTTGTATCGGACAGAACAGCTATGAAAGGAAGACAGCAGAGGATATATAAGGTATTTGTGGCTTTCACAATAATTGTGACTGGATACACACCCAGGCTGGTGTCTGAGCAAAAGCACCAGCTAGCCATTTAGTTGAAAGTTTTAGGTGTATCTCCCAGGGGTTCTGCAGATGTTTCCACCAAATTATTGTTTTTCATGTGATAGAAGGGGACGAAATACACGGAAGCAATAGTATCAACTGTATTTAAGCGATGTAAGTGTAATTATATTACCTCAAACGTTACTTTTGACGTGATTAACCTGTCAGTTGTTAAGTGAAGATAAGTGTCTAGAGAGGATTACAAAGGAGAGGGCTATATAATCAGTTTTGATGCACAAGAACAGGTCTTTAGCTGGGCTTTGAACATTCCGTAATGAAAGCTGTTCTCCTGTTTGGCTCCAGAGGCTGTTTTGGTTTGACGCTAAGAAATTCTTAGCCTTTCACTGCATATGTCCCTGTTTTTTAGTTCATTTTTCTCCCACTTGGCAGGACTACGAACTGTTTGTGGAAGCGGTGGAACAGAACACCCTGCAGCAATTCCTGAAGTTAGCCTGAGCCTGCTTCTTCCCCTGCCCCACGTGAAAATTTTCCTCCCCACATGAAAACCATCCAGGACTTGGAAATTCTGCATTCCAGATGGATCACCTTCTCTGCGCGACCAACCTCTTCTCCAACTGCCTCTGAATTGCGTTCCCTCTTTCACTGTGGTCTCCAAAGACCCTCGTGTTCCCTCGAATGCAGTTGGGCGGCCCTCTCCTCGAGCCTGTAGGGGTAGACTGATGCTAATCTTCTAATTAAGGACCTTGGAAAGCAGAGCTTTCCCCTACCTTTCTCCCCCCCCCCACACACACACCCCTTTTCTTTTTCAAGCTCAGACTGCCTTTCGTAGTAAAAGGGAAGAGCTGGTTGCTTCTTCCCTCCTTATCACCATACGTCCTTCAATGTGCAAAAGTCGGCTCCCGTAGTTCCTTTTTCATTTTAACACAGGAAAGAGAGCAGCAGACATCTGCTCTTGCTGGGATTATTCCGGTCTAGCAATGCACAAAGTGCCGCACATGGCTTTGTGCTCCCGTTGCCTTCTCTGCCAGCAGTTAGTTAGTGGGGGGAGTGTGTGTATGTGTCTGTCTTAAAAACATGGTGAGGTAGCTCAGCCTTTCTTAAAGTGGTTCTCCACAGAGCAGGGGTCTCCAACCTTGGCCACTTTAAGACTTGTGGACTTCAACTCCCAGAATTCTGGGAGTTGAAGTCCACAAGTCTTAAAGTGACCAAGGTTGGAGACACCTACTCCAGAGGACAGCAAGAGCATTTCTCCTAGTCCATTAGTCCCAGAATTCTGGGAGTTGAAGTCCACAAGTCTTAAAGTGACCAAGGTTGGAGACACCTACTCCAGAGGACAGCAAGAGCATTTCTCCTAGTCCATTAGTCCCAGAATTCTGGGAGTTGAAGTCCACAAGTCTTAAAGTGACCAAGGTTGGAGACACCTACTCCAGAGGGCAGCAAGAGCATTTCTCCTAGTCCATTAGTGCTTTTTTTCATTCCTGGCAATGAAAAAAGAAACCCATCCCTGCTCCCCAAGAGGGGAAGGTAATTTCCACTCTATTTTAGCCTCAGCTGTTTCCTGTTTCCCCTTTTTTAGAACTGGCTTTTTGCAAACTTGGACCAAGTGCATTTTCTTTCTTTCTTTCTTTCTTTCTTTCTTTCTTTCTTTCTTTCTTTCTTTCTTTCTTTCTTTCTTTCTTTCTTCTCTTTCTTTCTTCTCTTTCTTTTTTATTTCTGAAAGCAAAATTTATAAACAGCCATGTTTTTGTTACGATGCCATTAAATATTGCTAAAAACCTCCATCACAGTGGTTCTGTGTTTGTTTGTTTTTAATGGTCTGGTTGGATGCTACTCTCTTCATTCATTTGGAAATCTGTTTTCTAACTCTTAGCAACTCGATTATTTTCATTGTTATACTTGGGCAATATTATCATCATCCTTTTTTTAAAAAATCCAAATCTGCCAGAAGAATGGCAGAAGTGCAAGGAAGTGTTTGGCACAACTGCCTCCTGCAGCGATATGTATCTAAAATAGGATTTAGTGTTTGGGCTTTTTGCAAACATTTGTAATGTGAGGCTATGTTGTTGCACTTTTTTGTGGTGTTAAAATTGTCCCCCGTGTCTACAGTTCAGTGGCCAGGTTTTTTTTTCCAGGAAAGAGACTTTCCACAAAATTTCTCTAGCACCGAAGTACGAGGCAATGTGCCAGGTTGCCTTTTAGTGCAAATAATTTTTGGTCACCACCATGTAAAAAAGATGTGGCGTCTCTAGAAAGAGCGCAGAGAAGAGCAACAAAGATGATTAGGGGACTGAAGGCTGAAACATATGAAGAACGGTTGCAGGAACTGGGTATGTCTAGTTTAATGAAAAGAAGGACCAGGGGAGACATGATAGAAGTCTTCCAATATCTCAGGGGCTGCCACAAAGAAGAGGGAGTCAAACTATTGTCCAAAGCACCTGAGGGCAGGATAAGAGGCAATGGGTGGAAACTAAACAAGGAGAGAAGTAACTTAGAACTGAGGAGAAATTTCCTGACAGTTAAACAATTAATCCGTGGAACAGCCTGCCTCCAGAAGTTGTGAATGCTCCAATACCGGAAGTTTTTAAGATGATGTTGGATAACCATTTGTCTGAAATGGTGTAGGGTTTCCTGCCTAAGCAGGGGGTTGGACTAGAAGACCTCCAAGGTCCCTTCCAACTCTGTTAGAGCAGAGGTAGCGCAGTGATTAGAGTGCAGCACTGCAGGCTACTTCAGCTGACTGCTAGCTGCAGTTCAGCTGTTCAAATCTCACCGGTTCAAGGTTGACTCAGCCTTCCATCCTTCCGAGGTGGGTAAAATGAGGACCCAGATTGTTGGGGGCAATAGGCTGAACTCTGTAAACTACTTAGAGAGGGCTGGAAAGCACTATGAAGCAGTATATAAGTCTAAGTGCTATTGCTATTATTATATATTAATGCAAAAGGGACAAGAAATAAATACTTGGGAGCATTTCTCAAGAGGACCTTAATGCATCCTGCCCTCTCGCTTTAAGGACCAATCAGCATCATTCTCTTTGCCTCCCAGAGAGGAGGAGGTAGTAAGTAAATATAAAATGTCAGCTGCTGTTGCATTTCACAGTTGTACAAGAAGTTGCCAAAAAGAGTTCCCTTGGTCAGGGTACATGTTATTCATTTCCCACCCACCCACCCAAACTAAGTGTAGGTGGGAAACTCAGTTGGACTATGGCTAAATTGGCTTACTACAACTTCCCTCTTGTACTCAGACAATGCTGCTTTGGTTACAGTACCGATAAACATTTGGAGAATGAGTCTATTGTTCAAGGAGAGAAAGGGAAAAACACATCTGAGTACAACATGCAAAACCCAAACCCTAAATCATATTGGGCTTGGCTTGTTATGTAAATTCAACGGATTAAGATACTACAGTTAAGTATATCACAGTTAAGCAAATTTTGGCTGAGCATACTGTATTAATGAGGGCATTGTCCAATGGGCATATTTTGGTATGTTTATGGTCCAAAAAGCATCACACAGAATACCTTCTAAAAATTCTGGTTGAAAACCGAGCCTCATCATTTTTAAACATCTGGGTCTTGAAAACCAGAAGCCAACTTACTGCTTTTTTGCAGCTTGGGAACAGTGGCAAAAGACTTGCTCTGGCATTCTTAAGCTTTTGCAGATTCTAAAGAGTCACTCCCAATTGAGTATTAGGCTTACCACATCTGTTCTGTTAAAACCCAGATGATGCCCACAAGGCAGCCATCGGCCCCAAATCAATAGCCCTAATGCAGTGTTTCTGAACCTTGGCAGTTTGAAGATGTGTGGACTTCAACTCCCAGAATTCCCCAGCCAGCGTTGCTGGCTGGGGAATTTTGGGAATTGAAGTCCACACATCTTCAAACTGCCAAGGTTCAGAAACACTGCCCTAATGGTTACCACAATTTGTCAAATGTTATGGCTCCATGGTGGCAGGCAACTTTAGTGATTAAGAGGCGTATTCTCGTGACAATGAAGCATTTGCCCACCACACAGCTCTTTCTGGGAAGATAACCACCTGAGTTGACTGCAAGCATCTTGTGTGTGTAGCACGCACTTAGCAAAAGTAAGTTGTGCTGTAACACTTGAGGTTTGGTAGCACCAAGAACTGATTTTTTAAAGTTCAGTAAAAGCGTCTAGCACAGTGATGGCGAACCTTTTTTTCCTCGGGTGCCGAAAGTGCATGCGCGTGTGCTATCGCACATGCGCTAGTGCCAACACCCATAATTCACTGCCTGGGAAGGGCAAAAACGGCCTCCCCCGCCCCCCCCAGAGGCCCTCTGGAGGCCGGAAATGGCCCATTTCCCAACTTCTGGTGGGCCCGGTAGGCCCATTTTTCGCCCTCCCTAGGCTCCAGAGGCTTCCCTGGAGCATGGGGAGAGCAAAAACGCCCTCCCCCGTTCCCCCCGGAGGCCCTCCAGAAGCCAAAAACGCCCTCCCAGAGCCTCCGTGCAAGCCAAAAATTAGCTGGCCAGCACGCACATGCGCACTGGAGCTGAGCTAGGCAATGGCTCGCGTGCCAGCAGATATGGCTCCGCGTGCCACCTGTGGCACGCGTGCCATAGGTTCACCATCACTGGTCTAGCATATCTTGTGCGTAATGAATACATATCTGCAACTTTGTGGCAGGCTTAGGAGGAATGGTAAATGTTTTAAGACAGGGATCCCCAAACTTGGCAACTTTAAGACTTGTGGACTGGAGAATTCTGGGAGTTGAAATCCACAAGTCTTAAAGTTGCCAAGTTTGAAGACCTATGTTTTTAAATATATTCCTCCTGGTCAGAAAGGCCTTGCACACAGAGCTCATGGGCTTATATAACACCATACCACTATAGATGCTGTTGCTGGCAAAATGTGCTTTTAATTATTAAAGCCCATTTGCTCATCTAGCTTCCTGCATGAAAGGAACTGCTGCTACAAGGGGAGGGAATCGTAATGCATAATTCAATCCCTACCCTGCTATAATTCTGAAAGGTCCACACCCCAAGGGAGGAAAGACTGGGCCTCAGCAGCAGACTTGATGCTGAAGAAATCCAGCCTGCCTTCTTTTGAACTCTACAAAGATCCGGAAGGTGCCCTTTGCTTAATGCTTCAAGTCTTCATCCAAATAGACAACACAGAGGGACAGGGAAATTAACCCCGTTCAAAAAATGGGAGACCCAGTGGGCACAAAACTAGTGACAACAGTAAGAAATAAGCTTACTTTGGGACTTAACAAACTAGTGGCCTAGAGGTGGAGCTCTCGCCCCACAATCAGAAGGTTGTGAGTTCAATCCTAGGTAGAGGCAGATGTAGGGTCTCCTGCTTGGGCAGGGGGTTGGACTAGATGACCTGCAAGGTCCCTTCCAACTCTGTTAATCTGTTATCTACCTGGATATTTGGTGTTACCTACGGTAATAGCTACAATGAGTAATAAAAGGCTTAGTTAGGTAAGTCATTAAAAAGCGCTTTCCGTTGAAGGACAAGACAAACAGCAAGAAGGAAGTTGGCTGGAACTGGCTGCATTATTGAACTTGGTCACTCCCACTCAACTCCTATCCAGATATGCTGATTATTCTCATAATCTCCCAGCTGGAAGAACCAAAAGACAATGGAGTGGGGGGGGCAGTTGGGAGCTGAATTTGTGACATCCAGAGAGACACAACTGAGGAAAGCTCGCAGTTTAGCACTTGCAGCCACAGCTCTTCCAGAAGGGAAAAAAATATAGCTGGACCACTCTGGTCCTCCTTTGTTTCAGGTACTTGTCTGCTCCATACATTAAATCTGCCCACAGAGAGAAAGCTTTCCCACCCACCCCCAGCCCCTTTGATAATTTTCAGGATGTCCTTATAGGATCCAGAAATGAAATGTCTGCCTTTCCTGCTTATGATTTACAACAGTTGGAGCAGAGGTGGGTTCCTCCTGGTTCGGACCGGTTCACCCGAACTGGTAGCAAGCCGCTGATGATGTCACGATGACATCATGGAACCGGTTCTGTCGGTGCCGGTCCATGGACACCGCCATCTTTTTTTAAAAAAAATTGGATTTTTTTGGGGGGGGGGATTTTTTTAAAAAAATTCTGTTTTTTTTTTCTTCTGCGCATGTGCAGAAGCCGAGTTTCTGGCACTGCGTATGCATCACCATCCTGTTTTATTTATTTATTATTTATTTTTTGGCACTGCATGCACGTGTGTGAAAGCGCGCGCGTGGCGCCATGGCCATGTGGCGCAGGAGGAAGCAAACTGGCAGCAAGGTAAGTTAGAACCCACCCCTGAGTTGGAGAAAATGAAGACATAGCTTGCTGGGGGCGATGCCTCAAAGGGGTATTGTGTTTTACAAAAGCTTTACGTTGCTCAAGAAGTTGTCACCTGGCATTAACTACCCAACTGTTTTTCTTGCGGAAATAGACTGACATTCCTAAAGGAATGGTAATAAAGGCCAATTTATTTCAGTTCCTTTGGGGCTGGGTAGAATGAGACAAGTAAGGCTAAAGTCTTTACCTCTGTCAGGATCGGAAAGAAAATGTCGCATAAAGCTCTGTGGCTGGCTGGGGAATTCTGGGAGTTGAAGTCCACATAGTTTAATGTTGCCAAGCTTGAGAAGCACAGCTCTATATTTAAGCCATTCAACATTCCTTTAGTTTGCCCTGGCTTGTTTACTTGGGGGGCGGGTGGGGGGGGGGAGGAGGGAGAATACAGTGGCTAGTTCTAACCTGTGTAGCTGGAACTACAAGTTTTACTTGTTTCCGTCCTGGACCTGCTCTCATACAGTTAGACCTTTGGCTCGTACCCGAGCAGCTACCTTGGAGAAGGAGAAGAAGGCACACAACGTCCTAGCTGAATGGCAGCCAAGTCTGATGCATCGTCTACTGTGAACCATTACAGCTACTCCCCTCCTGCTTTGGTGGGAGGGAGCTTTTTCCTCAGCCGAAGGAAGGCGTTGGGGACCAGTCCACAGTCCTCCAGGCTCACAGCATCGTTGTTATACACCCAAAGGGGAAACGTGCTGAGGATTTCATAGGGCGCCAGGGCTTCACCCCTAGAAAAGAGCAGAACCAGGTTTGTCAACAGAACCAGGTTTGTCAATAGGCTCACTTCATCGCCTGCCCAATTTTTCCAATCCGGTGACCTTTCTGAATTCAGTTTTAGGTAGTTCAGAGATTATTATTTTTTACTTAAAAATTCCTCAACTTACAACCACAATTGAGCTTCCAATTTCCATTACTAAGCAAGAGAGTTGTTGAGTGAGTTTTGCCCCGTTTTACATCCTTTTTACCACAGCTTTTGCTGGAACCATCATTCTTCCTACCTATTCTGAGCAAGGTGTCGTCGCAAGTCTCCAATAGTCTCTGTGAATGACATTTTGACAATGTATGTCCTCTCCCCATCCTCTGACTTTATCCGAAGAGTTGAAATGTTGGTGTCGGGCCCCTCTGTCTTCTGCTTCCCTTCCAGTCTAAGAGTTAAAGGGAGATGGTGATGGAAGCCATGGCTTCTTTAAGGAGAGCAGAATAACCCAGGCACACTGGTAGATGTGATCATCCCTTTTCTAAAAAAATAGATACAGTCTGTCCTAACATTCTCCAGATGTATTGGGTCTACCACAGAAGTGGGATTCACATAATTTCCCTACCGATTTGCCCAGCACCAACAATGTGAACATGCACGTGAGCGCTCGCTTCGGTCGCACGCAGGCCTTCCGCATATGCGCTTTGGTTGCACGTGCGGCTTGCACGCATGCACACGGCTTGAAAACGTGGCTAAATAGGACGGCATAGTGCCGGGGCGGGTGGGCACCACAGATCGCTACTACCGGTTCGCCCGAACTGGCTGAATACCACCTCTGGTCTACCATTCCCAGAAAGCAGAGCATTTAATCATGCAACAATCCCAACACACATGGGCTGAAGAAGGCTACTATACATTTTCTTTATTTAACTTCTGCTGGTTCTGTTTCTGGCACACAAATATTTAGCACCCACAATCCATCACTCCAGCATGCAAAACAGTCTCAGGGGAAACAGTGGCCTGCACATGTGGGGTGGGGGTGGGGAAGAGAGTCACTAAATTATAAATTATGGGAGACTCAGCTTCTCAGGAGAGATTAGGTGCATAATGGGATTAGAATGGAAAAGGAAGACAAACCATAAATTCAGCTTACTTAATGGGGTTGGTTATCGAGACTGGCATGCTAACACCTCGAACTGTTGAGGAAAAGGAGTCAAACTTTCTTAAAAGTGCCCCCCAATTCTTTCAGATTTGCTTGTTGAATTGATTGATTGATATAAGCTGTCCTCTGAAAATGACAGAGGATGATGCACAAAACAGAAGACAAAAAAGCCAAAACAAACACTATCATTTCTTTTTCACACACACAAAAAAAGATTTTGGCAATGTCACACAAGATTTATGTTCTTATAAAATCAGGGCTAAGGAAGGAGATGGATTCAGACCTCCAAACTGATCCATTTAAGTCCCTTTTATCTACGTTTACTAGCAACACCACCTTCCACGATCTCAAGCAATCCGTCACCTCCATCCTGGAGACACCGGAATCATATCTCAGAGGGTTCCATATATAAAACATGTGCTTGATCACCTATGATTGCACTTCAAAACAAGGCTAAAAGGTGTTCCTGATGTTACTCCAGCTTACTTGAGGTTTGGATTTCTGCCAGAATGATGAGACACTAAGAGGAAAAGAACCAGTGAGGATTCTAGAGCAGGGGGTGTCAAACTCAAGGCCTGGGGGGCCGGATCTGGTCCGTGGGATACTTAGATCTGGCCCGCGGGGCCGCCCTGGAAACAGCGAAGGACTGGCCCGCAGTGCTTCTGCCAGAGAGAGCGGGCTCCTAAGCTCCGTTTTTGGTAGCCATGGCCTCCTGCAACCCTCTGCCAGTGAAAACAGAGCTGGCAGAGGATTGCAGGAGGCCGCAGCAGCCGAAAACGGAGCTCAGGAGCCTGTTTTCACTGGCAGAGCACTCAGGCCGCCACAGGCACCCCTGACAGGAGTGATGTCAAGTCAGCCATGCCCACCCTGGCCACGCCCACTCCATCCCCCCCTGAGGTCAAACCCAACCCTGATGCGGCCCTCAATGAAATCAAATTGGACACCTCTGTTCTGGAGGCTTGTTTACCTCTTCCTCAGTGCTGTAAGACTGGGCGTCTCCACCAAAACTACTTCATGGCTTTGTGCTCCATCCAGGCCCTGGAAGCAAAGAGGGAAATGTAGGCCAGTGTTCGAATGCCCTAAGAGACATTAAGTCAGATGATGCCCTTCTGGTCAGCCAGCCCACACATGTAAAGATCCAAAACAAAGGAAGCTTTCTTTATTAAAGCTATTTAGAAAAAAAACAAGAAGGCTTGGTAATAATTCTAAATAGCTTTTGAGATCTCGGTTGTTAATTGTGGGTTTTTTTTTTTTTGAGCTTTGAAGAGGGGAATGCAAAATTAGAGACGGGGAGCATCTTACCTGAAGGGTCTTTTTAAGATCTTCCCGGATATCTATCACTTGCCCGTCTCGAACCAGTGACTTTGGAAGTTTGTTCAAAAATTGTTCCATGGTGAGCTTGGGACCTGCCAAAAGAAAGGATTTGACAAGCAGATGCTTTATGGGGTAGGTCGACAATGGCAAAGCCATGCTGAGATTTCATTTTAATTAATTTAAATATCCTTCTTCTCTGGGGAAAATCCTCTCAAATTTAGTTGTGCTAAAACCACCCACAATCGTATGAGAAACAGAAGGAGGGAGCACTATGCATGGCAGCTTGAGTTCCTGAAAAAAAATTGGAATATACATCTAATACAGAAACTGTAGAGCCGAGGTGGCGCAGCAGTTAGAGTGCGGTACTGCAGGCTACTTTAGCTGACTGTGATCCACAGGTCAACGGTTCAAATCTCACCGGCTCAGGGTTGACTCAGCCTTCCATCCTTCCGAGGTAGGTAAAATGAGGACCCAGATTGTTGGGGGCAATGTAAATATACATTGCTTAATGGTGTAAACCGCTTAGAGAGTGCTTGCACTTTGATGCGGTATATAACTCTCACAAACAAACAAACAAACAAACAAACAAACAAACAAACAAACAAATAAATAAATAAATAAATAAATAAATAAATAAATAAATAAATAAATAAATAAATAAATAAATAAATAAATTTTTTAGCACAAAAGGGAATTCCAGTGTCCAAGGGGTGAAACACTTATTCAATATTATCTACAGCTATTGTACATTCTTTTTCAACCTTCCTTATGTCTGATTATTGTAACTATCTACACAAACAACTGCTGTAAGTGGACATTTTCAACACTGCCTTAACTCAGTACACATAGTCCTCGACTTACGACCACATTTTTGTTGCAAAGTGAGACATTTGTTAAGTGAGTTTTGCCCCATTTCACCACCTTCCTTGCCACAGTTGTTAAGTGAATCACTGCGGTTGTTAAATTAGTAACATGGTTGTTAAGTGAATCTGGCTTTCCCGTTGACTTTGCTTGACAGAAGGTGGTAAAAGACGATCAAGTGACCCCGGGACACTGCAATCGTCATAAATAGGAGTCAGTTGCCAAGCCTCTGAGATTTGATAAGAGCCGAGGTGGCGCAGTGGTTAGAGTGCAGCACTGCAGGCTACTTCAGCTGACTGCTAGCTGCAATTCAGCTGTTCAAATCTCACTGGCTCAAGGTTGACTCAGCCTTCCATCCTTCTGAGGTTGGTAAAATGAGGACCCAGATTGTTGGGGGAAATATGCTGAACTCTGTAAACCGCTTAGAGAGGGCTGTAAAGCACTATGAAGTGGTATATAAGTCTAAGTGCTATTGCTATTGCTATTTGATCACGTGACCACGGGGATGCTGGCATGCATGAAAAATGGTCATAACTCACTTTTTTCAGTGCCATTGTAACTGTGAACGGTCACTAAATGAACTGTTATAAATCGAGGACTACCTATATTTATCTGATGAATGAGAGATACCCAGCTTACCATTAGCATGATATTATCTGGATACAACCCAATTCAGCTCTAAACATAAAATAAATGGTCCTAGGCATAGAGTAGGACAGTGATGGCGAACCTTTTTCCCTCAGGTGCCGAAAGTGCATGCGCGCGTGCTATCGCGCATGTGTGAGTGCCCACGCCCATAATTCAATGCCTGGGGAGGGCGAAAATGGCCTCCCCCACTCCCCCGGAGGCCCTCTGGAGGCCGGAAATGGCCCGTTTCCCAACTTCTGGTGGTCCCGGTAGGCCCATTTTTCATCCTCCCCAGGCTCCAGAGGCTTCCCTGGAGCCTGGGGAGGGCAAAAACACCCTCCCCAGTCCCCCCCGGAGGCCCTCCGGAAGCCGAAAACGCCCTCCCAGAGCCTCCGTGTGAGCCAAAAATCAGCTGGCCGGCGTGCACATGCGCTCTGGAGCTGAGCTAGGCAATGACTCATGTGCCGGCAGATATGGCTCCGCGTGCCACCTGTGGCACCCGTGCCATAGGTTCGCCATCACTGGAGTAGGACAAGCTTTGGGAATCTGGTACCCTCCAGGTGTGTTGGCATCTGGGAATTAATGGGAGTCGCAATCCCCTACACAACTGCAGGGCACAACAGCAGGGAAGGTTGGGACAAGCTTGAATAGCGGAACAAACAGGGGTGGGTTCTGGTTTACCTCACTGCCGGTTCGCTTCCTAATGCGCCGCGCGGGCGCGCGGGCACGCGGGCGCAGTGCTAAAAACCCAGCTTCTGCACATGCGCAGAAGCAAAAAACAAAATGGCGCCGCCTATGGTGCCGCCAAGAGAGCCGGTTCAGGGGCGTGGCAGGCCTGGGTCGCTACCGGTTCTAGCAACCCAGGCCGCCAAGTTTATTTATTTATTTATTTTGTGAGATTTATATACCTCGGCTCTTATATTAAGTTACTACCGGTTCCATAGAACCGTTCCGAACCGGCAGAAACCCACCTCTGGGAACAAACTAATAAAGAGGTATCTGTAGCACCAAACTCAAACCTCATTTCTGGAATTGCTGAACTCCGAATGAATCTGCAATAGAAACTTATAACCACTGGAGTTGGGTGGCTGATAAATTTGAATAAAAACGAACCAACCATCACCTGAGATTTCATTTGTCTCCTTTATGCCACTTGGTTTGGAACGCCCAACAGCCTGGCCAAAGCCAGGAAAATACCCTGGCAGTTTCCTTTCCTGAAAGAAGACGTCTCTCTTGTCGGTGACCTATGGAATAAATCACAGTGCTGTTAAGTGCCCTGTTGGATTCCAGACTCCAGAGGTCACTGTTAGACTACAAAGCAGATGAAACTGGATGTCAACAGCAATAACAAATGCTATGGAAACAACCTCTTCCTCCTTCTGTCAACATTCAACGGAAATGCTACATTTCAGACACCAGAAATAATGTAAGTATACCTGATAACACCCTGTTATAGGAAACCAAGAAGGAGTTGTAGAATAGAATAGAATAGAATAGAATAGAATAGAATAGAATAGAATAGAATAGAATAGAATTTTTTATTGGCCAAGTGTGATTGGACACACAAGGAATTTGTCTTGGTGCATATACTCTCAGTGTACATAAAAGAAAAGATACGTTCGTCAAGAATCATAAGGTACAATCAATAAAACAATCAGTAAATAAAATAAATTACAGTGATTAAATTAATTGATAAAGACTATCTGTGTAATCCAGATGACGAAATTAGAAAAGGAGGTTAAAATTATATATACCGAAGGTTAATATATAAATGAATGGATGCATTTTTGTTGCTTATTGAAGGTATCTATGTTGTTATATATGTATTTTGATGTTTAAGGTGGAGAAAAAACAAAAACTTTTTGCAAAAAAAAAATCATAAGGTACTGAACTTTATGACACAATAAATAAATGTATTGGTCTTACAAAGGAAGTTACAGGATGAATGCAAAATAAGAAGCGTTAGAAGCCAACAATGGCAGATATGTAGTAATAATCAAGATGCTCAAATAATTAAAACGCATTTTCTCCATTTATTAAAAAAACAAGGATTTCTCATTTGACTTTCCCAGACCGTATTTCACTAGATTTTATTTATTATTTATTTATTTTGTGAGATTTATATACCGCCTCACAGTGCAAGCACTCTCTAAGCGGTTTACACCAGAAAGCAATGTATATATTTACATTGCCCCCAACAATCTGGGTCCTCATTTTACCTACCTCGGGAGGATGGAAGGCTGAGTGAACCTTGAGCCGGTGAGATTTGAACCGCTGACCTGCGGATCAGTGTCAGCTAAAGTGGCCTGCAGTACCTGCCTCTAACCACTGCGCCACCTCGGCTCTTTTAATTTTAATTCTCATACAACTATAAATATTTGAACATTGAAACTATGATACTACAGGCATATATCTCCAATGAAATCTCCTTGGACTCAAATTGAAATTGAGTCAGATGCTTGGAAATGAATGCTGATTGGTGTAATGGAAACTGGCGGAGAGAACGTATCCAAAGTTTGATTAATTTCTTAATTCTGTTTTCTTTCACTAGTCTTACACAACCCCAAATCCTGATAAAATCAACAGAATTAGTACAAAATGACAGGTCACCTACATTTTTCAGCTATTGCGGAGAGAACATTTATCTTTCTTTCTCATGGTCTTTTAGTGGGAAACCATGAATATATTCCAGACAGTTTCATTTCAAAATGAGTAACTATCTGACAGGCATTTGTAATAGTGGTACCACAATCCAATTATATCATGTAAATATCGTGCAGCTAGTCCTCAATTTATGACCACAAGTGGAACTCGAATTTCCATTGCTAAGCGAGAAGGTTAATTGAGTCACACCCAATTTTACGCCCTTTCTTGCCATGATTATTAAGTGAGTCACTGCAGTTGTTAAGTGACTCACATGGCCATTAAACAAATCCAACTTTCCCCATTGACCGCTTGTGGGAAGTTGTAAATGGAGAATTGCGTGACTTTGGGAGCCTGCAACTGTCATAACTACATTCAGGTTGCTGGGTGCCCAAATTTTGTTCCCTTGACTGTGGGGATGCTGTGAAGATTGTGTGAGGACTGGTCACAAGTAGCTTTCACCACTCTTGCAAACAAGTAACTTTCTTCAATGCTGTTGTGACTTCGAACGGTTGCTAAATGAATGGTTGTAAGTCAAGGACTACCTGTATGCCACACGCTAGCTATTGCTTCGGCTTCTCCCAAGCTGAGGCAAGATATAACCAGAGCCCTCCATGGCAGAGGCAAGCTATCAGTCGTGGGATTCAAAAAAAATTACTACCGGTTCTGTGGGCATGGCTTGGTGTGCATGGCATGGCTTGGTGGGCGTGGCAGGGGAAAGATACTGTAAAAATCTCCATTTCCTCCCCACTCAAGGGAAGGTTACTGCAAAACCCCATTCCCTTCCGATCAGCTGGGACCGGGAGGCAGATAATAGATGGGGGCGGGGCAGAGGTGTGGTCCTGCCAGCTCGGACCGGTTCTATAGAACCGGTAGTAAAAAATAGAGACTGGTTCTCCGTATTGGCAATAACGGCAGCCTGGCCACGCCCCCAAGCCGGTTCTTTCGTTTTTCGCTTCTGTTCATGTGCAGCTTTGTTTTAGCACTACGAATGCGTGAAGCACCCGTGAAGCGCACGCACCACTGAGCGAACCAGCAGTGATGAAAACCGGAACGAACCCCTGGGCCGGAGCCAGTCAGAGGTGGTATTTACCAGTTCTTCGAACTACTCAAAATTTCCGCTACCGGTTCTCCAGAACTGCTCAGAACCTATTGAATCCAAGACCCAAAGGTGCTTTTTCAAGAGGCAACTGGACTTTCTGGTTTTTCTTTTGAAAAGATGAGCTTCTTCAGCTCTGACTGGATGGTGGGGAGTGGGATTGGTGGGGAATGGGATTCCAGGCTGACCGACTTTGCATTCTGAGAGGGAAGGGAACGGCATACTTGGAAGCCTCATTCATGAAAATAAAAGCGACACAATCGCTTTGCATCTTAGAGACCCAAATATCATGTGTTTAGCTTGCTGATCTGATGCAGCCCTGAAAAGCCTTTCTAAGAAAAATACCTCACTCTGTGTTCTGTACATCCAGTGGAGAGATTGGGAGAATAGGAGCTACAGTCTAAGACAGAGGTCTTCAAACTTGGCAACTTTAAGACTTGTGGACTTCAATTCTCAGAATTCCTCAGCCAGCATAGCTGGCTGGAGAATTCTGGGAGTTGAAGTCCACAAATCTTAAAGTTGCCAAGTTTGGGGACCCCTGGTCTAAGACTTCAAAAATGCACCAGAATGCTGGGCTTTGCCTTTGCCACTCTCTGTTTCCTCCTTTCTGTGTTTCCTCTCTAGAACTAACCAAGCATTCATTTTAGGGCCCACACCCCAACCCTCAACTGCTAAAAGAACAGATGTTTTCCTCAGCAGTCACCAGCCCAATGTGCACACGGGCTGGTTTTAGAAACAGGGCCCACGTTTCCCTTTTCTCAACAAGACGTTCCCATGCATCTCTAAACAATGAAAGTTTAAAAATGTTAATAAAATTCCCCCACCCGTGGGTATGAGGCAAATGCCCTACCTAAATGAGGCTTGTCTCTTGACAAAGATCAGTAAAATGATGTGTCTTATTTATTCTAGCTATGTTCTAGCTGAAAATACGTTTAAGAAAGTTCAAAAATAAATTCCAGGCATCCGTAAATAGCCTTATAATTTTCCTCCCTCGCCTGAAACTTGCTGAGTCTCTAAATTGTGCGGTCTCTTTCATGTGCTGTATTCACTTTCAAGAGGCAGGGAGGAGTAGATTTGTTAAATAAGACACGTCCTAGGACCTTATTCAGATCTCCGCTCTTCCCACTTTTGTGTAAGATATGCATTTCTTAGTTGAAGGCAGGATGAGGGACCTAGAGGTTCAGGACCACTGGAGCCCCTCCAAAGAGGTTTTCTCTGGGATACCAGAATCTGCTGTGAACAAAATGAACAGGATGGTTTCCTGCCTTTTGGAGATGGGAAATCTTGTAGAGCAGGAATGTCAATTTAATTTAATTTATTGTATTTCTATGCCACCCAACTCCCGAAGGACTCTGGGCGGCTTACAACAGGAAATAGAAAATACATTTAAAAACATCATAAAAGATTAAAAAAACAGTTTAAAAACACATACATACTTATCATTCAAGGCCGGACCTCGCAAATTGCGAGATCAATGGCCCCAAGCCTGCCGGAAAAGCCAGGTCTTCAATGCTTTCCGGAAGGCCAATAGAGTGGGGACAGTCCGGATCTCAGGGGGTAGTTGGTTCCAGAGAGCCGGGGCAGCCACAGAGAAGGCCCTTCCCCATGGGCCCGCCAGCCGACACTGCTTAGCTGACGGGACCTGGAGGAGACCAACTCTGTGGGATCTTACCGGTCGCTGGGAACTATGAGGTAGAAGGCGGTCTCGAAGATAACCTTGATTTCATTTGAGGGCAGCATCAGGGTTGTGTTTGACCTCGGACGGCCGGGGGGGCGTTCCCAGGATGGACGTGACCAGCTCAATGTCACTCCTGTTGGGGGCACCTGTAGCGACCTGAGCGCTCTGTCATCGAAACGGGCTCCCGAGCTCCGTTTTTGGTTGCGACGGCCTCCTGTAACACTCTGCCAATGAAAACAGAGCTTGGGAGGGCCGCACACAGCCCTCCCGAGCTCTGTTTTCACTGGCAGAACTGCGGGCCGGTCCTCTGCTGTTTCCAGGGCAGCCCTACGGGCTAGATCTAAGCACCCCACGGGCTGGATCTGGGCCCAGGCCTTGAGTTTGACACCCCTGTTGCTGGAGTAAGATCTAACACAGACTGAATACAGTATAAAAAAATTAAAAGTCACCCAATCCCTAAACTGGAAAGAAACTCAAAAGCTCACAGCTCTGCTCACATAGAGCTGTTGGTGATATAGAAGAAGCTTTTCCAATAAAATTAAAGCTCAAGGACTTTCCAAGTCTGTTTGGATTTGCCACAGTTCTGAACTAATGGTACCAGTCCATAAAGTTCTGGGTGTTGCAGCATCTGTAACGATCTTGGGCAGAGGTCTTCAAACTTTGCAAATTTAAGACTTGTGGACTTCAACTCCCAGAATTCTCCAGCCAGACTTCTGGGAGTTGAAATCCACAAGTCTTAAAGTTGCCAAGTTTGGGGACCCCTGATCTTGGGGAAAGAGAGGAAGAGATGATGCCCAGAAAACAATTAGACAAGAGAGGCAGGAACCTGCAGCCACTTAACAGAGAAAGAAACCGAGGAAAGACCTGCACTAACAAATCAAGTAGTTAAAAATGGAGACAAAATTTGGGCCTTGGGACATGCAAAACTTTGTTCATGTAGCTTTACAATAATGTAGCATTAGTTTTGCCATGTTCCCTGTCTGGTTTATGTGGGAGGGTTGGAGGGCCGAGCACCTCTGTAGCTATGTGATTGCCAATGGAGCACTCAGCAACCGTCCCAGACTCCTGACTGTCACAACATGCCATAGTCATGTGATCATGTTTTGCAACCTTCCCCACTGGCTTTGCATGAAACAAGTCAGTGGGGAAGCGGGCAAGAAATTGGAAGTTGTGGTGACAATTTGTGCAATTCTTTCTTAAGAAGAGTAACCAGGGACTACCGGAACTACTGTCACTAAGCAATGTGGTCACAAAATGAGACTGGTCTGATTTCAAACTCCACCAGGGAACAAGAGAGACAGCCTAGCTGTAAAATTTACCCTTTAAAGTTTTTTACCAAAACTTTACCCTTAGACTGTCTACTGTCGATCTCACCCCATTCCTAAGAGGTCTTTAAGGGGCGTGCTTAAGTCATGGCCGGGGTGGGCATGGCCAGGATGGGCGTGGCCAGCTCAACATCACTCATGTCGGGGGCACCTGTGGTGGCCCGGGCGGGGCTGGGGAGACCTTCCTGCAGCCCTCTGCCAGTGAAATTGGAGCTTTGTTTTCGCTGGCAGAGGGCTGCAAGAGGCTGTCGCGGCTGAAAACAGAGTCCGGGAGGGCCATGCGCAGCCCTCCCTGGCTCCGTTTTCAGCAACGACGGCCTCCTGCAGCCCTCTGCCAGAGAAAACAAAGCTCCATTTTCTCTGGCAGAGGCACCGCGGGCCAGTCCTTCACTATTTCCAGGGCGTTCCTGTGGGCCAGGTCTAAGCACACCATGGGCAAAATCCAGCCCGCGGGCCTTGAGTTTGACACTCTTAAACTAGATGTAGCACTTTGGCAATCTTCACTAATCTTTAAAAAAAAGTAAGCATTTGGTAAACCTAGATAATATTTGGATAAGAGATCATCAGGAACTCCAGAAATGTATTACACTAGAAACTGAATCTAATTAAAGATTCAGTTTAATTAAGATTAAACTGAATCTTAATTTATACAGATTCCTACAATTCAACTGCACTTGTCTTCTCTCAATTTTTTTAAAAATCTATTTGCTGTTTAACTTTTTCTATTTCCAACTTGTGGGTTTATCTTTTTTCCATTCTTCCTAAAGAAACTATCCTAATAATCTCTAGTTAAACTGTATTTTTATTTATTGCTTTAACAAAAAAAACATTCTGATCTTTGACTGTTGTAAATTGCTCTGGTAAAGATTTTTTTTTTTGAGAGCCGATGTGCTCTTCATGTTTCCAGTATTTTTTTCTCTGTTACTTCCCTGAGTCACATAATGAAAAATCCAAACTAATTTTTCTAATAGAATTTGATCTAAATATCCAGTGGTATTCTTAAACATTGCATTTACCTACTGAAAATACCTTTTAATTTTCATTAGTGGAAACTGCTACCACTAGTAGACGGTTTTTAAATGTTTATTATCTTTATTTTAATAATAAAACAGTATTTTTAAAAAGGAAACAAAGAAATGCAAACTAAGAAGGAAAAGGGGAAATTAACAGAGTTACTTTAAAGTAAAAATACAGAAATGACAATTAAGCTGTACTAAAGAAGGTTTTAGGAGAAAAATTGTTCCAGTTTCCAATACAACATGCATTCTCAGTTCCTCAAACGGACTGATAATTTAAAAAAAACTTTCACAGCTTGCCAAAAAAAAAAACCAACAAAAACCAGTTGCCTGTTGTTTGAATGAAACAGAAATTAGGTACAATAACTTGACCAGAAAGTATTCCATCCATAGGTCAGTAACACTTCAACAAACCTCATAGAAACTGTGCTGATTGTACGGATTCATTATCATAAAACCACAGAATCAACACAGAATTAAGTTGTAGTAGAGTATCTTTTTGTAAGGCATTATGACCTCAGAATTTTCAATTCTGACAAACAAAAAAAACCCCAAGAGTTCAAAAACAGGAAGCTATAAAGATATACCTGAAATGGGACACCACTGGGGTAACGACTTTGCAGCTCAGAAGGGAAAAAGCCGTCCATGATATCTCGTAGGCAGCGCTGAAACCACAAGCAGAATCAACTCATTAGATTTCTCCCTAGAGTGACAAAGCAACCACAATGGAGGGAAAACTCAAGTATTTGCCTATTGACACCTTATCTATTTCCATTTATGTATTCCCCTTTTATCAGGGCTTTGAGACAGAAAATATTTATTGTTCCCCACCATTTTAAAAAGAAAAAGAAAAATTAAATGGGTCAACATTTTCTGTGGGAAAATTTATGGACTCCATCTGAATTTAGCAGCAATGGCAGACAGGGAATGGCCTGGGTAAAAAGAACAAACCAAACAATCTTAAAAAATGCAGACTTGGACATGAGAAGACCAATGAGTGATCCAGTCTGAAACTAGCTTTGGATACTGACTACCTGGTGAAAACTGCACATCAAGGAGTGAAACCTACCCAGCCCAGCAATTACAGCAACCGATAAAGATGAGGCCAAGAATAAAAAAATTAAATAAAAAGGAGGGCTAGACAGAGACCTATTTGGGAGGCATTATTTCATCAACTGTCTAGACTGTAATTTGTCTTTTCAAGCTTCTTGACTGGTTATTCTGTTGAGGTTTGTTGATTAGGTAAGAATGTACTTTATTACACTAAGAAACCAAAGGCTTAATTTGCATAGAATCCAACAATTCAATTACATTTGTCTTTTCTGAATTTAAAAAAAAAATTCTACTCTATGCCTATTTTGCTCCCTTCCTTTCCATCATGGTTAATCCAAATTTTATCTGAATTTTTTTATCTGTACGGTTCTTACTTATTGTTTTAATGTTTTATATGGTCTTTTAATTTCTTGACTGTAAGATGCCTAGAGTCGCCTTGACGAGATGGGCAGCACAGAAGTCTAATAATTAATTAATAGATAAATAAATTGACCCAAAGTCACTTAACTGGTTTCATGCCTTAAGTGAGATTAGAACTCATGGGCCTCCAGTTTCTAACTTAGTGCTTTAACCACTGCATCCAACTGGCTCTCAGTTATTCTAATAGTGAAATGTTAATTGCAAAATTTAAATGAGAAACTATAATCCCAACAGTTTATGTAGTATTTTAGAACAAGTTTACAATCTGGCAAGGACAGGGGAGGCTTCCTGTATATTCCTGGCAAAGATAAACCCACTACAGCAGTGGTTCTCAACCTTCCTAATGCTGCGCCCCGCGCCCCGCCCCTGCAACCCCGTGACCCGACCCGCCGTCGCGACCGCCATCGCAACCCTCAACCCGCCACCGCCATTTGGGTTATTTTACCCTCTGTGCATGCGCAAAGCATTCTGCGCATGCGCAGAGGGTAAAAGAACCCAAATGGCAGCGTCCAGGCGAAGTCTCCCAACCCCTGTGAAAGGGTTGTTCGACCCCCAAAGGGGTCGCGACCCCCAGGTTGAGAACCGCTGCACTACAGAGTCTATATTAAGCCAATGAAACAGTTATCTGTAGGGGAGGATAGATAGGAAGTGCCCATTTATTACAGTTTCCCCAATTTCATGTTCTTCAACACTTGGACTTTATCCATTGGCCATGACGGCTGAAGTACTAAAGTCCGATACTTCCTGAGAGGCACCAAGTAAGACAAAACTAAGTATAATATCTTAACTCAAAGATCAAGAACATACCAAGAAACCAGGTAGCCATTCAAACAACTTGGAGAATCTTGGGCAATTCTCAAAAAAAGTAGACCTAAATGTATAATTCCTTTTCTAGATACCAATCCATCCCTTCAAGAAATGGCAAGACTATCTTAATGATGAGAATAAAGCAGAACATAAAGTCTACCAGAAAAAAACCCATAAAATGATAATAAAGAATGCAAAAACTTTATGTTCAAAGCAGAAAATCATTCGGGGCCTTTAGACAACAAAGGTGTGAAAGAGATCCTCATTTGAGAAATTTCTGACCTCCTAGCATAGAGGTCTTCTAATTTGGCAACTTTAAGACTTGTGGACTTCAACTCCCAGAATTCTCCAGCCAGCTGGCTAGAGAATTCTGGGAGTTGAAGTCCACAAGTCTTAAAGTTGCCAAGTTTGGGGACCCCTGTCCTAGCAAATATTATCACTTTTCATTCAAATCAGGGTCCGCACATCCCTTTTAGAAAGTGATTAAGTGGAAATCCAGGAAAACGTAGGCCAGTCAGCCTAGCAACTGTTACAGGTGAATTGGTAGAAATGGTAATAATTTAAAAAAAACTAAGCATACAGAACAAAGATTTTCTTCTTGAAAGAAAATCAGAATACAAAGGAAATTCATGCCCTATTTTGTTTTGTTTTTTATATTTTGAGTATCAACGGGTCATTGATGGAAGAGTCTCTGTTAATTGGTGAATATAAAATAAGAGGACTAGGGGCACTGAATATATTTTCTCCATATAAAAATGTCAAATCTAGTTAGATGTAAAATGGAGTAGTTCAGCGAATGTCTTAACTACAATTTTCAGCCAATAACTGTCTGACTTATTTAGCAAAAGACAACAATAAAATGAGAGCCAGTTTGGTCTAGTGCAGTCCTTCTCAAATAGTGGGGTGCCCCCCCCCCGGGGAGGGCTCGTAGCAATGCCAGAGGGGGTGCGTGTGACCCCATGGAACATGCGTGGTCCCTCTTGATTGATTCCCCCGGATGGGGAGTGTTTTCCCAGTTGCACGCTGCTCTGAGCCCGGTAGAGAAGGTGGCCAGGCGGGGCGGCTGCGTGGGTTCTTGTTGTTCTCGGCGGGCGCCGCAGTAGCCATGAACGGCATGGCGAACCTGCTGCTGGACAAGGAGGAACATCCTCTGCAGCTGGGCAAAAGCTTCGAACGGCACCCTAAAACCTCCTTCCACACCATTCGCTGTGAGTGCCCGGCAGAGGCAGCGCTTATGGGCCAGGCCGGCAACCCCAAAACATTGGCTTGATTAAGCTGGCCTGGCCCCGTGTCAAAAGAGGGCCCTAACCACGGTATCCTATGCCTGCCTAACTGAGTTCAGTGTGACTTACTCCCAGGTAAGTGGGTAGAGCAGCCTTCCCCAGCCAATAGTTTGCTTGCAGCTTATAATAAGTAAAATAATAAATATTAAGACTAAAATTCCATTGGGGCCCAGATCGGAGAGTTGGGGGGGGGGCGCGAAATGTTTACTTCTTCCTAGGGGGGGGCGTAACAAAAAATAATTGAGAAGCACAGGTCTAGTGGTCAAGGCACAAGAAGCCAGGAGACTGTGAGCTCAGGTCCAACCTTGGCCATGAAAACTGGCTGGGTGACCTTGGGTCAGTCACACTCTCTCAGCCCAACCCACCTCACAGAGTTGTGGTGGTGGGAAAAAGAAGAGGAGGAAAGTGTGTTGGATACGTTAACCGCCTTGACTTGTTTGTAAAGATAATAAAAATGGGATACAAATAAATAAATGAAATAAAAGAAAGAAACGACTTAATTTGTATAAATTGCAATATCTTTCTGGGGAGACTTTAAAAGGTCACACCAAATTCTAGGATTTGCATGCGGTAAAGGCCCCAGACAGCTTGGTTATTGTGGATGGGGAACTGCAACAGGCTGAAAACAAGAAGTGGCAGATGTGACCTTGAAATGCTGTGAGGGCAACATACATATTCTTATGCTTGTCTCAAAAAGAAAGCGAAATGGCTTGGCCATCAGAAAGAGGGCACTTTACGGTTCATTTTCACTTCCTCCAACTCTCTTTCAGAATGAGAATCAATAGGACACAAAGGCTGTTTAAACATGAAGCTTTCCAGTTGAAAAGGGCAAACAAATGAGAAGTAATAAAACCTTGCTTTTTACTATTTCTCATTTGGCAATGTAAGTTCTTCGCAAGAGAAATAAAGCCTGCTTTGTTCTCAGTCAGACTCAACAGCCCAATTAACAGATTAACAGAGCTGAAAGGGACCTTGCAGGTCATCTAGTCCAACCCCTAGCCTTATTTTGCTGCAACAGAGAGAGTCGGAAGTCAATGCTTCTTTTTTTAAATCCTTCCTCACTTCTCTTCCCCCTCTTCCTCCCCACTGCTTTCCTATTTACTTTTGTATTTTGTATCTTATAACATTTTATAGCTCAATTTAAAAAATGTTAAAGGTAAAAAAAAATTAAAAAAAGACTTGTCAGTCCTGAAAAGATGGCAAGTGCAGAGGATTTTAAAATAACCTTGCCCTGATTTTGTATGGTAGAAAATGGAGCAGGGAAGAAACTGAGGAGCTATCAAGATTCTGTTATTTTAGCCAAAATGAAGAACAGTTGTGGAATATCTGCAGCTCCTGTTTCTCCAAGGACTGACATCACTCTTGACAGCTTTTCACCATCAAAGCTGACACCAGTCAGAGCATAGAACAACTCAAAGAAGTAGTGCAAGATCGGAAGAGGCGGAGAGATCTGTCCCACCAAATCGCCAAGAGTCGGACACAACTAAATGGACAACATGTACATCAACGTCATGGCAGTTTCCAATCCAAGAATTTTCCTGGAATTTCACAAGCAGATATTTTGGCATACTTTTGGTTTCGATTAAGTGCAGAGAAGAGCAACTAAGATGATTAAGGGCCTGGAGACTAAAACATACGAAGAACGGTTGCAGGAATTGTGTATTGCTAGTCTAATGAAAAGGACTAAGGATTACATGATAGTAGTGTTCCAATATTCCACCATCTGAAGGTAGGAAAAGAAGCAGTGAATAAAAACTAATCAACTAATCAAGAAGCAGTGAATAAAAACTAATCAAGAAGAGAAGCAACCTAGAACTAAGGAGAAACTTCCTAACAGTGAGAGCAATCAACCAATGGAACGGCTTGCCTTCAGAAGTTGTAAGTGCTTCATCACTAGAAGTTTTTAAGAAGAGATTGGACAGCCATTTGTCTCAAATAGTTTAGGGTCTCCTGCTTGAGCAGGAAGGGTTGGACTGCAAGACTTCCAAGGTCCCTGTGCTGTTAATTTCTGTAATATTTCTGTTACCCAATCCGCTTGAGTTCTTTTCTCTAATTGGATAGTTGCTAATTCAATATTCTTCTCAGTAACTTCTCCATATCTTATCTTCCCATTTCCCCTTCTGTGCTGCTATTTTAAGTCTCCAGTGCTTCCCTTTTGTTTCACGTTTCTCTGCCAAGTTCCATATTCTCTTTTGTTTTCTCTTTCAAGCATGGCCATTTTGATCATCATCATCATCATCAATAATATTACAGAACTCTTGTTTCTGGGAAACATAAAATTACATACCATGCACCTTTTATGTTGGAAGCTGCTTATTCCAAGGCTGAACTTTCAGAGATGTATGTCTTTGCCCAACATGGAATAAGTGTGGTTCCACATCAGTTTGACAACTACGTATTGCATCTTTGTGGCTTCGTATCTTTTCAGTCTTTCCAAATGCAATGATCGAAATGCCCAATGTTCCACTAAAAGATAAGATTCTTGCCATTCTCTGCCAGAATATAAGGAAGGGGATGGGCTTGGCGATGATTGTGGGAAACTGTTACTGCCACAAAAGGCTTACCGTATTTTTCGGAGTATAAGACGCACCGGAGTATAAGACGCACCTTAGTTTTTGGGGAGGAAAATAGGGGGAAACAATCTGCCTACCAGGTATTCATCTGGCTAGCGTCCTTAGTCTGGTCAGCTTCAGCACATTATTTTATCCCTAGTTAGGACTTTAAAAAACCTTCTTCTGAGAGAGTAACAATGAAAGAGCATGCAAGCCAGTAAGAGCTGGGAAGATAGTTAGCACCTGGTTAGGGCTAGAAAAAAACTTATTCGGAGCAAGTAGAGCAATGAAAAAAAGTTCTGCAAAGACTTAGGGCTGGAAAAACATTCTTTGGCGAGAGTAACAATGAAAAAGCCTGCAAGGTAAGAGCTGGGAAGATCTGTGAGCACCTAGTTAGGGCTGGAAAAAAAAAGCTACATTCGAAGTATAAGACGCACCCAAATTTTCAGCCACTTTTAGGGAGGAAAAAGGTGCGTCTTATACTCCGAAAAATACGGTATTTTGTACATGTACTACTGTGTTTCCCCGAAAATAAAACATCCCCCAAAAATAAGCCCTTCTCGAAAATAAACCCTTCCCCAAAAATAAGCCCTCCCCAAAAATAAACCCTTCCCCAAAAATAAGTCCTTCCCCAAAAATAAGCCCTCCTCCGAAAATAAGCCCTCCCCAAAAATATTTAAATGCATGCGCAGCCGGTCCCCGTCATTTCCTCTGGTTAGGATTAGGGACACAGAGCTGAAAATCAGGTAAGACGGTAAGAGGAGCCCCGTCTTGCTCCACGCACCCCAAAATAATAAGACCTCCCCCAAAATAAGGCCAAGCGCTTATTTCGGGGTTCCAAAAAATATAAGACTGGGTCTTATTTTCGGGGAAACCCGGTAGTAACTCTCAAATCCCAATAAAAGAGAATATTTCTAGCTCAGGGTTGAAATGAGAGGTCCTTGGTGTTCTATAACTTTGGATGTTTACTTGCAAATGTTTGATTGCCCAAATTTCATAACCTCATCAGGGCTAATGCTATCAGATAATCTCAGATAATCTCAGATTAGCTGCTAGTACAATTTTGTTTCTTCGAAGCTTGATTCCTACCTGTGTGGAAGGAACTTCATATGACCGGAAAGGTCCATTGAACATGACAATCCCATTCTGATAGAAGGTGATCGGAACTGAATCCAAGCGCTTCAACCGAGCTCCACCTGTAGTGTGTTTGATTTGGGACACACCTTCTCCAGCCAACATATTCAAATCTTTCAGATTCTTGAAAATCAAGTCAAAGTTGATTGGGGTTTCAGAAATGACGGCTTCACCTGTATGAAAGGAGAAATGACTGTGGGAAGGCAAGGATAAGGCATCTTCCAGCCCGTGATATTTAGTTCTGAATTTTAGTGCAAGCTCAGTATTGGAACTGCATCTTTGCTAAAACAAAACCAACATTCCAATGCAACCTTCCCTATCCCAAATGTGATATCCTCCAGATGCCCTCCTGACAGGAATTCTGGGAATTGTAGTCTAAATACACCTGGGAGGCACTAGTTTGGTGGACAGTGGCAAATGAATGGAATCTTATTATCTGCATTTTTATAACAAAGGCATTGCTTTATCTGATAAGTTTCCCATCTTATGCTACAGGTATAGTGATTCCCCCGCCACCCAGGGAGAGATACATGGCACAGTCTAAAACAGGGGCCTTCAAACTTGGTAACTTTAAGACTTGTGGACTTCAACTCCCAAAATTCTCCAGCCAGCATAGCTGGCTGGAGAATTCTGAAAGTTGAAGTCCACAAGTCTTAAAGTTGCCAAGTTTGGGGACCCCTGGTTTAAAAACTAAGATATATTTGTAGCTTTTAAAAATATATTTTAAATCTCTACAGTAATTCTCACTGCAAAGCCTCCTCCAAAGGATCTGCAATATAATTAAACGTATATAATTAAAATAATCACAACATTAAATTGAATTATAAACAACAAAAATAAAATATTTAATATTCAGGAATCAGTAGAAGAATGTCCAAACTCATGTGAATAGAAAAATGGGTGGAACAATTTCCTGAGGACTAAAAAGGCCAATTTTTGTTTCCTAGTGTATAAAATAAATCAGCATGATAGGAGCAGTCAATAAAATTTTTCTTCCAAGACCCAACTGAAAGTCTTGCTATTTGTTATCACAAGTCTAACTATCACCAGGATTGTCCCAAAGGTGCTTTTCAAAAAGCAACTGGACATTTCTTGGGGTTTTTTCCTTAAAGACATTTTGCTATTCATCCAAGAAGCTTCTTCAGTTCTGACTGAATGTTGTCCCACTATTCAGTCAGAACTGAAGAAGCTTCTTGGATGAGAAGTAAAATGTCTTCAAGGAAAAAAAAAACCAAGAATGTCCAGTTGCCTTTTGAAAACATCTTTGGGACAAACACCACCTGGATAATTGAGAATCTCTATAGACATATCAGCAGGATTATATAATGAACATTGATGGGGAGAAGATATCAAAATACATAGCTACTTGATGAAATTTTGCAAAGAAAAAAAGACTGTTTCCTCTTTCAAGAAACTGATAATATGCCTTTCATTATTCATAAAATCAATAGAGAAAGGGGAGAAGAAGATGAAATTAAAATAAAAGATGAAGCATATTTTCATGCTTCTTTTAAAAAGACAGTCATTCCTCCCAGCTAACCTGGTTTCCAAAAAGTCCTTGATGTCAGACTCTCCTCTTCCTCTCGTGATTCCAGATCTCTCAAAGAATCTGGGTCTTCCCCGACCCAGATCAATCCATAGTCATTCAGAAACCGCTTTATGGGAGAGGGAATAAACAATTCAGAGGACAAGAAAATTGATCGTATTTATTAATTGGTACATTCATCTTTTATATCTGCAATGACAAAATATGTACATTCCAAAATGGAATAGGAAAATTAAAATGGTTAAAATTTGAAATTACTAATTTTCCTGCAAGTCAACTAAGGCCATTTTTAACTAGGGAATTTTAATACATTTTAAAATGTTTTTTGGGGGGGAAGGAAGTCCTGACACAAAGCCACCTTCTTAATAGCAACAGAGAAAGGCATAAAGCAGGGGTGTCAAACGCAAGGTCTGCGAAAGCAACAAAAATCCCTTCTGAAGGAGAGGTAATTAAGAAAATATTGGAATGTGCGGAGATGAATAGATTGACAATGAAAATTAAAGATAAGGAAGATTCAGAATATTATAATGTATGGGTGAAATTTTACGATTGGATAGAAAATGAATATGCATAGATGTCACCTAACCCCCAAAACTTTACCCTAAGACTGTCCACTGTTGACCTCACCAGATTCCTAAGAGGTCAGTAAGGGGCGTGCATAAGTGCACCAGCGTGTCTACCGTCCCTGTCCTAATGTTCCCTCTTTCAGTAACAATCTTATGTATATAAACAATGTTACATCTATGTATATTACCAACACATACTTGACAAAATAAATAAATAAAATAAAATAAAATAAAGATTGATTGAATTGGAAGGAAACGGAGAATCAAAGGTGATAGATCCAGGTGACAAAATTAGGTAGTAAAGGAGGCAACACTAGAATAGCAGTATATACCTAGAAAGGAAAAAAAGAGGTTATATGCATAGATATGATACAGAAAATATATAAGTTTAAAAGGGTCACCGGTAATTAAATGATGTAGGGGTATATGTTACGAGTCTGTTAAATGTAAGATGAACTATGATTAGAATCACTCAGGGAAAGGTTAAGAGGGAGAAAGAGGAAGTAGAAAGGGAAGGGAGGGGAGAGGAGAGGAGGGAAGTAGAAAGGGAGAGAGAAGGAGAAAGAAGGTAGAAGGAAGAGAGGGAGATAGAGGGAGGGGAATGCTATGAAATGCGGGAAAACAGACTGGTAAATAGAAGTATAATGGTGCAAAATTAGGATATTAATTTATGATATATTGGATAGAAATGTATAATTATGTATGTTTTGATATGATTTATGGTATACTGTATGTATGGATGTATATATGGAGATTGTGGGGGGAAAAATAAAACAAACCCCTCAAGGCCCACGGGGATGCTTAGATCTGGCCCGCGGGGCCACCTTGGAAACAGCGAAGGACCGCCTGGGGTACCTCTTTCAGAGGGTTGCAGGAGGCTGTCGCAGCTGAAAACGGAGCTTGGGAGCTCCTTTTCACTGGCAGAGTATTCGGGCCACCACAGGTGCCCCTGATGTTGAGCTGGTCACACCCACTCTGGCAACGCCCCCCCAAGGTCAAACACAACCCTGATGCAGCCCTCAATGAAATCAAATTTGACACCCCTGGCATAAAGGGTGGTGTTTGTGTGTGTCCCCATCTTCTTTCCACTACTGTTTGCATTAGACACACTGCAGTTTTCCAGTTCAACAACTGACACGTTTTCCTTGAGTTCGTGAGAAAGCTCAGATTCCTAGAGGAAAAAGGATTTTTTTTTAAAAAAAATTCTTTCCATTACTAAGCTAACCTCCATCTCCCAAACCTGACGTTGCAGCTGAAGGCATAATGTTTCCAGTTCCTCAACTCGGGTTACCCCTGACGGCGCTTTTTCTATAGGGAGGCAAAAAAAAAAAAGAATTTGGAATTCCTTTTTCTTTTTTTCTTTTAAATATCAAACTATACCAAACGAAAAATCAATAAATGTGTTGATTTAGAACAGAAAATAGGACAAATTTACTTTGGGATATATATCCTTCGTATTATTTTTCCACATTTCATCAGTTTCAGATCTTAGTAGTCTACAAAGTCTTAAAATCCATCTCTTTATTAATGCTAAGGATGAAATATGGTCTCTTGTTTTGCATTTCCCATCTTTGCCAAGACATTGTCACAGGGGTGGGTTCTAACTTACCTCACCGCTGGTTTGCTTCATCCTGCGCCGCGTGGCTGTGCCGCGCAGGCGCACGTGCATGCGCAGTGCCAAAAACTCAGCTTCTGCGCATGCACAGAAGCAAAAACCAGAAAAAATAGCAAAAAAACAACAACCTCAAAAAAAGATGGCACTGACAGAACTGGCTCTGTGACGTCACCACCGGTTTGCTACTGGTTCTATAGAACTGGTGCAAACCAGGAGGAACCCACCTCTGCATTGTCACTGCCTGCTGTTGAGGACTAACTAAAAGAAAAGGAAGGGTAATGTGATGTTACCTGTTCTCTTCTGAAGGGTTTTCATCTGCTCCTCAAGTTCTCTGATCTTCTTATTCTGCCAACCCAAAAGCAAAGGCCAAAGAAAGTTGCTTTTTGTATTAATGCAAACTCAACTTGATTATTATAGACATAAAGGTAAAGGTTCCCCTGCACATGTGTGCTAGTCGTTTCCGGCTCTAGGGGGCGGTGCTCATCTCCCTTTCAAAGCCGAAGAGCCAGAGCTGTTCGAAGACGTCTCCATGGTCATGTAGCCGGCATGACTAAACGCTGAAGGCGCACGGAATGCTGTTACCTTCCCACCAAAGTGGTCCCTATTTTTCTACTTGCATTTTTACATGCTTTCGAACTGCTAGGTTGGCAGAAGCTGGGACAAGTAATGGGAGCTCACCCCGTTACGCGGAGCTAGGGATTTGAACAGCTGAACTGCCGACCTTCTGATTGACAAGCTCAGCGTCTTAGCCACTGAGCCACCGCGTCCCTATTATAGACATAGAGCCAGACAATTTTCTAAAATCTGGAAAGCACATTAGTCCCCTATTTATTTTATTTTTATTTATTTATTTATTTGTCAAACATGTATAGGATAGTAGTAGTTTGTATAAACATAAATAAAAAGTAACGATAAAAGAGGACAATAGGACAGTAGGACAGGGACGGTAGGCACAGTGGTGCGCTTATGCACGCCCCTTATAGACCTCTTAGAAACGGGGAGAGGTCGACTGTAGACAATCTAAGGTTAAAGTTTTTGGGGTTTTGGGAAGAAACCACAGAGTCAGGTAGTGCATTCCAGGCATTGATCACTCTGTTGCTGAAGTCGTATTATCTGCATTGGAAAAATTGTCCTACCCTTGACTATTTCTATTCCCCCTGACAGTGCAAAGGATAAGGACCCATATATTAAGTTGCAGCATAAAAGATTTAATCAATGTTGTTGGTTTGAGCTCCGAGCTTGGTGATTTGGTTGCAAATGTTTCATCCCCATTGCAACCAAATCGCCAAGCTCAGAGCTCAAACCAACAATATAACTATTAACCTGAGCTACTAATATTCAAAGACATTTCAGATTTATTCAAGCCTACACACAAGAATCAGATCAACTAATGACCCATACTAAATTGGTGCTCAATAAGGGTCAAAGGAATTCAAGGGGGGGACTGGACTTGGAGCGTTTGTGGACACATAAGAATTCTAAGCTAATGACATCTTTAACTCCACCCCCTAATCCTGCCTGCTTTTCTACAGTCAACTTTAAAACCAGGCATGGTGTTCCATGGTCATGTGACTGATTCACGATGTTTTTTGCGAGTTTATGGCAAAAACCGCCCATTCAAAGAATGGGTTTGCTTAACAACTGCCTGACTTGTTTAACAACTGCCCTGCTCACTTAACAACCTCCATATTTGTTTAACAACTACTACCCAAAAAATAATAATCAAAAATTTACTTCTGGTTAGGTGGTGCCTCGACTTATAACCATAACAACATAAAACCAAATTTCTGGTCCCAATTACAGTCATAAGTCAAGGAATTATCTGTACCTCTTTTCAAGTACATCTATTCAGCTTTTAAGACTGCAATCTTCCCTAAGTGTCTTTATTGTCAAATAAAACATTTCTGAGTATTAACTCCAAACATACCAATGTAACAGCAACTCTAGAGTAATGCCCTTTTAGCATACCAGGTTTTTTATTGTATCTTTTAAATTTCTTTGCATATCTTGTGCCAAATTCCCTACATTTATTATCTTCTGGTCTCTTTTAATGTGTTGTTTTGATCTTATTATATTACTTGTTTTATACTATTTTTATTGTAATCATGATTCCACTTAATTTTGCTGTTTATTCTAATGAGATATCTACCATAAGCTGGCCTAAAAAAAATAGCATAAAAAATTAAAAATAACAAAATGGTAAGTAAAATCTTAACAAAATTTCCAGTCTGAACCGTTACAAATAGTTCAAGGGCAACTCCTGCATTGGTTGTGTTGTCACCTTCTCTTGGATGGCTTGTGCTTGGCTCTTGACTTTCTGCTCCAAAGAAGCAATCTTCTGCATCATAGTAGTCATCAAGTCCATATCAGTCGGAGCGTTCCCTGAAGACATGAAATATGAGGACAACTGGGAAGTGAGCCTTTGTGCTAGCAATCGGTTTAAGGGCACTTTGTATTGTTAAAAAATGGGGCATACTTCCAGAAGATTTGCTATGTTGTCTGCATTGGCTCTTTATCTATAGCAGTATCTCCACTTTCGTGAGGAGAAGCTATCTGATTTCAGGGAGAGGGGCTTTATTGGTTTTGTTCTATACCCCAAATGGAGGTTTTTAGGAATCCAAATTCTGGGCCAAATCTATAAGGAACCAGAAAGTATTCTTAGCACAGGAACATGGGTCTCATGAAGTCTGAGTCAGCTTTTTAAACTGTATAAGTGAATTATGATTAAACTTACTCTTACTCATTCCAAAATGAGACTGTGTGGCTAATGTAAATGCTTAGCATTACCCAGTACAGTTACATAATTCTATGTCCAATTCTTTGACTCATACCAAGAATGGTTGATTGTGGTGTAGCTCCATTTGAGCAAGAAGGCAAATTAATTTGTACTGGAATTTGAGCTCCTGGCCCTAGAATTTCATCCATCATAGCAGCTTCATCTTCTGTGAATCAAAGGAATTACACTATTATCAAGAGCAAACCTATGATATTCTCTTTATTCTGCTTGTTTAGAGAGAGAGAGAAAGAGAGCAAACCCCACACTCTTCCAGCACTGATGATGCTATCTAGTTGGGTAATGAAACGTCTGCAAGAAACAACCAAGCTCAGAAAGCACCAAGGACTTCATTGTTTAGAAAGAAATATCCATTGTCACATGGTATCAATTGTATCATTTTCCCATATAAACTGATATAACAAAGTGAAAGACTGATTCAAAGCAGATTTTTTTCTCCAGGATAACTGTGTAACACACTAAAACAGCATTGATTAATTGCATCTACCATCTTTTGCTAATTGCCATCTATATGGCTGTAAAAGACAATCAGATCAAATCAACTGATCAAATCAAGCAGACCTTTCTTAGTTCCATATTTCCTATATATGCCTCAAAGGTTATTTTCATAGCATTTTGTAGTTTAATTGTTTGCTAGTAGATTTTTAAAATATTTATGGAAATATATAGCAATAACGATATGGTATTTAAACAAAAGCATTTTTTATAAATATCTGGGATGTGAAAATATTTTTATGGAACATTAAACTATAAGAAAAACTTACAATGTTTACAACCTCTATTTAAAATAAAAGGTATAAAGCTTTGTTAATTTACCATTCTGGATATTTATCGGGAGTGGTCCTGCCTTTTTCCTAAAATCCAGAAACAAATGGGAGAAACAATTAAAAAAATAAAGAGGAAAATTCATTCAAATTATCATGTCGATATATCACGTTTGCAATCACGCTTGCAAGGTTGCCATACAAATTATTCTTTGGAACATTTTAGTTCTTCTTTTTAAGGCAGTTAGACCACATGCATAACTCAAACAAGAACTCAGGATTTCCTGTATGAATACGTAACATTAAAATAGGAAGAAATAAAAATATATAAAAGGTCATGACTAATAGTTTCAAACTGTAGTAAAACTGAATAAAACTAAGTGTATTAGAAACATTTAAACTCTCCTATGTAAAGCTCTCACTCAGGGGTGGGCTTCAAAAATATCAGCAACAGGTTCTCTGCCCGGTTGCTGGGTGGTTGTGGCCATGGTGGGCATTGCCTAGTCAGCCTCCTGCACCACGGCGGGAGGGGGAGGGGGCGTTTTCACCCTCCCCAGGCTCTGGAGGTTTTCCTGGAGCCTCCAGGAGGGCGAAAACAGCCTCCCCCGGCCTCCGGAGGCCCTCCCAGAGGAACTTCTGGGAGGCTCATTTTTCGCCTTCCCCGAGCTTCCGTGCCCCGCACTTACTTCGCATCCAAAACGGGCCGCATGGAGACTCCTGGGAAGGGAGGGGCCAGCCAGGGGTGGGATTTGGAGGTTCTCCAAACCAGCCATAATGTTAGCTACAGGTTCTCCCGAACCCGGGCGAACCCGTAGCAGCCCACCCCTGCTCTCACTACTGGAAGAAGTTTAAGGGCCATTTTAGTCATTCAAAAGAGGACTGTCCACCTATTGTGATATTCGGAAGCCAAAATATGGGATTTTTTCTACCAGATTTAGATGATTTCCTCCAATAAGCCCACACTTACTCTGTTGGCTGCAACTGAAGTGGCATTCTACGAACCTTGCTGAGAGAAGAAAAGGGAGATGACATTTTTTTTTTCCTTGAACACAGTTTTAATTCCTAGGGGGAGAAAAGAGGTAAAAATGCTTTACTTTTGCAGACCATCTTGTAAAATTATACTCCATTTGCTCAAAACAGCAAAAAAATATCCTCAGGTGAACTATGTCATGATTATAACATATGAATACACACTGGAATGCAAAAGAGTTAACAGTAGTGCCGGACAATCCTGAAGTATAATTGTCTCTGCAGAAGATAAACATGAGCAATATTCTTTTTGAAGCATATCTGCCCACTGAGTGGTAAATTTGATTCTAGCTTTGGCCAATTTGGCAGTCCTACATATGTGAAATAACAGCTCCCACCATCCCATTTATCACTTATAACTTTTATGTACACTGAGAGCTTATGCACCGAAGACAAATTCCTTGTGTGTCCAATCACACTTGGCCAATAAAGCATTCTATTCTATCTCTTCTATCATTATTGACTACAGTATGTTGGTTGTGAATGATGGGGTGTTGAATTCCAACATATTTGGAGAGTGCCAGAATGTGGAAGGCCATTCTAGTTCACATAAGAAATAAATTACAGTGCAATCCATCCACATATTCAGAAGTTACTTTATCCCCTCAGCACCAAACTGAGGAAAGCTGCTTGGTCTTTTTTGAAGACATTATGACTTGCTCTTGCATGGGACAGCAGCCGAATACAACCCTCCCCACTCACCCCACTCACCACATGTGGGACCTCAACTTCCATAGGCTCCCATTATCCAAATCTCTAAAGCAGTGGTTCCCAACCTTCCTAATGCCACGACCCCCGCCCCGTCCCCCCGCCCCCCGTGACCCACCCCGCCGCCGCCATTTGGGTTCTTTTACCCTCTGCGCATGCGCAAAGCATGCTGCGCATGCGCAGACGGTAAAATAACCCAAATGGCGGCAGCGGGGTAGAGAGCGGTGGGGGCGCGGGTTGTGGGGCGCAATATGGCCAGGCTTGTGGCAGTGGGGGGGAGAGCTGAGGATGCTGGAGCGACCCCTGGGAAATGGTCGTTCGACCCCCAAAGGGGTCCCAATCCCCAGGTTGGGAACCGATGCTCTAAAGAGCTCCCAGAGGAGAAGACCAGATCGGTCGTATTCAAACTCCTTGGCTAGGTTCAGACAACCTCTTAGGCTAGGTGAGAAAGCCATGAGGAAATTTAAGTTTCAGTGCATACTTCCAGGGACCCAGCCAATGGTCGGAGCCTTGTGAAGTCAAGTCTATGTTTTATGGCAGGGGGTCCCCAAACGTGGCAATTTTAAGACTTGTGAACTTCAACTCTCAGAATGGAGAATTCTGGGAGTTGAAGTCCACATGTCTTAAAGTTGCCAAGTTTGAAGACCTCTGTTTATGGGAACAGACTACATTGAGCAAACCCAGCAACTGGGTACTGTTAGCTGAGTCAGCTGCCAAGGCCCAAAGGAGACCCTTTTCTGCCATGGCCCGTTGGAATATCGCCGTCTCCCACCCCCACCCCCCACCCCAGTAAAATGGTCCCCGTCCCTGTTGCCCTTTCACAGGTCTTGAAAACTTGGAAGCCACCTCGCTGGGATGAAAAACCAACGTGCCCCTCTAGTTTTGGGAGGGCCCGGGGATTTTTCTGAAGGTCTTTTGTCGGAATGAGAGGCAGCCTCGTCAAGAAGGACAGGTGGGAAAACGAGGTGGGCGGCGGGGAGGGGGCGGCCGCTCCCAGCCTGGACTCACCGGCCCCTCCGGAGGCTTCAGAGAGGCGCCGCCATCTTGTTTACCGGCGGTTGCCTAGGCTGCCGCCCCAGCTTCAGCTCCCGAGACTACAATTCCCAACATTCCAAGCACGGTCAGCCGCCTCCAAAGGTGCTTTTCAAAAGGCAACTTGGATTTTCTTAGTTTGGTTTTTCTTAGCATCTTTCTTAGCGCCTTTGAGACAACCACGGCCGGGATGATTGAGAATCTCCATAGGGATTCAGCTTCTTCTTCTTTTATATATTTTTGCAGAGTCCGGGCAGAGTTGTGCGAACGGAGCCTCCATCTCTCACATCACTTGTATCTCCGTCTTGCATTGTTTTCAGAGGGTGGGAGTGGGGACGCGATCTGTCCCCTTCCAAATGGATGAGTGAGAGAGTGGGTGTGTGGATGGATGGATGGATAATATGCCATCAAGTCATTGTGGGTTCTTAACAGGGATAGATTTACTCCAAGATCTTCCAAGATCTTCCCCAAACCCCCAAAACTTTAACCTTAGACTGTAGATCTCTCCCCATTCCTAAGAGGTCTGTAAGGGGCGTGCATAAGCGCACCATCGTGCCTACCGTCCCTGTCCTACTGTCCTATTATCCAAATTTACCTATACCTACTGTGCTTTTGTTTATGTTTATACTATACCTGTTATCTTGTATACGTTTTGACAAATAAAATAAATAATTTTTATTTAAGAATAAATAATTATATAATAAAATATTATATTATTTAATATAATATATATTTATATATTAAAAATATTAAAAATGTTACACACACATATACATATATATATATATATTTAATTTAATATAATAATATAATAAAAATATTATATTATTATATAATAAAATAAAGAAACTCAGTAGTTTCTTCCCCAAACCCCAAAAACTTTATCCTTAGATTATCTACCATCGACCTCACCCCATTCCTAAGAGGGGCATGCATAAGCGCACAGTCGTGCCTACCGTTCCTGTCCTAATGTACCCATATATTCATACTTCTTATACTCTTATTCATGCTTGTACTATTATATATATATATATATATATATATATATATATATATATATATATATATATATATATATATATATATATATATATATATATATATATATAATAGTCTCCCTTTATTTTCATTGATCAGCAAAAAAAAAACCTACATATATATATATATATATATATATATATATATATATATATATATATATATATATATATATATATATAATCATAATTTTACTGTTTATACTTTGCTTTAATCATATATGCTTGACAAATAAAACAAACAAACAAACAAACAAACAAATAAATAAATAAAATAAAGATCACATGTTGCCAAGGTGATCCTTGGGGTTTTTCAAATGTGCCCCCCGTTGAGTATGTCCACCTTGCTGCTGGTCTCTCTCTTCTGTTTCCTTTCACCTTTCCCAGCATTGGACCATTTTCCAGAGAGCTGGGTCTTCCGAAGTACATAAAAATAGCCTGTTCACGTGTCCTTGGAGTGACAACTCTGAACTGATTTGTCCGATGAACAAATCGGTTTGTTTTCTTGGCTGTCCATAGACTCCAATTCCTATAAGTCTCAGCTCACCCCATGCAATGCCAAATGTCTGGAAAGCCCAAACGGCCTATCCCGGATGAGAATGCCAAAAGCCAAACATTTTGTGTGTATTCATCTCGTGTACCATGCCATAAATATAATGTTGGATGTATATAAATTTGGGCATTGTGGCTTATAAAAATCCTTTTTCTTCCTCAGACTGACATTGTGCAAGCCTTTGTATTGTTTTCTCTGCAATTGCAATAGCACTTAGACTTATATACAGTGTTTTACAGCCCTCTCTAAGCGGTTTACAGAGTCAGCATATTGTCCCAACAATCTAAGTCCTCATTTTACCAACCTCAGAAGGATGGAAGGCTGAGTCAACCTTGAGCCTGGTGAGATTCGAACTGCCAAATTGCTGGCAGCCAGCAGTCAATAGAAGTAGCCTGCAGTACTGCACTCTAACCACTGCGCCATCATGTCTCTCTCCTTACTCCCCCTAGAGGCCTCTCTCCTTCAGCTGGTGACATTGTTCATTTTTTCCATAGTCATAACATCATTTTTAATAAAGGAATGTTTAGAACTAATATGGAGCAATGGAAATGGTATGAAATCTAATAGCTGAGACTTCACAGCCGTTACAAGATTCTGGTTACAAATGCTTTCCTAATAGAAATTACGATATTTTGGATTTGAACTGCCAAATTGCAGGCAGCCGGCAGTCAGCAAAAATAGCCTGCAGTGCTACATTCTAACCACTGCGCCACCGAGCAATGCTGTAAACAAGAGGCTTTCTTTCAAGGAAGATGTTGGCTGTTGCTCTTGACGCACTGACTTTTGAATAGCACAAAGATAGATGAAAGTGGAATTCACCTTATTAGGGCACATTCTTTTTTGGCACTTTTTTGGGATACTTTTTTTTCTGTATGCAATTTTTGTGTAGTCAAAAAAAGACAAGAGAGGAAGATAAAAACAAGAAGATTCTGCTAAATCAAACAAACCGCATCTAGCCTAGCATTGCCACACTGATCGACCAAGTGTCTTGGGGAAACCAAGTTAGACAAATGCAGTCTTCCTGTTGGCATTTTTCAGTTCCAGGGTACTAAAAGGCTCTGAAAGTAACATAGAATCTCTAACCATTTTTTCAGATTTATTGCTCCCTCCCAATTTACAGTCAATATCAGTAGAGAGGTGCATGATTTGAAAATCATTCAGTAGTTTATTTCATATACCATGATACTTTACCTCACTTCTGACTGAAGTAATGTTTGCAAATAGTAGGATTAAAGATGGAAATATATATACACTTATAGTGCGAGTAAATATGAATTGGGTAAATTAACTGTAGAAATAAAAGTTGACATTCCATTAGATATGTTTATAAGAAGATAAGATCTATAATGTATAAATACAGATATAATATATAATCGAGTGTATAAAGACTAGTAGTAATAGCTAATAGGCTGTCAAAGAAGCATGATTTCACTTTTATGGTTTGTATTAGTCGGTTATGTTTGTAGTTGATTGCGTATGTTATTTGCTTACTGTAGTGTTTTCTACAGTTTTTGTATTTGTTTTTTTTTCTGTTGTGTTTATTTTTGTTGTTGTGTGTATTTAATTGTTATGTTTTTAAAGGAAAACTTAATAAATATTTTTTTAAAAAAAGAAAATCATTCAGATTATTTCCTCTGCTGTCTGCAGAAGCCTCAGCCCAGCACATGTTTAAAGTATCTGCAGCTATTAATACATCTATTCATCTGTGTCTTTTTTCTGAGGAAGCTTGAAAAAAAAAGCAGCTGCTTTAGAGAGGTGCTGCATTCACACCCCTTGCATTCTGAAGAAATTTTTCTGATCATTTTTGAAGAAGGTGATCTGCCACTTTGGCCGTCTAAGCATTAGCACATGCACACTGAATATCAAAAAAACCCAGAAATCAGCAGATTCATTTTTTGCAAACAAATAAGAGCAGGAGTGGGTTTCAAAATTTTTAGCAAGAGGTTCTCTGCCCAGTTGCTGGGTGGGTGTGGCCATGGTGGGTGTGACCTACTCGGCCTCCTGCACCACAGCGCGGGCTGCGGTGGGTTGCTCCCGGTTCGGCCCGGTTCGGCGAACCGGCAGCGGCAGCGGCAGGAGGCTCTGCCCACCTGCCTGGGATGCTTCTGCGCATGCGCAGAAGTGTTGGGTATGCATGTGAGCGCACGCACAAAGCAGTAGCAATGGGATTTAGAACCCACTACTGGGTGGGGTGAGGGCTTTTTGCCTTCCCCGGGCTTCGGAGGCTTTCCTCGAGACTCCATGAGGGTGGAAATGGCCTTCCCAGGTTCCAGAGGCCCTCTGGAGGCTGGAAACTACTGATAGGCCCGTTTTCCACCCTCCCCGAGCTTCCCCACGCACCCTGCACTTACCTGGCATCCAAAACAGGCCGCGTGGAGACTCCTGGGAGGGGAGGGGTGAGCGGGGCTAGTCAGGAGTGGGGTTTGGAGGTTCTCTGAACTGCACAGAATCTGCCCGAACCCCTGCGAACCCCCAGCAGCCCACCCCTGAATAAGAGGCTTCCATAAATCCTGGCTCTCATCCAAATTATTTTACTCTGTGTTCACGGAGGTGATTGATTTAATTACCCTGACAATATATCCAAAAAAAATCATAACACTAGCAACTTCACTGTGATAAGTATTTGAAACATAATAATTCTGTATTTCAGTTTATTTAAAACATAATAATCTAAGCATGAATGCATATATTCAGTGTTTCCAATCAGACGTATCTTCAAATATAATTTTCAATAGATATATCATGACTGACATCTTGTTTCAAATATTGTTAGTTCCATCAAGAAGGCAGAAAACGTTATCAGCCAAATATTGGTAGAATGTCCTTCCTGCTAAATGTGCTCCATAGAGAAGAGGGAGAAATTATTTTGGTTTGCCTTTTTGAGATGATTGTACTCAGTTTCCATTTCTCAAATCTATGTACAGGATGGCATGCTAATTTGATATACATGACTCACATTTTCCCTATATAATAATCAAGCAGCTATTGCTGCTGCTAAAGGCAATGACATTGGAGTGTTCCATCTTACAAACATGTAACCTGTCAGGTGTGCTTCCATTCAAAGTCCAGGAAATAAAAACCCCAACTCCATATTTATAGAGATGAGTACTTTTACTAGACAAGAAGTGATAGCGACAAAAGGAAAGCAAGTTCTGAAGCAAAAAGTGCACAAAATGCATATACAAAGCATCCCAAAGCCCTCCCTCATAACCCCCCCAGGGCAACCCATCCAATCCTCATGTGCCAAGGTGTCATGTGGGTACACGGCCCGCTTGGCCATCCACATCTGGTCCAAAGAAGCCGTTGACCGTGAGCAGGCAATAAACATGTCTCTGAAGCCTGGTAGAACTGATGAGAACATTCCTCCTCATAGCACTATCAGAGACAAACCGGGACATCTCCAGCAACTTCCCAACCCACCCACCCCAAATACCTATCCCAACCCCCCCCCCACCGTTTCCATGACAGCCGAAGCAAGCAGGACTTTCGGAGGCTGACATATCCTTATAGCATTCAGGATCCTCCCAAGATACTTTGCAGCTTAAAACCAAGAGAAAGAGAGCGTCCTTTCCCTCCTTTCACCTGGAAAAGTTAACTGGTTGTCGTTTTACAGATTCTGCCACACTTGAGGTCAACAGGCCAGTCAGAGGATGAAGACAGATTATAGACCAGAGCTCTTCAAACTTGGCAACTTTAAGACTTGTGGACTTCAACTCAAGCTTTAAAGTTGCCAAGTTTGGGGACCCCTGCTATAGACAGTCCTCAACTTATGACGACAATTGAGATTAGAATGTCTGTTGCTAAGCAAGAGGGTGTTAAGTGAATTGCACCTGATTTTATGATAGTTTTTTGCCATGGTTTTTAAGTGCAATCACTGCAGTTGGACAAAACAATTAACCAGTGGAACGGATTGCCTCCAGAAGGTGTGGGTGCTCCATCACTGGAGGTTCTTAAGAAGAGATTGACAGCCACTTGTCTGAAATGGTACAAGGTCTCCTGTTTGAGCAGGGGGTTGGACTAGAAAGCTTCCAAGGTTCTTCCCAACTCTGTTATTCTGTTAAGTGAATCATGTTGTTGTTCAATAAATCCAGTTCCCTGCTTTCACTTTGCTGGTCGGAAGCCAGTTTGGAAGGTCACAGATGGAGATCACATGACCCCAGGAGGCTGCAACTATCATGAAGAGCCATGGTGGCACAGTGGTTAGAATGCAATACTGCAGGGCTAACTCACTGCTCACTCCAGGAGTTCAACCCTGACCGACTCAAGGTTGACTCAGCCTTCCATCCTTCTTAGGTTGCTGAAATGAGGACCCAGATTGTTGGGGGCAATAGGCTGACTCTGTAAACTGCTTACATAGGACTGTAAAGTACTATGAATAGAATAGAATAGAATAGAATAGAATAGAATAGAATAGAATAGAATAGAATAGAATAGAATAGAATAGAATAGAATAGAATAGAATAGAATAATAGAATAGAATTTTTATTGGCCAAGTGTGATTGGACACACAAGGAATTTGTCTTGGTGCATATGCTCTCAGTATACATAAAAGAAAAGATACATTCGTCAAGAATCATAAGGTACAACACTTAATGATAGTCTGGGTACAAATAAGCAATCAAATCATATTAAGAACCTGTCAATATAAATCGTAAGGATACAAGTTACAGTCATACAGTCATTTGTGGGAGAAGATGGGTGATGGGAACGATGAGAAGATTAATAGTAGTGCAGACTTAGTAAATAGTTTGACAGTGTTGAGGGAATGAAGTGGTATATAAGTCTAAGTGCTTTTGCTATAAATACAAGTGCCCAAATTTTGAACACATGACAATGAAGATGCTGCGACAATAGTAAATCCGAGGACTCAAAACACTTTTTGTAAAATGTTGTTATAACTTTGAATGGTCATTAAACAAATGGCGGTAAGTTGTGGATTACCCGTATATAGCATATGTACATCTCTGTTCCCCAGACAATAAATAAGATGGGTATCCCTGCTGCTACCCAATAATTTCTACTACTACAGGTAGCTGTCTCAAACTGCCTAATGTTAGGACCAGGCCTGTTAAAACATTAATTCTGTCACCAATGGCAGAAGACCTAAAATAATAACAGCTAAGGTTGTCCCAAAGGTGCTTTTTTCAAGAGGCAACTGGGCTTTCTGGTTTTTCTTTGAAGATATTTCACTTCTCATCCAAGAAGCTTCTTCAACTCTGACTGGATGGTGGGGAATGGAAGGATTTATAAGGAAGTATCCATATACTTACAGATGAGAAGCAAAACGTCTTCAAAGAAAAACCAGAAAGTCCAGTTGCCTCTTGAAAAAAGCACCTTTGGACAACCATGACCCGGATGACTGAGAATCTCCATAGACATAAGAGCTCAGGCAAATAAAATTCAATTTGACTTTTAGAGAGAGAAAAATTGCAGCCAAATCAGTCCTCAGAAGAGAGAAATTATCATCAAGGTAGATTTCACATCACCAAGGTGATGTGGCAATATCAAGAGATAACCAAATATTGAAATATTGAAAATAAAATTGGATCTCAAACCAGAACTCTTTTTATTAGGGATAACATTAGATAAATATGATAAAAATATAATATACTTAATGTTACATATATTGACTGCCGCAAGGTTAACTTTCGCTCAAAATTGGAAAACCCAAAATATACCCACAGAAGAAGAAATTTTACATAAAATATTATCAAGTGCGGAAATGGACAGGTTAACGTCAGAAACGAAGGGAAAAGATGAAATTGAATATATTGAAACCTGGAATAAATTATATCATTGGTGGGGAGAAAGGAGAACCAAGATTAAAAATTAAAATGGTGGAGATGAAAAGAAAAACTGTAACTCATTCTTTGCAATTTAAGATAAATAACGATGTATAAATTAGCGGAATGTAAATATGTAGACTAGATTACATTCGTCATGTACTTGTTTTTTATGTTTATTGTATGTTTTGTCTTTTTATCTGTTTTATAAATAAAAAACTTTTTTTAAAAAAAGAGATAACCAAACTGATGAAAAACCATCAGAGGAAGAAAACAAAATACTAAGATTTACAAACTGAGGTAGAAAAATTATGGCAGGGGGGAAAAAAACCCCAGTTGTCACATTGATTGAAATAGGAGCTTTTGGCGCAATGACACAAATTGCCAAACATTAGGAATTTTAAAGTTACTGGACTTGGCACCATTGATTTTGCGAAACATGACTAGAGCCAAAATCATTGTAATTGTCGCCCAGTTCAGTACACCGCCATATTCATTTAGAAGAAAGGAGGAAGAGGAGAAGGTTAAGGGCTCTGTTTTCATGATCGGCAGTTGTCGTGCCTGACAGATCCCTCCTTTCAAGACAGTAAGATTTACAAAACGTCTATCTGTCCTCTGATTGATCAAAGGTTTGCTGTCCCTTGAATGCATTTCCATAAGGCCACCTTTTGCAGCTCTATTCTTCTAGGCAAGCGGATCAGCTCTGGATGTGTCAAAGGACCAACCATCGTAATCCCCACCCATCATCACCCACACAAAAGCAAATCAGAAGACGTTGGTTGTGATGGGCAAGTTCCTTCTGCTTTTGCCTTAGCAGAAAACCTTCTGCATCTCTTCTAAGAAAAGAGATTGCTTTTCCTCCCCGACGCTCCAACCTTGAGAACTGCAGAGAGCTTAACCATGAAGGCCGCTTTGCTCCTTGGTGCCATTCTCTTGATGAGCCTGGTTATGGCTAATGAAAAAGCTAAATCTTCACCTGAAGATAAAGCTAAGCCTCCATCTCAAAATAAAACAACTGAATCGGTGAGTTGAATTAGAATCTTTGGTTATTTCAAACAGCAGGGTTTTACCGAAGGAAGTATGTGCTTGTGAACTGGGTACAGGTTTTCAATGAGGGATATATTTCTTAGACGTTCTACTAAACATGGAAGAACTAATTTCTAAGTAATAATCCATAAGACTTCAATGGTTTATGCTTCATAATTGGTATTAGTGGGTTTCTACTAAGAATGAAATTTCCCTAAGTTATATAGAACTTATTTGCTGAATATATATATATCCTACACACACACACACACACATATATGTATGTATGTATGTATGTATGTATGTATGTATGTATGTATATATGTGTATGTATGTATATATATATATGTGTGCGTGTGTGTGTAGGATTTTTTGCTGATAAATGAAAATAAATATATAGCATTTTTTGCATGTGTGTGTGTTTGAAAGGGCATGTACTTCAAAACTGATTTTAGATAACATTTATTTATTTATTTATTTATTTTATTTGTCAAACATGTATAGGATAGTAGTTGTTTGTATAAACATAACATAAGTAAAAGAGGACAATAGGACAGTAGGATAGGGACGGTAGGCACAGTGGTGCACTTAATGCATGCCCCTTACAGACCTCTTAGAAATGGGGAGAGGTCGACTGTAGACAGTCTAAGGTTAAAGTTTTGGGGGTTTGGGGAAGAAACCACAGAGTCGGGTAGAGCATTCCAGGCATTGATCACTCTGTTGCTGAAGTCGAATTTTCTGCAGTCGAGTTTGGAGTGGTTTACATTAAGTTTGAATCTATTACGTGCTCGTGTATTGCTGCGGTTGAAGCTGAAGTAATCATTAACAGGAAGGACATTTTGGTATATGATTTTATGAACTACATTTAGATCAGATCGGAGGCGACGTAGTTGTAAATTGTCTAATCCCAATATTTCAAGTCTGGTGGAATAAGGTATTTTATTGCGAGCAGAGGCATCCAAACTGTGTGTACCCCAAGCAGCCTGTCTAACACATGCTGCATTGTGATTTCTACTGACATAATTGTATTTTTATTTAAGACTGGGTAGATGATAGATGGTTGGAATGAATGATAGATGGATGGGATGTATAGATGGATGATAGATAGATAGATAGATAGATAGATAGATAGATAGATAGATAGATAGATAGATAGATAGATAGATAGATAGATAGATGGTAGGTAGGTAGATAGATAGATAGATAGATAGATAGATAGATAGATAGATAGATAGATAGATGATAGATAGATAGATAGATAGATAGATAGATAGATTGATAGATAGATAGATAGATAGATAGATAGATAGATAGATAGATAGATAGATAGATAGATGATAGATAGATAGATAGATAGATGGTAGGTAGATAGATAGATAGATAGATAGATAGATAGATAGATAGATAGATAGATAGATAGATAGATAGATGATAGATAGATAGATAGATAGATAGATAGATAGATAGATAGATAGATAGATAGATAGATAGATAGATAGATGATAGTTAGATGGATGGATGGATGGATAGATAGATAGATAGATAGATAGATAGATAGATAGATAGATAGATGATAGATAGATAGATAGATAGATAGATAGATAGATGATAGATAGATAGATAGATAGATAGATAGATAGATAGATAGATAGATAGATAGATAGATAGATAGATGGTAGGTAGGTAGGTAGATAGATAGATAGATAGATAGATAGATAGATAGATAGATAGATAGATAGATAGATAGATAGATGATAGATAGATAGATAGATGATAGATAGATAGATAGATAGATAGATAGATAGATGATAGATGATAGATAGATAGATAGATAGATAGATGATAGATAGATAGATAGATAGATAGATAGATAGATAGATAGATAGATAGATAGATAGATAGATAGATAGAGGATGGATGGATGGATGGATAGATAGATAGATAGATAGATAGATAGATAGATAGATAGATAGATAGATAGATAGATAGATAGATAGATAGATACCCTGTTTCCCCCAAAATAAGACATCCCCTGATCATAAGCCCAATCGGGCTTTTGAGTGCATGGCAATAAGGCCAAGCGCTTATTTCAGGGTTCAAAAAATATAAGACAGGGTCTTATTTTGGGGGGAAACATGATAGATAGATAGAGAGAGAGAGAGAGAGAGAGAGAGAGAGAGAGAGAGAGAGAGAGAGAGAGAGAGAGAGAGAGAGAGAGAGAGAGAGAGAGATACCAATTTGTCTACCATCCCATTGGGATTGCTAGCCATTGAAAACTCCTTCTATTTCTGTATCTTTCAGGGGGGGAAATTGTTCAAAGTTTGTAGATAAAGTAGCATAATCCTCTGAAGCATACTATAAATAAGGTGATCCTTATTTATAAGGATCAAAGATAATAATTAAGCCGCCCAGAGTCCCTAGGGAGTTGGGCGGCATAGAAATATAATTAATTAAATAAATAAATTACCATAGTCAGTTGGCAAAAATTGGCATGGCTTCATTCCAGTTTCCAGAGGGAATCCTGTTAAATTTTTGCAAACGCCTCAAATTGTATTCTCCCGTTTGGGCTATTCTCCCTTCTTTCTTGCCCAACTTTTCTGCTCCTCCTTCCTCTTTTCTATGTCTGTCCTCCATGGGCTGTTTGGAGCATCCTCCCTAGTGGGTTTTACAAGCAGACTACACCCACCAAGGCTTCCCTTTTGAGCATCAGAAACCTACTAACTGCAGCATGGTTTCTTCCCCCTCTATTTCTTTGCTGCCATCTGGTGGTCATTCCAACAGTTGGGTGCTTAGTTCAGTCCAGTAGACTGCAGTGTTTCCCAACCTTGGCAACTTGAAGATGTCTGGACTTCAACTCCCAGAATTCCCCAGCCAGCGAATGCTGGCTGGGGAATTCTGGGAGTTGAAGTCCAGACATCTTCAAGTTGCCAAGGTTGGGAAACACTGCTAGAGTACTTGGCAATTATTTTGACTTAACTGAGCACAAATTCATCTATCTACCGTTAGGACTGTTTCACATCCCATTCAAGTCAAAGCACTGAGCATATGTGCCCTATCATTTTAGTGCTTCATATAGTATTCCAGGTTTTATAAATTCCAGTGCTGGCCCTTTGGGGTCAACCTTTGGTTAATAGGCGTGCATAAGCGCACCACTGTGCCTACCGTCCCTGTCCTACTGTCCTATTGTCCTCTTTTATCGTTACTTTTTACTTATGTTTATACAAACTGCTACTATCCTATACATGTTTGACAAATAAATAAATAAAATAAATAAATAAATAAATAAAATAATGTGTGCAATATGGACTATTAAGAGAACCCGGTCCCTTCCTCCTTTTTTCTGGCTTAACATATCTCATAAAAACAGCAGCCATGATGCCTTGTATGCAGTCTGCCCAAACATATACATTTCCTTTTCTGCACATATATTTATGTAGAATACATGGCATTTAGCAGAGAACTCGTATCCAACGACCTAAGTGCCAGAGCCCACTGTAACATCATTGCCAAAAAGGCACTAAGAGTTGTTAATCTAATCTTGCGTAGCTTCTTCTCTGGCAATATTACACTGCTAACCAGAGCATACAAAACATTTGTCAGACCAATTCTGGAATACACCGCACCTGTCTGGAACCCACACTGCATATCAGACATAAATACAATCGAGAGAGTCCAGAAATATTTCACAAGAAGAGTCCTCCACTCCTCTACTCGCAACAGAATACCTTATTCCACCAGACTTGAAATATTGGGATTAGACAATTTACAACTACGCCGCCTCCGGTCTGATCTAAATGTAGTTCATAAATCATATACCAAAATGTCCTTCCTGTCAATGATTACTTCAGCTTCAACTGCAACAATACACGAGCACATAATAGATTCAAACTTAATGTAAACCACTCCAAACTCGACTGCAGAAAATACGACTTCAGCAACAGAGTGATCAATGCCTGGAATGTACTACCTGACTCTGTGATTTCTTCCCCAAACCCCAAAAACTTTAACCTTAGACTGTCTACAGTCGACCTCACCCCATTTCTAAGAGGTCTGTAAGGGGCGTGCATAAGCGCACCACTGTGCCTACCATCCCTGTCCTACTGTCCTACTGTCCTCTTTTATCGGTACTTTTTTTTACTTATGTTATGTTTATACAAACAACTACTATCCTGTACATGTTTGACAAAATAAATAAATTAAATAAATAAATAAATAAATAAACACTGGAGGGCTCACCCAAGCCATGATGACTTCCTCTCTCCTCACTGCTTATAAAGGAATATTTACCATTATCCTAACCAACTTTCAAAGCAGACTGCTTTGGAGCCAAATCATCCTCTGACAACATAATAAACAGGCTATTTTCAAAGATGGTCATACTTTTTTTCTATTAAGTTTTTTTTCCCCAATATAAACATACATATTTTGTGGACAGTACATTGATTGGGTCAAGTCTTTTTTTATACAACATTAACAATAATAATATGAATAGTATGTATATTTCTAATCTTCCAACTTCAAACAATACTGGTCTCATTTCATATTCCTTTTACATTTTCCCTTTAATTGGTTTAAGCATAAACAACATATCTTCGCACCCTGTGTTTATTATCCCTTAGTAAATGTTATCATTCCATATTTTAAAAGTCACTCATTATTTCACCATAACATCAATATTCCAAATGTATAGGATTACTAATAACACCAATTATTAACAATATTCAATCCATCACGGGAGTGTATCTCAAGGTCCCCACCATTTCTAATCATTAATATTTTAAATTCACAATATCTTTCAACACACTGTTAATATTAGTACTTCAGTTAAATTATCTAATCTTAAGTTTACCATCTACTAACCTAAACTTGTTGGGGTTGTGGTGTTTTCCCATTTTATTAATATATTTTCTCATTATCCATCATCTCTTGGTCTTTCTAAAATTCCATTGATTTTTTTAGTCAATCTTTTTTCTTTCTCTCTTGGAATCTTGTATCTCTTTTCAATTTTTTTGTGTCTACTAAGCTTTCCCTTCTGAGTGCCTTTTGTCTCTTTCTGCTCCATTTTTTGAACACCCATCCACAAAACTTCCTTTTGTTTTTGTTTTTTAAAGGGTTTTTTTCTCTTCTCTCTGTACCATTGTAAATTGTAATATTGTGTATTTGTCTTCTACTTATTAGTCTCTTATCCTCTTTGCTCCTAACTTCTTGCTTCTCATTTTTATTCTCCCCTTCCCCTGCTTTTTCTAGTTTCTCAACTATTTCTTGAGAGATGGTCATACTTTAAGAGTTAGAAAGTGTGCCCACTTAGCTGACTGCAATTAAATTCTAGGAAAATCATCCTGACTCAAAATTCATTTCTTATAGAAACTCAAACAAAATTTCTTTCTAGTGCACTGTTTTTCCAGCAATTAAATTCAGCATCTTGGAAATCAATATGTCTTCATAATTATTTTATTTAAACAGTGTGCTGTGGTCTTTTTTTTTTTTTAATCACATTGGCTGTGTTTCTGTAACACGTAGCCAAACAAGTTACCTTATGATGGTGACTGTAATGAGATCATGTGGGTTTAATTAAGCTGTAGTAATTTATAAAATATGAATCCTGGTTTACTGTGTACTTACAACCCTAAGACTGAAGAAGGAATGGGGTATTCATGAGCAATAAACTGAAATGAAAAGGATCTATTTGCTATTATTTTAAATACAAACCTATATATGGTATGATTTGTCTTTCACTTTTGGAGAGGAACAAGAATTTGAAATAACCCCATTGTCTTCATTAACTTTCAGTTCCCTTGATTTAACCCACTAGATGATACACAGAGAAAACACTCATTTCCTCACAGTGGGTGTCAGTTAATAATTTATTCAACAACTCCTTTGACCTCAATCTGCAATTTCTTCAGTTTTATTCTAAATGTTCAAGATTGCATTGTATGCAATGCTTGCATTTTTAAAATTATGTTTACGCACACTGCATAAACATACTGTTATTTTTAAAATTATTTAATCTGGTTCCTATTCCATTCCATTCTTCTATTTTATAACTTAAGTGTGGTGTGCATGTACACCATCCCCCCCCCCCCAATTCAGCCATGTCCAATTCTCAGGTTATCTGGACAAGTCCCTGCAGTTTTCTTCGCAAAGGTTTTCAGACGTGGTTCCTAGGGCTGAGAGGATGTGACTGGCTGCCCTTATGCCTAAGGCTGGACTACAACTCACCATCTCCCAGTTTCTACTGGTAGCCTGGTGCTTTAGAATAGAATAGAATAGAATAGAATAGAATAGAATAGAATAGAATAGAATAGAATAGAATAGAATAGAATAGAATAGAATAGAATAGAATAGAATAGTTTATTGGCCAAGGGTGATTGGACACACAAGGAATTTGTCTTTGTTGCATATGCTCTCAGTGTGCATAAAAACACAAGATACATTTGTCAAGAATCATGAGGTAAAAAACACTTAATGATTGTCATAGGGTACAAATAAGCAATCAGGAAACAATCAATATTAATATAAATCGTAAGGATACAAGCAACAAGTTACAGTCCTGCAGTCATAAGTGGGAGGAGATGGGTGACAGGAACAATGAGAAGACTACCGTAATAGTAATGCAGCCTTAGTGAATAGTTTGACAGTGTTGAGGGAATTATTTGTTTAGCAGAGTGATGGCGTTTGGGGAAAAACTGGTCTTTAATTACTATTCCAAACTAGTTTGTCACACATTCTTCATATAATTTCATTAAATTAAATTTCAGGTGGAAGGCCAATTTGACAAAACAGACAGGCTTCACATGCTTTGCCCTTCATTTACTGCAATTTTATTTTAGCCCTCTGAACTTGTTTTGATCCCATTAAAAAAAAAAAATAGAGATAGGAACACATCAGGGTGCTAAAGTCATTGGAGAATTCTGTGTAAGGTGAATTGTTTGTGTTGTCTGCCCTGCCTAATAGCAGTGTTCCAATATTTGAGGGGCTGCCACAAAGAAGAGGGGGTCAACCTCTGTTGAGGTGAGAATAAGCTGTCATAGAGGCGATTTAGATCTTTTCTTGGAATTCAGACAGTTAGAAATAAAACCGAGATTAAAAGTCTAATAGAAATATTTATTTCAGTACAAAAACAATAAATCCTGAATAATTACATCTTTGCTAAGTAAACATGACCGTTCAGGTCAACAGCTAAGGCAGAAGAGAATTAATGGTGGTTTAGGAATGCACACATGCGCAAGGAACATCATATCACGTGTTCTGCTTATATTGGAATGTACCATAATATTAGGATAGAGGTGCATGACTCTGCATAGACGTACAACTGACAATATTCACCACGTGACAACCTCCCCCAAGTATCTGAAGGCAAGACAAGAAACAATGGATTGCAAACTAACCAAGGAGAGAAACAACCTAGAACTAAGGAGACATTTCCTGACAGTTAGAACAATTAATCCATAGAACTGCTTGTCTTCAGAAGTTGTGGGTACTCCATCACTGACAGCTTTTAAGAAGAGACTGGACAGCCACTTGTCTGGAATGGGATTGGGTTTCCCAGGGGTGACATTCAAATTTTTCCCCTACCGGTTCTGTGGGCGTGGCCAAACCAAGCCATGCCCACCAAGCCACGTCCACAGAACCAACAGAAAAGTTCGGCTAAGTCTTCTAGCGTTCAACCTGGTTGCTTCTCACCTCCTTCTCATGTTTGCTCTGTGTGTATGAGCCCGAGGAAGAGGAGAGAAGGAGGGAGTGGGAGGGGAGGGGCCAGTCAGTGGTGCGATTTACCGGTTCTCCGAACTGCACATAATCGCCACCAACGGTTCTATAGAACCTGTCCGAACCTGCTGAATTTCACCCCTGAGGTTGGACTAGAAGACCTGCAAGGTCCCTTCCAACTCTGTTATTCTGTCTTCTGTTAAAATTTTATTGTATTGGCAGTTATGCTATATTAAAGTAAAAACAAATGCCCAATTATTTCTCAAAACACAATGTGATAACATACATTTTCAAACTCATAATAGAAGGACAGGAAGAATGACAACTGAAGACAGTTGCAGCCATTACTTTGGCTGTTTCCTTTTGCGGCCGTACAGTTAGACACTTCAGACTCAGACACTCAGCTGCCATATTCTTCCACCCCTTTCAATTTTCAACTTAAACAGATAGATTCAAGACACATCAACTTCCTCTCTGCATTATTTCATTTAAAATTGTGTAAGATTCTCTGTTCCCTTCTGCAACAAACACATCCATTTCCCATCCTCTCATTTACTTTTTCCTCAAATTGTTTACCTGTTTATATCTAAAAGCATTGTGATCATTGCCTTATGAATCTTATATAATAGTATGGTTTCCATAGTATTATCTTTATTAAGATTACTCCTCATCCGTGAGGTCATTTGCAATCTTCTCTTAATGTGTCTTTGCTGTTGTAAGACAACCAAGCATGGTTTATCTATCAGGAATAAATTATTTTGGAACAATGGTTTTACACTGATGTGTATTATTTCTATCTTTTTTTATAAGCTACCTGGATTATTTCATTAAAAACGTTTAAGCATTACAAACTACAAACCATGATCGGCAATATCTAAGAATACACAACCCATACCCACAGATATGCTGTCTTACTCATAGGCACAGTTGTCTGTTCTGAGCTCGGTTACTTTTATAAGCATTTGGACCAAAACATATGAAAAGTTCTTTATAAAGTGCTGCATTCAGTTTTGGTCGCCATGATGCAAAAAGGATGTTGAGACTCTGGAAAGAGTGCAGAGAAGAGCAACAAAGATGATTAGGGGACTGGAGGCTAAAACATATGAAGAACGGTTGCAGGAACTGGGTATGTCTAGTTTAATGAAAAGAAGGACCAGGGGTGACATGATAGAGTGTTCCAATATCTCAGGGGTCGCCACAAAGAAGAGGGAGTCAAACTATTCTCCAAAGCTCCTGAGGGTAGGACAAGAAGCAATGGGTGGAAACTAATCAAGAAGAGAAGCAACTTAGAACTAAGGAGAAATTTCCTGACAGTTAGAACAATTAATCCGTGGAATAGCCTGCCTCCAGAAGTTGTGAATGCTCCAACACTGGAAGTTTTTAAGAAGTTGGATAACCATTTGTCTGAAGTGGTGTAGGGTTTCCTGCCTAAGCAGGGGGTTGGACTAGAAGACCTCCAAAGTTCCTTCCAACTCTGTTATTCTATTCTATTCTATTCTTGCTTAATTGGTTCCGGGATGAGTACCAAAAACAATGAGTACCAAACAATTTCCCCCCATAAGGAATAATGTAGTGAGTCACAAGGCAGCCGACACTGACAAATGCTAGATTGTGCATTGACTACCAAACGCTGACAAAAATTTCAAATGTCAAAATGCATTGAGTACCAAACGCAAGGAGTTTCAAAGCAATTGAGTACCAAGGTACCACTGTATTTCCTATTAAAAATTCTTTTCTGGGTTTTTTTATGCCTTTGCTTCTCTAATCATATTAGAATATTATAGGTATTGCTAGGAGGGGAGGAGGAACAGATGTTAACAATATTTCGGAATAAATGTTCCATGTTCTTCTATTTTGCATACGTTATTATGTATTTATTTATTTATTTGTGAGATTCATATACCGCCTCACAGTGCAAGCACTCTCTAAGCGGTTTACACCAGTAAGCAATGTATATTTATATTGCCCCCAACAATCTGGGTCCTCATTTTATCTACCTCGGAAGGATGGAAGGCTAAGTCAACCTTGAGCCGGTGAGATTTGAACCGCTGACCTGCGGATCACAGTCAGCTAAAGTGGCCTGCAGTACTGCCTCTAACCGCTGCGCCACCTCGGCTCATATTATGCATACATTCATTTTTATTTTATTTTTTAAAATTTGCATGCCTCCCATCCAGGGGCGGATTGCTCACTTACCTTGCTGCCGGAGCCATGCGCGCGCATCTCCACGCTTTGGAGGCGCGCACTCTCGCTACGTGCGCGCACCCCCTCACACAATTTTGCTTCTGTGCATGCGCGGAAGCAAAATCTCGCCAAAATCTTGCGAGGGGGCGCGCGCACGCGTGAGATTTCGGCACGATTTTGCTTCCGCGCATGCGCGGAAGCAAAATCGCCCGAAAATCACGGGGGGGAAAATGGCGACATGCTGGGTTGACCGGCAGAGAGGGCTCTGGAGCGGTTGCGAAATCCGCCGCTCCCTGCCGGAGCTGCATACCAGACAGCTCCGGCAGGAACCCACCTCTGCTCCCATCTCACTTTCCAAAGCTACTCTGAATGGTCTGAAGATCTACCACTCTACCCTGGCTGGATAAATAGATGTCAAAATCATGTGTATATACAGGACAAACACATATTCCAGCTCTGTGGAAGGGGACAAGTGTCAGTGAATAAAATAATTGTTAGTATTCAAGTTTGTGCACACCCTATTTGACCCAATATAAAGCATCTTTCTCCATTTCTCTTTCAGGGGAGCAAGCTCGTTGATACTCCTCAGTCTACTGGCATAATGGTGTCTGGGGGCCCAGTCTTCTTTTTGTTGCCACTGATGTGGATGGTGGTCCATCTTCTTCACATGTAAGGGACCAGAAGCTTCACTTTTCGGGAAAATATGAAGGTCCATCAGTCCTACCCAAGTTTAAGAAAGGGAGTTCCTTTCCATTGCTAACTGCTTAATAGTCCAGCCGGCATCCTGCTCTTGCTGCAATTAGTCCAACAAGTTGGACTCTCCATGATTTCATTGCCTCGGCCAACTAAAGAGGGAAGTGAAAAGAAAGCCAGGAAAATGTCTGATGTCAATCCTCAAGTGCATGCATTTGTTTGCAATATGACTGTCATTGTTCAAGAGGAAATCTGTGTAAGAGGAGTTATGAAATATCTCAGACGCATCTTCTGAGAGAGATAATCCAGATCATACTTTCCTACAAGAATAAGATCCTTTTGCAGAGCTGTCTAGGGATGGACATAAGCCACCCATGCCTGTAATCATGTCTCGTCCATGATGGTGTTCATCCTAACAATGCTCTTTTATATTTGGTCTCCCAAGCAACTATGATGTCACCTCTGGAGAAATGATTATTATATCTTTTTCAATGAATCTGCCTTGTGAGAATCCTTCTCTTGTCTCAAAGAAAGAAAGAAGTAATTCCTCTACCCAGGAGGCTCCATCTTGATGAACTTCAGCATTTCAAGACGGATACCAGTAGTTGTACATTAAAGCAACGTCTAGCGTGGTGGTTCCACCAGATTATCCTTTTTTAACAGGACAGGAGAGGACAATTGTTCATCAGACTGGAAGTAACCAAACATACAAAATGCCTTTGATTGTAACTGCATCTGCATTTATGTGAAATGTAATCAGATTTTTTGCATTTGCCCATTTACAGAAAACAGCCCAAAGTGAAAATAATAACACAAGATACAATTTTGTTATATAAATTAGTTGCTGTTACCTTCTGTAATATACGTGCAGGTTGATTTAAATAAAAGCTTCTTGGCTAGTTGGCAATTCTGTCTTTTTTAATTGTCTGGGCTTTTTAAGAAAATCCTTCAAGGCAAGTCTGCTTAGTTAGCTTCACAGAAGAGCAAAATAACTGAATTCTTTGAAGGAAGTAAGACAAAGATGGGGAAAACCCTGGATGATGGATTTCATTCCATATATATCAGTCTGATCTCACCTTATAAAACTCAATTTCTAAATTCTTTGGGCAGCTCATAGAAACATCATAAAAAGATTGGGCTGAATAGAAAGAGACTACTATGTCCTATGACTTGGACTTTATAGTCCCCTATAGCAGTGATGGCGAACCTATGGCACGCGTGCCACAGGTGGCACGCGGAGCCATATCTGCCGGCACGCGAGCTGTTGTCCTAGCTCAGCTCCAGCAGGCATGTGCATGCCGGCCAGTTGATTTTTGGCTCACGTGGAGGCTCTGGGAGGGCATTTTAAGCTTCTGGGGGGGGGCATTTTTGCCCTCCCCAGGCTCCAGGGAAGCCTCTGGAGCCTGGGGAGGGTGAAAAATGGGCCTACCGGGCCCACCAGAAGTCAGGAAATAGGCCGTTTTTGGCCTCCAGAGGACCTCTGCGGGGGCGGGAGAGGCCGTTTTCGTCCTCCCCAGGCATTGAATTATGGGTGCGGGCACTCGCATGTGCATGATAGCATGCGCGCACGTTCTTTCGGCACCCAAGGGAAAAAAGGTTCGCCATCACTGCCCTATAGTATTTACCTTGTTTAAGCAGCTGTGTCTCCATTGGCTCACGTTAAGCCTGTGGTCTACCTTTTCATCCTTGGCAAGTTTAAAATGTGTGGACTTCATCTCCCAGAATTCCCCAGCCAGCAAAGCAAAGCTGTCTGGGGAATTCTGGGAATTGAAGTCCACACACCTTAAACTTGCCAAGATTGAGAAACACGGATAAAATACCAAGATCTTTTTCACATGTATGGACTAGGTCTCTCTTCCCCTTCCTATATTTTTTCACCCCTTCTTCTTCTTGTGCCATATCCGTCATCAGACATTGGCGATCATGTTGGTGATTTTTCACCCCCGCAAGCAGAATTTCATTTTTTTCCCTGCTAAATTTTTTCCTGTTGTTTTTATTGGCCATTCTGGATTTTTTTTTGAATATTCTCTTTCTCTTCCAAAGTGTTGCTCCTTCCTCTTAATTTTACAACATCAGCAAGTCTGATAACCATTTCCTCAACTCCTTCATCCAGGCCATTAATAAAAATGTGCCTGTTGTGTCATTTCATTCAATACTGCTCTTCAAGCTGATGTGGAGTTATTTATTAAGTATACATAAAATCAATATACATAGCAGGGGTGAAATTCAGCAGGTTCTGACAGATTCTGGAGAACCGGTAGCGGAAATTTTGAGTAGTTCGGAGAACCGGCGAACATCACCTCTGGCTGGCCCCAGAGTGGGATGGGAATGGAGAGTTTGCAGTATCCTTCCCCCAGGAGTGGGGAGGGAATGGAGATTTTGCAGTATCCTTCCCCTGCCACGCCCACCAAGCCACACCCACAGAACCAGTAGGGAAAAATTTTGAATTTCACCCCTGATAAAAAAGTAAGTATACATAAATGAATCCATTGGGATGGCGGTCATCCTTGCAAGCAGAGAGTCCCGCTGCAGTGTCCAAGCCCTTTTAGCAATTCTTTGCCAAAATCCTGCCTGCTTTTCAGCTCCGGACAAAAATATTTACATGATCTCCTTCCTCTACTTGCTTTTATTTCTATTTGTAGATCCAAGCAATTCCTGAGTCTCTAGTCCAGGGGTGGGCAAACTATGGTTCTTTGAGGACCTGTGGACTTCAACTCCCAGAATTCCTGAGCCAGCCATGCATGCATGCATGGCTGGCTCAGGAATTCTGGGAGTTGAAGTCCACAGGTCCTCAAAGAACCATAGTTTGCCCACTCCTGCTCTAGTCCAATGGCGTTCAAGCTCTTTTTTTTTTAGCAATTCTTTCGTGCAAAATTACTGCATGCTTTTTTCAGTTCTAAACCAGGGCATGTATATATATTTATTTGTATTTGTAGTATTAGTAGTATAGGAAGTTAGCACCTACCCCCCTCCTAGAGGAATAAAATATTTTAGGAAATATTAAAAAGGCAGAATAATATATAGAATATCCCTGGCTGAGAAACATGCTTTTAGGCAGAAAAAAGACTCACTCTAAGTAGCCCCCACCTTTGTCAATGTGCCATCAAGGAATGGTCCAGCTCACTCATCCCACCCCTCCTTTGTTAATAGCCTGGACCAGTCTATTCTACATAACAAAGATCTATCCTCTTCAGCTCCAGGGTGATGGGATTAAGACCTTCACCTTTAGGACCTGATAGGATTAGCCCTCTACCCATCTCAGCAATGATACCTGGGAAGATTACATCAGCCAAGCCTGGGACTCAGGACAACCAACAGAGTTGCCCCTGCATTGGCCCCTGGGAATCTGACAGCCAATGGGATACATATCTGTACAGGAACAGGAAACTCTTAAGGTGGGGCCCAACAGAGGGTATAAAACAGGCACTCTCAGCATCTCAGCCCTTCTCTCCTTCTTCAGCATCCTTGAAGCATGTGATCCCCCTTTCCTCAGACCATGTGGTCCTGCTGTCCTCCATTAAACCATATTTCCAAGCAGTCACCATGCTTCCAGTGCCGAGGTGGCGCAGTGGTTAAAGTGCAGCACTGCAGTTCAGCAGTTCAGCTGTTCAAATCTCACCAGGCTCAAGGTTGACTCAGCCTTCCATCCTTCTGAGGTCAGTAAAATGAGGACCCAGATTGTTGGGGGCAAGAGGCTGAACTCTGTAAACTGCTTAGAGAGGGCTGTAAAGCACTATGAAGCGGTATATAAGTCTAAGTGCTATTGCTATTGCTATTCCCCACTTGGAACCAAACCCAGAAGGATATTCCTTACAACAGTAGCCTTTTTTTGTATTTGTATGTGTCAGGCATTTTATCTGGAATAGTATAGAGTCCCCTGCCTGAGCAAGGGGGTTGACTAGAAGACCTCCAGGGGCCCTCCCAGCCCTATGTTCTATTAGAACTCAAACAGGGGTCAATATTTCTCCTCCTCCAGCCTTCTGAGACTTCACCAATTTCTGGAGACAGCCTTGTATCCCAATATTTAATTTGTATATACGTCCCTGGAGGCACCCTGATTAGCTGTTTTACATTTTCAGTAGACTGATGTAGCCCACTAACAATAAAAACGCAATCCCGAAATTAACATTATTTCAGATTTAGCCCTAAACGTGTGACTATTGTTAACACAAATTTGCTTCCCCCCCCCTTTTTTTTTCCGCTTTATTGACTGTGTTCCTACTTAAACTGGCAAAAAACAATGCTATTGTGGAGGGGGTTTGCAAACATTCTGCAGCTTTTGATGACTAGAACACCTGCTCATTTTACAGAGCCTCTTCACTTCCAGTGACAGCCGCAAAGCCTACATCACTGTAATCTTACACCCACCAGAGCTGAACAATGCTGCACCATTCAGGAAGTGGGTAATTTTGCCATCTTCAGATCTTATCACCATCAATTCATGGAAACAGCACCGAGAGGGAAAGGGAGTGCACTGAACACGCTCATTTTGTGATTTTGTGCATACATGGATCACTGGTGCTGATTTCTTAGGTTGGGAGCAAACCCTGCCATTGGAATTTTATGTTCAGCTGTAAAGCAAAATGGGAAAGATTTAAGAAGTTTAAGAAAAGAGGTGGATATACTAAGCACTAGCATAATACATTGGAGGTTTCTCTTTGACACTTATTTCGTTTTCATGTTCAAAACAGGATGTATGTGTCCCTCGCCCACTCTACAGTGATACATCATGTTCCATTGCCTATAAAGCACGTGAACCTGATGTTTCAGATAAAGATAGGAAACATTTCCTGTTCTCTACCACAGACTGCTTACCTCAGTCTTACCTGTTCCCTGCCTTTATAGACACAATGGGAGAGGAAATGCCACCTTTCAGTTACTTTGATTATCCCACCCCACCCTGGTGAACACATGCACACGGAGTATTAAGCAGCCTCATTAAGCCCTGGAGAAAACCTCACAAACTTTATAGCCAGGACAGGTCCATCCATAGAGTCATTTCCCATTTCCACCCAGCCACAATATCAACATGCCCTGGCAATGTGACATTGCCTCCTGTTGGAAGAAATATCCATCTGGTTCAGTTCCCAGCCGGGAGAAAGGCACTAGAGACAAAATGGAGGCTGGAGGCTGATTGGAAAGAGGGTTTGAAACAGGGGTGGGTTCTAAATTACCTCGCTGCTGGTTCACTTCCTCCTGTGCTGTGTGTCTGCGTGCGCATTGCGCGCTGTATGGCCATGCTGTGTGGGCGCGTGCACGCTTTGTGCATGCGCGTGCATAGTGGTGAAAAATCACAATTTTTTTTAAAAAAGCTGGAAACAAAATGGCAGCACAAGCACAATGCCGGGGACTCAACTTCTGTGCATGCGCAGAAAAAAAAATCAGCAAAAGATTCCCCCCCAAAATGTTTTTTTTTTTTCAAAAAAAAATCCCCCCAAAAAGATGGTGGCGTCCACGGACTGGCACCAACAGAACCGGTTCCATGATGTCACCGTGACATCACCAACAGTTTGCTACCGGTTCTATGGAACCGGTGCGAACTGGGAGAAACCCACCTCTGGTTTGAATGGTGAAGCAGAACCACCAAGCACATGGTTCTGGGTAGCTGACCACATGGAGTTGAGAGAGGGGGGCATTTATACCCTTTTTTCAGCTTTGCACTTGAACTTCCTGTTCCTGTGCAAGGACATGTATTCTATTGAGGGGTTCTGTTATAGCTGTCCCAGGTTTGGTTGACGTCTGCTGGGTGATGCAATGTCCCCAGTGATTGTGCCATGTGGTGAGCTCTGCTGCTAGATGGGTTAATCCCTATTTATTTCCTGGAGGGTCATGTCTTAATCCCATCACCCTGGAGCTGGAGGTCTTTTGTCTTGTAGACAGCCTGGCCCAGTCTTTCTTAACAGGCACCAAATATCTGCTGGGGGCAGGGAGCTGCTCTATGTCTTGAAAACACATTTCTTCTTTTATCATCCAGGGAAATATAACATTCTGCCTTTTTAATATTTCTCAAAATATTTCATTCTTCTAGGAGAGGGGTAGGTGCTAACTTTCTACACTCCTTCCACTTCATAGCCTAGGAGAAAAGCCTTAGCTGCACCCTCACACAATACAGTTTGTCTCCTTGTTCCGGTACCATTCAAAATCAGTGTCAACATGTTAGACTTTGTCGTTCATTAGTTAATGGAGAAATCATGAATTTTCAGGGCCTAAAGCAGAGGCAATTAAAGGGGAGCAGGAATCGGAACAACCTTTCTACAGCAGTGTTTCTGAAACTTAGCAACTTTAAGACGTGTAGACTTCGACTCCCAGAATTCCCTAGCCCAGTGGTTCTTGATCTTTTTTTCACCACGGATTCCCCTCCACCAATAAATACCTTTTATGACCAAGGACCATGGCTAGGGACTTACAAGACCTAACTCAATATTTAAATCATAACATTTCTTCAAGCCTTCGTGGACCCCAGTGGTGGGTTCCTACCAGTGTGGTCCACTCTATCGCACCGGTAGCGGCGGGCTGGTAACATCACCAAGAGGTTACCGACCCGGTGCAGTCGGTTGTCGGTCCCTAGGAGCCGCCATCTTTTTTACAGAATTTCCCCTCGAAATCTTGCAAGGGGACATGCATGCGTGTGAGATTTCAGTGATTTTTTTGCTTCTGCGCATGCACGGAAGCAAAATCGTACGAGGGGGCGCGCGAGCGTAGTGAGCGTACGCGCACAAGAAACGTGGTGATGCGCGCACAGGTTGCAAGGTAAGAGAGCAACCCGCCCCTGGTGGACCCCCTGTGATGACATCGTGCCTCCCACCCCAGGGATCCGCGAACCAGAGATTTGAAAACCACTGCCCTAGCCAATATGCTGGCTGGGGAATTCTGGGAGTTGAAGTCCACATTTCTTAAAAGTTGCTGAGATTGAGAAAGACTGCTCTGCAGGATGCTTCTACAGGAATGGAATTTCTCTACCGCACATTCCGCAACTGCATTGAGTTCTGTGGGTTCAAGGACAGATGCAAAGGCTTCCATATTCCATCTGTTCAACTGTTTGATCCTTAAAGTACTCCCAAGGGCCTGTCATAATCTGCTCCACATCAAGGGAAACCTCCCACATTTGATGTACTTTCTTCCCAGGATCTGGCCGGGATACAGGCCAGAAGTAAACAAGAAAGAGAAAGAGGACATTACAGCCAATGCAGCTTGTCATGAAATGTCTTCTCCACAGCCATTAAAGTGAAGATACTCTCTTGTTTCAGGATCTCAAGTCACGAATGCAATGGGAGTTTCTCCTTTTCCTCTGAATGGAGGCCCTGAAAAATTATTCCAAAGAAAGGTGGGAATTTGATGGATTTATGGGTCATTTCCAAGAAATGCAACATCTAATTAGATGCATTTTTTTCTCCTTATTCTGGGGGTCCTCCACATAGCATTTATGGACACCAATAAGCCAAGTATTCCTCTATGAAACTTCAGAACCATCTTCATTTCCAAAGGTGTTTATAAGCTGCATAAGAATTTTTAGAAAAGGAAATGGAAAGCAGTGGTGAAATCCAATTTTTTTTTACTACCGGTTCTGTGGGCGTGGCTTGGTGGGCGTGGCAGGGGAAGGATACTGCAAAATCCCCATTCCCTCCCCACTCCTGGGGGGGGAGGATATTGCAAAATCTCCATTCCCACTCCATTCTGGGGCCAGCCAAAGGTGGTATTTGCTGGTTCTCCGAACTACTCAAAATTTCCGCTACCGGTTCTCTGAACTACTCAAAATTTCCACTACCGGTTCTCCAGAACCTGCTGGATTTCACCCCGGTAGAAAGACACTACTGTATTGTGCCCCCCTGGCCAGGAGGAGACAAGATCAACCTGGAGGGTTGATGGGACTCTGCAATGCTGAAGAGAAGGAGAAAGAATTATTTCATTACTTTGCCTTCTGAAAAATCAGGATTCTCCGAACTTGGCAACTTTATGATTTGTGGACTTCAACTTCCAAAATCGATGAATTCTGGGAGTTGAAGTCCACAAGTCTTAAAGTTGCCATGTTTGGAGATTCTCTGTGCTAAATCAATGTTTTGTACCAAGCCCTCTATGGCAGCTACTTTATCAAAAGACAAGTTTAATAGTTTATTTTTTTGAGTACCCAGGAAAATGAACCCACTAGTGTAAAGAAGATGGAAATCCTACAGTGTTCTCCATAGCCTCTGACTTTAAATCGACCATCTGAGAATTGATCTGATTCTCCTTTGAAAGTAAGATCACATTATTATTTGCAGGAACGTTTTAAAAGGCTCATCAGGGCAATTAAAAAAAAACAAAACCCCGAAGCATAACATGTAAGGCAGATGCCATGTGCATTTGTTTTTCACACATTCCTTTTTAAAAAATATACACATATAATTTTTATTAAAACTTTTAAACAAGAAGATAAAAGCTAGCACAAACTAATAGGAAGGAAGAAAGGAAGGAAGGAAAAAGAAAAAGAAAGAAAGAAAGCAAAGAATTGAAAAGAAATAAAAGCAAATATAAAGAAGTGGTCCCCAATGTTCTTCACAGTTGTTCTACATCCAATTATAGGATAGATTAGAGAAAGAAGAGCAATGTGATGCAACTTTAAAGAAAGAGATCAAAATATATTTGTATCCAGGGGTGGGATTGAAAAATTTTAGGAACAGGTTCTCTGCCCAGTTGCTGGGTGGGTGTGGCCATGGGGGCGTGGCCTACTTGGCCTCCTGCACCATGGCAGGGGGGCGTTTTTGCCCTCCCCAGGCTCTGGAGGCTTTCCTTGAGCCTCCGGGAGCGCAAAAAAGGCCTCCCCGGGCTCCGGAGGCCCTCTGGAGGCCGGAAACGGGCCCGTTTCCGGACTTCTGGTAGGCCCGTTATTTGCCCTCCCAGAGCCTCCGCATGGGCCCTGCACTTACCTGGCATCCCAAATGGGTTGCGTGGAGACTCCTGGGAGGGCCGGGGTGGGGTGGGCGGGGTCAGCCAGTCCTTGCAATTACCGGTTCGGCGAACCAGATGTAAAATTAGCATCCGGTTTGCCTGACCGGTCTGAACCGGCTGAATCCCACCCGTTTGTATCTAGTTTCCCACACATTCCTGTGAGGAGCCACTATCCGTTATGACTCTGTTGAATGTGGCTTTGTGCAATATCATATGAGTAACTCTCCTCCTTAATAGAAGACATGATAATTGATTTGCCAGCAAAACTGCAACATACAATTCAAAGCAAACATTGCCCTCCAATGGCTGAAATTATTTCTGTAACTCACTGTAACTTTCCACCAAGGCTTTGAAAAATCAAAGAGTTTAATGTTAGAAAGAAATATAGATGATCTACAGTAGCTCCATACAAAACGAACCTTTTATTCACCTTTGGATAACGTTTGGAACCCCAGCTAATTATCACTAACTTTTTCTTTGTGGACAAGTTTTGTATATTTTATGTCCTTAAAGGTAACTGTCCTCAGATTTTAATATTATTGATACGCTGCGGGAATATTTCAGATATGCAGTACATCAGGGGCGGGTTCCTAATTTTTTTACTACCACTCTGTGGGCGTAGCTTATTTTGTGGGTGTGGCTTGCCAGCCATGTGACCGGGTGGGCGTGGCTTCTCGGACTGCTGAAGGGAGGGGAACTGACATAGGTCCTGCCGCCCATTCCCCCTCCCCTCAGCAGCTCGAGAAGACTTGAACTTGCGAAAATGCCTAGGATCGTCACCGTGTGTTCGTGGCTTCTCGGACTGCTGAAGGGAGGGGAATGGAGATAGCTCCTGCCACCCGTTCTTTCAGCGTCTCACACGCTCCCTCAGCCATCCTCCCCTGCTTGGACTCACTGTGGGGTAGGAAGGCAGCGCATGAGCAGTGCCGGAAACTCGGCTTCTGGGCATGCGCAGAAGAATTTTTTTAAAAAAAATGATTTTTTTTAAAAAAAAATGGTGGCACCCAGGCACCGGCAACCGACCGCACCGGTACTGTGACGTCACCAGCGGGCCGCTACCGGTGCTATAGAGTGGACCGCACTGGTAGGAACCCACCACTGCAGTACATGCAATAAAGTGAAAAAATATTTCTGAGCAAGAAGAATTCTGCAAGAAAGAGTAGGAAAAAAATTCTAAATGGAAAAGTACTGTAGAAAGATTTTAATCTTGCTACGGGAAATGTTTTTGTAAGCCTTTATTTCTGCCAAGGGAGATGCTACAAAGTGCCTAACCTTTTTCACAACCCCTGTATACAGTATTTCCATACTCATCATATGCCTGGAGCCTATTTCAGTGGGAAATAAGAAAATCAAACAAATCCACCAGAGAGAGATAAGTTTATAAAAGCATCTTATGTTACATAGATACATAAATAGAATTTTTAAGGGTAGGAAGGCCTTTCCCTTGGGAAAAAAAGTAAAAGGCACAAGCATGATTTTGCATAAGACCCTGTCTTATATTTTTTTGAACCCTAAAATAAACACTTGGCAGCAGTGGGTTGCTCCCGGTTCGAACCGGTTTTTAGAACCGGTAGCGCCACCAGTGGGAGGCTCTGCCCACCCGCCCGGGACACTTCTGCGCATCCGCAGAAGTGTTGCACATGCGCATGCACGCACAAACCTGTGGCAAAATAATTTACAACCGACCACTGGCACTTAGCCTTATTGCCATGCACTCAAAAGCCCAATTGGGCTTATTATCAGGGGATGTCTTATTTTGGGGGAAACAGGGTGTATATGTATAGGTTTTTATGTTAATGGAATTTTTCTTTAAATATCCAATCCAGCTGGGATACCTCTTCCTGCTTGAGTCCCAGCCCTGTTAACGGTCAATAACTCACCTCTTCGAATTGTGCAATAATCTGTACTCAGGAAAGCATCGCTCTGGGCAGCTAAAAAAAAAAAAGCATAGAAGGAAGAAAATGTCCAGTGCAAACCGACTGAGAAAGTCAGTCTCAGATCTGTGTCATTAAACAATTGTGCTTTTTTTCAGACTGTGAGCTTTGGAAAAGGACAGGTGGCTTAGCTTGACCAAAAACATGGTTAATCTTTTCCAACCCAAACATGACTGGCAAGGCGAGCTCTTGTTTTGCTCCCGATCCCCTTCCTGCCTTCTTCACAGCACTTGAACATCCCAAATCTGTGTGGGTCTCTCTTCTGAGGATTCCCAGAGGACAGCGTGATCCCGGTCGTAGGTTCTGCCTCCTGCAAGAAAGGCAGAAAGGGTGAGTGTGCGAGGGAAAGAAGCAATGGGAAGTTGTACATAAACAACAAGGCACAACGTGGGAGATCAATTTCTTCCAATCTAGGTAGTCCTCCATTTACAAACAAAATTGAGCCCCACATTTCTGTTGCTAAGCGAGTCATTTGTTAAGCTTTCAAGAAGAGATTGGACTGCCATTTGTCAAACTACCGGTTCGGAAGTGTGTGCGTTACATCCGGGTACTGACCCTCTGCGCATGCGCAGAGGGTTTCTTGCCAGCCGCTTTCAAGCAGCCGCAACCGGGGAACCGGTTCGGGGGCCTGCCAAGCCGGCCATCACTACTGGTTCGGCAAATGGGGCCAAATTTCTGCCACCGGCTCACGCAAACCGGTCCGAACCGATAGCAACCCACCACTGGTGTAGGGTCTCCTGCTTGGGTGGGGGGTTGGACTAGATGACCTACAAGGTCCCTTCCAACTCTGTTAATCTGTGAAGTGAGTTTTGATCCTGTTTTGCGATCTTTCTTGCCACACTTGTTAAGGGAATCACTGCAGGTGTTAAGTTAGTAACATGGTTGTTAAGTGAATCTGGCTTCCCCATTGACTTTACTTGCCAGAAGGTCACAAAAGGGGATCCCACGGCCACCGGGACACTGCAACCGTCATAAATATGAATCAGTTGCCAAGCCTCCGAATTTTGATCACATGACCACGGGGATGGTGCAATGGTTGTAAGAGTGAAAAACGGTCCTAAGTCCCTTTCTTCAGTGAGGTTGTAACTTCAAACGGTCACTAAACAAACCGTTGTAACTCAAGAACTCCCTGTATTTTTCTTTAGCTTGCTTGCTCTACCCAACTTGAACTCTGCGACAGGACCTGCTGCAGTGACAGGCACTGTGGAAGGGAAAAAGTGTACACCAATTTTGTTAGGATTTGGCACGGAGTCACTATTCTCTTCACCTTCCGAGAGGTACAACCTGTGGTGAGATTCAATTTTTTTTTACTACCAGTTCTGTGGGCGTGGCTTGGTGGGCGTGCTGTAGCTTGGTGGGCGTGGCTTGGTGGGCATGGCAGGGGAAGGATACTGCAAAATCTCCATTCCCTCCCCACTCCAGGGGAAGGATACTGCAAAAACCCCATTTCCTCCCGATCAGCTGGGACTCGGGAGGCAGAGAATAGATGGGGGCAGGGCCAGTCCGAGGTGGCATTTACCAGTTCTCCGAACTACTCAAAATTTCCGCTACCAGTTCTCCGAACTACTCAAAATTTCCGCTACCGGTTCTCCAAACTACTCAAAATTTCCACTACCGGTTCTCTGAACCAATCAAAATTTCCACTACCGGTTCTCCGAACTACTCAACATTTCCGCTACCGGTTCTCCAGAACTGGTCAGAACCTGCTGAATCCCACCTCTGGGTACAACAAATCCCTAGATTCACTAGGATTATTGCATTGTGGTGTGTGACTTTGCTGAATCCCACTCTCACATTAATGCCAGAGAAGGAGGAAAGCAGAAAGCAACCCCATTAACGGAATTAAGACATTCAATTTTAATATTCATGGACATTAATTTTAAATTAGGTTCAATGTATTTTGGGCCCTGGTTCTGCTGTTTTTTCCAATGTGGCTGCTGGCACGTTGCTCAAAGGAGAGCAGCTACCAGCTGAGAGGGAGTTGCTGAACTGCTATCAGGAGGGTTTGCTCCTGTGAGAAAATGCCTGTAAGGTATTTGAAAGACTTTGCAAATAAAAGGCCCATATTAAGTTAATATTACACATTATTTATATATTACTACGTCACTAGGAGATAATGCAGATCATGCGATATATTACTGCAATTAGCTATATTACATATTATACTGTATATGAAATATTACTATGAAAACACAGATAAGCGTTTTAAATGCATGAGAACAATTACAGCATATTATATAACATATTTATATGCATTAACTATATATATGCATTTTAAGCACAAGAACTATATTATTATAATGTATTCCATTTCACACAGCGTATCCATACATTTTAAAGACTCTTACAATAATGAAATGTTATATTGCTGTTTTAGCTATTTGTGTAACTATACATGTTATCATGAGATAATGTCATAAATATTTTAAAATAGTTACGTAATATGAAGTACTATATATTACATATTTCACCATAATGCATGTAAGCAATTTAAACAATATCAACTATTAAATATTGCTGTAATATATAATATATTATCATACATAACTATAAATTACAATGAAATAATGCCTATAATAAACACACAATATTAAGCACTACTGTATAATGTGGTAATATATATTAGGAATGTATTTAAATATTATTATGAAATAATACGAATAGGCATTTTAAACACATGCAATATCAAGTTTTATATTACTCCAGTACAATATCTGCATATTTATATATTACTATATTAATAAGAGATAGCACATGCACAGGAGGCATTTTAAACATGAATTCATCATTATGTAATACAATAAATATAAATTATTTTTAGGTCTTGGGAATGGAGGAAATTCTAATGAATGCAGGCTGATCAGGCTATGCTTTGATAGCTCCTGCCAGAATAAACTATATGCTATTAAAATTCTAATTCCTATAACCTTTAACTGGGCAAAATGGTGTACCATAGGACAAAACCTTTTGAACCAACGTATCTCAAATGGGCTAACTTACAGAATGCGTCCAAAATCTAGGATCCATGACTCCCCTGGAGCTGAAATTTGGCAAATTTTATAAAACACTAGCTGATAACCCGGCATTGCACGGGTATTTATAGACGTGGAAGCCTTTGTCTGACAGGGAGCCATTGAGAGGGGCCTTTCTTCCCCCTACTCCCATGCCCATTATCCCTGCCCTCTCCCTTCCCACTCCCATGCGCTCCTCTTTCCTGCCCTGTCTACAATCCTGGCACTTTGCCCCCAATCCATCAGGCGCTTCCCCATTGGTCCACTGGAGGGCGAACGGCACGGCTGGCTTTCCAGAGGAAGCTGTGAAGGAACTGACATCACAAACAATTGCCGCTGTAGGATGCCACACTTGCTGTCCTTAACGGCCCAGGCTCTCCCTTCCCCCTCCCATGACATCACAAACAATTGCCATTCTAGGACACCGCACTCACTCTCCTTAACGTCCCAGGCATTCCAGAGTTATGCTGGAACACACACACACACACACACACACACACACACACACACACACACACACACACACCAGGATTGTCTTCCCCTCCCCAAGTATTTGTTTCCAGAGGGTAAGTCATCTGTGTACCAAGTTTGGTTGAAATTGCTCAAGGCGTTCCAGAGTTATGTTGGAACATACATACATACAGTACATACAGCCTTTATATATATTTATATATATATTATGACATAAACATTATTATAAAGCAATTTGGGAATTTTACAAAATTTGGGAAAATTGGTATGAATGGCTGGAATACAAAAAAAATTGAAATAATTAGTAATGTCTACAGGAACACAGGACGTTAAGGGTGATGAAAAGAATAATAAGTTAAAAACAAGAAACAGATTTTTGATAAATTAAAGGAATAGAGACTTAGATACAGAAATATGATAACGATACATAAAGCTGTAATATACATATACTTTTTTTAATTGTTGTTTTTTGTGTATGTTACGTTTTTTAGGTTAGGTTATGTCATTCATGTTATTGTATAGTTTTATATATGTTTGATTTGTATATATCTATATATTTGTTGTATTATATGTTGTTTCTTTTTCTTTAAAATTGCTTAATAATTTTTTTAAAAAAAACATTATCATAAAGCAGTTTACTCTATGACATAATACAAAATGTCATTAAACTTTTCCTGTGCCGATGTTTGACGGTGCTATGGAGTTCAGCATAGGCTATTTTTAAGGCAGATACGTCTCTGATTGTATCCCAATTTTTCCAGGGAAGGTAATATATTAGAACAGTGTTTCTCAACCTTGGCAGTTTGAAGATGTGTGGACTTCAATTCCAGGAATTCCCCAGCCAGCGTTGCTGGCTGTGGAATTCTGGGAGTTGAAGTCCACACATCTTCAAACTGCCAAGGTTGAGAAACACTGTATTAGAAGCTCTGTCATTGCAAATGTCTTTTTGAAACAATAGCCCAATTTAGCATAGGATATCTAGTCTGTCCTAAATCCTGTTTTCTGAAACTGTTCTTTGGAGCCAAGTCGGAATGATCACTCCCCATTCTCTTACCTTTTACATCTAGAACTTTATCTTCAAACATCTGACTGCATATTCTCCCAGATGAATCGATTCTCCATGTCTGCCGAGGCATTCGACTCTCAGACCATAACACCACTTTGGTGCCCTTTGCAGCTGCACCAATCACCTGGAGACTCATACTGGGTGCAACCTGAAAACCAAGAACAGGTTAAGCATTTTTACCAGTTCCGGTAAAAAGCACCATTATTAGTATTTTTTATCTTCATCATGAAGTAGCGTTAAATTATGAGATCTTTCCTCAACCTGATCTGGTCTAGATACATTGGAGGACAATCTCCATAATCGCCAGGTATAACAGCTGCTGGATTGGTTGGCTGAGACTAAAGGGATTTTACTCCAACATTATTTATTTATTTATTTATTTATTTATTTATTTATTTATTTATTTATTTATTTATTTATTTATTTATTTATTTATTTATTTATTTATTTATTTGTGAGATTTATTTGTGAGATTTATATACTGCCTCATAGTGCAAGCGTTCCCTAAGCGGTTTACACCATTAAGCAATGTATATTTACATTGCCCCCAACAATCTGGGTCCTCATTTTACCTACCTCAGAAGGATGGAAGGCTGAGTCAACCTTGAGCCTGGTGAGATTTGAACAGCTGAACTGCTGATCACAGTCAGCTAAAGTAGCCTGCAGTACTGCACTCTAACTGCTGCGCCACCTCGGCTCCTTTTAAATATGGACGTTATTGGCTTGTGCAAGACTTTAATGTTGGAGGACCTCAGTCAGAAGACTTTCAACTCATGGATGATACACCTCTATCAATGGTTGCTAATCATGATGGCCACTTATTAACTCCAGGATAAGAAGCAACTAAATTTTGGGGGCCAGAAATATCTGGTTAACATTTCCAGGAAACAATGTTGGCTTTTGGACACTTTTGGCCTGATCCAAAACTTTTTTTCTGACATTTCTATGTATGAATGGACAATCTTGCCAGTCTTTGGAGACAACAATGTGATCTAAGTCATGGCCCAAGTGCCACTACAAAAAAAAGGGGGATTGAGAATTTCCATTCTGCTACAAGATAGTACAGGATCACGGGTTACTACATATTGATTATTTAGAAAAAACAGAAACTTAAGCTTGGAAAAACTGAAGTAGCCAATATAGATGGGCAAGTTGAATTGTTTTATTCACTCCAGGGGTGGGAGAGGATTTGAGCAAGTGGGATGGAAATTTGATGAGGAGATCAAATGGAGAAACAGTTGGAATTCTAAACTGGTACACTCCATTTTGTAACTTCACGTTGCAAGTCCCACATCTAGGATATTACTCATCTTGCTTGTTTCTACATTATTTACCCTGCTGGGGGACAGGTTCCCAGGACCTGGTATAAATGTTTGGATATGCGTAGAACTAGATTGATACATTCTTTATTGCCTCAACCTCTATCTCTATCCAGGTGGATGGATGAAGGTCCTTACTTGGTTCTTCATAAGTCCCTCTTCATAGTACCAGATGCAGCTGTTCTGATCATTGATCTCCGAAACCAGAACTCGTCCAGCTTTCATGTCTTCAACATCATCGGGCACAGACAGGAAGGACTTCAACTCTTGATTTTTTATTCGGAAATAGACCCTTCTCTGCAAAAAGGGGAGGAGAGATGAAGGTAAAAATGGCGCACTGTGAATTAATTTGAATGGTCTGTGCTTGTAAACAAGTCCTGTATTGTGGAATAACATCTCTACAGTATCGGTAACCAAGATTGGGAATGCTTACTTAGATGTTACAGTTACAGGAACACAGAGCAACAAAAACACAGGCAGAAAATTCTGGTTGCAAAGAACTATATTGGTCATAGAATTGAAAGATACCCCAAAAGTCATCTAACCTAACTCTTGGCCCCAAGAAGAAATGCACCATATAGAGAGAAAACCATCCTTCTTCCTTTTCAGGAGAAGGGAGACCACTGTTTTACAAACATTTTCTTTCCAAAAGAGCTTACACTGTTGAGATGTTGCTCCTAATGCAGACTTGCAATCCTTTCTTAGATGTAGAACCAATATGTATTTACTAGTAGCTGGATACCCATGCTTCGCTACGAAACTATGTGAAAGGGCTTGATACATTGACACTTAAAGCTTGAAAATTTATGTAGAATGTGTAACTCCTTAGCATCAGAGTGTGTTAATATAAGGCAACTGGCAGTTGGAACAGAGTTATTTTCAGGTGGGGAGGAGGAGAAGAATGTCTAAACTCCCAGCCCACAGGCCGGATGAGTCACGCGGTGGCCACGCCCATGCCCGGTTTAGCAAAGGGTTAGCATCAGAGCGTGTTAATATAAGGCAACTGGCAGTTGGAACAGAGTTCTTTCCAGGTGGGGAGGGGGAGTAGAATGTCTAACTCCTTAGTATTAGAGCATGTTAATATGTACTGTATAAGAAATAATAATGATCTGATGGTCATTTTGAAAAATCCTTTCTTAGTGAGCACCTAAAAGCCAAGAGGAACATACATGCCAAGTTTCAAGTTTGTAGGCTTTACAGTTCTGGAGATTTCATGATGAGTGAATGGTATTTGGCATATATATATATGCCTGAATGGAGATATGGGGCAAATTACCCCCTTTAGGCATAGAGATTGCCCCAATGAAGGTGGGACAACCCCTAACTGCGCACAAGGGAGCACAGTAGTGGAGCAGCAGAATGAGAGAGACAGGAGGGGTGAAGAAGAACAACGCAGACCCATCACAAGATCATGGGCAAAACAGATGAATTTAGAGCAGGCAACCTGTGTGCCTAAAAGGGAGAGGAACAACAATGAGGGGGAGGAAGCCAGGAGAAACACCTTCAAAGCAATGCCTGATAGCCCTGCTTTGCCCCCTAGGGAGAGAAAGAGGCAATACACCATGGGGAAATCTTCATCTGTCAGCATGACTAAGGCAGAAACAATTAAGTCAATTACAGGAGAGAAAAAAGGGTGTGGACCAGTTACACGTGCAAAGTCTAAATTGACAGCCATTACATAAATTGATAGGCATTCTATAAAAGCAAGCATCTCTTCCATGGGGATTTTACACTCTGACGAAGTCAACAGGGGTTGACAAAAGCTTAGCAATTTTAATAGTAGTTTTAAATAAAATTTTAAATGTTCCAGAGATCGTGATGGCAATCGCTTCTTTATCTATAAATATGCCTGGAACTCGCATTTTTAGAACAATCCTTTATATATATATATATATATATATATATATATATATATATATATATATATATATATATATATATATATATATATATATATGTGTGTGTGTGTGTGTGTGTGTGTGTGTGTGTGTGTGTGTGTGTGTGTGTGTGTGTGTGTGTGTGTGTGTGTGTGTGTGTGTGTATGTGTGTGTGTGTGTGGGGGTGTGTGTGTGTGTGTGTGTGTGTGTGTGTGTAGGATTTTTTGCATATATATATATATATATATATATATATATATATATATATATATATATATATATATATATATATATATATATATATATATATATATATATATATATATATATATATATATATATATATAGCAATAGCAATAGCACTTTACTTATATACCGCTTCATAGTGCTTTACAGCCCTCTCTAAGCGGTTTACAGAGTTCAGCATATTGCCCCCAACAATCTGGGTCCTCATTTTACCAACCTCGGAAGGATGGAAGGCTGAGTCAACCAACAACACACACACACGTGTGTGTGTGTGTGTGTGTGTGTGTGTGTGTATGTATGTAACATTTTTTGCTGATAAATGAAAATAAAGGGAGACTATTATAGATCTATTTCAAGCTATTTTGCTCTCGTCACATAGCTATACCCTTAGTGGGATTTGAACCTGGGCAATCTGCTTTTAAGGCAGCAGTTTTAACCTTTAGGCCACAGGTTCTCTTCCCTATTACCAGGAAAGGGTTATATATGTTTTTTCTGTCGATTCATCCTGGTGTGTGTGTGTGTGTGTGTGTGTGTGTGTGTGTGTGTGTGTGTGTGTGTGTGTGTGTGTGTGTAACATTTTTTGCTGATAAATAAAAATAAAGGGAGACTCGACAGAATAAACATATATATATATGTTTATTCTGTCGAATAAATTATTTCCTTCTAGCATCCATCACCCTGCCCAAGTACCAAAGAGTTGATTCTGTTTGGTCACATTATTCATTCAGTTCCTTCTATGTTTACCCATCCACCCGATGATCAGAAAACTGTGAGACTCACCTGCTTGATTGGATACAGGGAGCCAATATGTTGAATCCCACTGTATGTCAGCCAGTTGGTGATCTCTGTGCATTCCAAAACCCACTGACGGCCTCGGAAGTCACTGTGTTCACACAGCACCCAGCTGTGAATTGGAATCAGCATGAAACCAACCATAGGAGGAAAAGCATTAACAAAGAGCCCATTGATCAGTATCAGTTGTCAAATATTTTTTGTCCAAAGAAGCCCAAGACACATTAATTGTACCAAGAGAAGTGAATATTTGTAGCTCAGGGTTGAACTGGGAGGTCCTTGGTTCTCTCTGAGCTTGGTTGTTTTCTTGCAGACGTTTTATTACCCAAGTAAGTAATAGTGATTACTACCCAACTTTTCATTACCCAACTACGGAGATAATGGTGATTACTACACAACTCAACACTGATGATGTTACCTAATTAGGTAATGAAACATCTGCAAGAAAACAAACAAGCTCAGAGAGCACCAAGGACCCCATACATTTATTCCTTACACAATCGGTCTCAATGAGAAATATGTATTGGCTTGAAAAATGAGATTATTATAGCAACTGTCCTCAATTAGTGTTCTCTTGAGATGTGTTGGCTTTGAAACCCTCCAGTCCTTCAGTCACGGTGGTGGGTTCCTGCCGGAGCTGTCCAGTGCATAGCTCCGGTAGGGAGCGGCCGATTGCGCAATTTGCACGCAACCGCTCCGGAGCCATCTTCGCCGTCACGCGCGTCGCCATCTTTTTCTGATAATTTTTTGGCGATTTTGCTTCTGCGCATGCGCGGAAGCAAAATCATGCCAAAGTCTTGTGAGGGGACGCATGCGCGTGCGAGATTTCACTTCTGGGCTTGCGCAGAAGCAAAACTGCACCAAAATCTCACATGCATGCGTGCCCCCTCACAAGATTTTGGAGAGATTTTGCTTCTGCGCATGCGCAGAAGCAAAATCACGTGAGGGGGCACGCGCGTAGCGAGTGCGCCCGCGCCCGAAACATGGAGATGCGCGAGCAACCCGCCCCTGTTCAGTCAGTGAGAGCCAGTTTGATGTACTGGTTAAGGCACCAACTAGTTTTAGTCCCACTTTAGGCATAAATCCAGTTGGGTGACCTTAAACCAGTCACTCTCTCTCAGCCCTAGGAAGGAGGTAATGGAGGTAATCCACTTCCAAAAAAAACTTTGCAAAAAAAACCTGCAGGAACCATTCCAAGCAGTGGCCAAGAGTCGATGCTGACTTGAAGGCACAAACCCAGAATCCTTCAGTGGCACACGTGGACAACCACAGGTTGGGAAATGTTTAGGACCAAACCCAGAACAACCAAATAAGAACAAATGCAAAATATGCACCTAAAGACATATACTAGAAGGATATGCATATAAAAAGCATTGCTCAATGGTGGGAATGGCTGATACACGTACACAAGGAGGAAACAGTTCGAATAAGAATGTATATACACTATTGAAAATGGATTCAAAAGTTCAGATAAACGTTTTGAGCCAACTTCATAAGAAGCTGGGCTCAACTTGTGGTCTGGAAGGAGACAAACTCAGTGCAAGCACTATTGGCCTTCAGAAAAGACGTGAAGACCTGGCTTTTTCGGCAAGCCTGGGGCCAATGAATGATTTATGGATATGAATGAATAATGAAATGAAATGATTGGATGATTGAATGTTTTTTTTAATTGTTATTTTGTTTTTTAATTGTTTTTAAATGCTTTTTTATATTAATGTTATTTGTATTCTTGTTAGCCGCTCAGAGTCTGTGTGGAGTTGAGCAGCATATAAATACAAATAATAAATAAATAAAGTGAAATGAGCCAACAGTCCATCCCCTCGTTTTTTCTTTTACTTACATCCCACCCTTTACTCGGACAGAGAGCACGTGATTATTGAACCCTTCCGCTTTCAGGCTGCGTACTTCACTATTCAGCTCAATCTCTTTCCCTTCGAAACACTCCAATCCATGCAGAAAGATGGAAGGCTCAGAGAAGAACTGTAAAAAATAAAAACCGGGAAGAGCAAAGAACAAGATGAAAACAAGGTGGGGGTTATTTGGTCAAACAATAAAATGCGGGCAGCCCCTCAAAGTATGCTGTGAAAGCTCTTCGGTGAGAGATTGGCATGCCATTCTGAATTCAGTGAAGAATTCAAATTCTGTGAGTGGTTGCTACTCCAGTTTAAAGAATTTCAAGAGAATGAGAATGGTTTTGGAAAAGATGTCCATGCGGATGACCGTAACAGGTATAAGTTATTTCAAGTGGTATGGACTTCCTTTTGCTGAGTTGATATCGAGATCTCTGCTTAGAAAAATGGGGAAAAGCTGAGTGATAATGGACAGTATAGAACAGCTTTCCCATGAGGTGTTCTTCAGAAGAATGTTGGACTACAATTCCCGTTGCCATTGGTATATACAAGTTGGCTGAGGATGATGTGAATTGTAATCCAATGCTTCTGAGAGGCACAACACAATGAGGTGTAAAAGAAGTACAACATGAAAAATTATTGTATGAAGACTCTCAATCCACCTAGCCTGGTACTTTCCTTCCCACAGTGACCTAACAGCACTGCCAGAAGCCCATGGGCAGGAACAATGCTCTTCTTGATGCCCCCAACACCAAGAGATTGCCCTAACACAGGGGTCAGCAACCCGCAGCTCTGGAGCCGCATGTGGCTCTTTCATCCCTCTGCTGCGGCTCCATCGCTCAAAATATGCATTACAACCGCCAATGTGTGATACCTGCTGGCATGCAATTTATTGAGCTTTTCGACCCCCGGTAGGCCAATCATGGATAAATCCAAGAAAAGAAAAGTTTCAGAATAAAACAGAATGTTTAATTCAACTACATATGCTAGTTCTGTGGCCGTTCAGGAAATAATCAGGCACGGGAAGAGTTTTGTGGCTCCCACTGTTTTCTTTTCTGTGGGAAATGGGTCCAAATGGCTCTCTGAGTGTTTAAGGTTGCCGACCCCTGCCCTAACAGCTCAAATCAAATGATTGCAGACATTTTGACTAACTGATCAATGATTTCCATATCTTGTAAAAAGCAGTTTCTTAATTGTTCCTAATGTGAAAAGGTAAATTCTTCTTCCTATCCTGAACTTATACTTCCCAAAATTGGACAATCAAAAAGAGAAAGAACGCTCTTGAATCAAACTTGACAATGTCATTTTCTGGGCAGCAACTGAGTAATAAGAACTCCAGATAAAAGCTTAGAAGGATGGTCATCATGACTTACAATAGGGATTTTCTTCAGAGAGCAGATAGCTGTGGTGAAGGCACAACCCATGGAGCTCAGTGTTGGATACTCGCCTTCTGAGAGTATGTGCTGCTCACCATCCAACTGGTGGCCATCATAAAGAATCCAGCTAAGAAGAGACAATTTGAATTTGACGTGTGACTTTAGAGGCAGTGATCAAAAGCTCATCAATGAAACAATTATGAGTTCATGGAATCTCCCTTTAAAATGTACCTTCACACCATCTGAAGAACAAACCAGCATCTACTGAAAACACACTCACCTGGGAATAATGGCTAGAAAGATTGGAAACTGAAAATGGAAATGTTGTTCTTAGAAAAAGATAAGACACTATATCTATCTATATCTATATCTATATCTATATCTATATCTATATCTATATCTATATCTATATCTATATCTATATCTACCTATACCTATACCTATACCTATACCTACCTACCTACCTACCTACCTACCTATCATCTATATCTATCTATCTATCTATCTATCTATCTATCTATCTATCTATCTATCTATCTATCTATCTATCTATCTATCTATCTATCTATCTCTATCTCTATCTATCTATCTATCTATCTATCTATCTATCTATCTATCTATCTATCTATCTATCTATCTATCTATCTATCTATCTATCTAATATATATAATATAAGCCCAAAGAAGGCATAGGGATTCCTCTTAGAGGCTCAAAAAAAATGTTGATTTTACTCCCCCCATCCACTTTTTCTTGGTACGAATACCCTATTTTCCCCAAAATAAGACATCCTCTGATAATAAGCCCAATCAGGCTTTTGAGTGCATGGCAATAAGGCCAAGCGCTTATTTCAGGGTTCAAAAAAATATAAGACAGGGTCTTATTTTTGGGGAAACACGGTATGTTATGGTAATTTTTTCCCTCTGTTGTTTCCCCTCCCCCCCATTGATGTCAGAATTATATTTTAATAAATGACTTGGAATTATATTTTAACTACTTTGATCTTGCTGTTTTATATGAAAAGTTATCAACCCATTCAGTCATTTCACTCTCTGAACTGTACTTTGGATAGACTTCCTTACCTTTGAGAACTGCTCCAATCCTCCCCCCCCCCCGTAGAAACCTCTGGGCCCTACCTCCTTCTCCCTAAATGGAAGGGAACTGAGTACCATTCCTTTGGGATCCAGAGCAGGAAATACTGGCAGAATGGCAAGAACAAAATGAGAATGAACGAGGGAGGCTCTGCTGGCGAGAGATCCTTACCTGCCTCCATTGACCCTACAGGACTGGGGGATGAAGTTCTCTGGAAGAGTTGGTTGGTCCTCCTTAAAAGTCATGGAGTTCCCTGAGAAATCAGGCTCGGAGAAGAGTTGGATCTGGGGAGTCAAAAATATCTTGACGTGAAGAAGAGATAGACTCAAGTGGCTTGGAATAAAACTGTCTCACAGTCATAATCCTTTTATTTTAAAAATGATGGTTTTCAGAATTCCATAAGGAAAGGAAATCATTTTGCCTTCCCCATGCTAGCTGTGTTGTGGCCCGCCAGCAGCCAGCAGAGCTGGCAGCAGATTCGGACTGTAGAAAGGGAAAGAGGAGCGCATGGGAGGGGAAAGGGAGAGGGCAGGGATGATGGGCATGGGAGTAGGGGAAGAAAGGCCCCTCTCAATGGCTCCCTGTCAGACAAAAGCTTCGACGTCTCTGCTTCTTTTCCCCCAATACAGGATTGGGATAAATAAATACCCGGGCAACACCGGGTTATCAGCTAGTGTGACATAAAAACTACCGTCATGCCTTGCTTCTCAATGCCAACTGCTCACCTTAGAAACGAAGAACAGGCTGCGTTCCCCAACCTGTGAGGAAATAAAAGTGAATTATGATATACTACTTAGACCAGGTTAAAGAAATGTATTACTGATTGGATGATCTGGCTAACACAAAATAGAAAAGAAGTGTAACTATGCTACAGAATTCACTCCTACGTCAGTGAGATCTGAAATGGGAAAATGGCCAATGCACTGCAACCTCTTTTCAGTTTTGGACTTAAAAGAGTTCAGCCAGATTTAACACACTGCTCATTGCTTCGTTGTTAATCTCTGAAGAAGATACGTGAGCATCAGGGGTGGTAATCACTTAGCTTCCCTACCGGTTAGCAAATGTGAGCACGCGCATGCGCAGAGCATCAAAAATGCAAAGTGATTACACCCGGGTGGGTGGGCAGGGCCACCCGGAGTCAGCGCTACCGGTTCACCCAATCCGAATAGAACCGGCTGAATACCACCACTGGTGAGCATGCAGAGCAAAGCTTTGAGGCGTCTCCTTTTTTAATGGAATAGAATTCCTACTTCAGGATGACTATATGCAAATGCAGAAGGATCCAGAGAAAGTTGTTGCTTGAAGATTTGAAGTGTGGGTTGCGGGACATCATATCTGAACTGGAGGGAAGTGGAGGCAGGCATCTGGACCCTTACCTGTAGGACAGGTTGCACGGAGGCGATCTGGCAACTGGTTGCTCCCCAGTCTTCACAGTTGCGATACACTCCTTTCTCCAAAATATATTGTTCCCCACTGAAATTCTTGCCTTCATAGGCTACCCACCTGGTCAGAGCAAAGGAAATAAAATTATCCCCATGTACTAGTCCCAAAATAGTGTTCTGGTGAGGTATTAGTTCTATCCCCTCTGTTATCCTTCAAAAACAGTTACAGATCTAAAAATATTAGTGCTCCAATGGGACCTTAGTCCCAGGAATGCTGAGATTACAGGATTTACCGTATTTTTCGGAGTATAAAATACCCCCCCCAAAGAGGATGAAAATTTGGGTGTGGGTGGGCCAAATGTAGCCCACTTGCCGAAAATGGGGTGCACGGAGGTAGCAATTGGCTATGGCATTCCTTGCAGCCTGAAACAGCTGATCATCGGGAGACCGATCCAACCGACAATTAGCTGCTTGTGCTAATCAGGCTGTGCTGAAGCTGTTTGCTATTTGCTGCAAGGAGGCAAATTGCTGGGAGGCAGAGGCAGATTTCACCCCCCCCCTTGTGCTAATCAGGCTGTGCTAAAACTGAAAGTGAAACTGAAACAGGCTGTTTTCTGTTTGCTGGGAGGCAAATTGCTGGGAGTCAGAGGCAGATTTTTTTCTTCTTGTGCTAATCAGGCTGTGCTGAAACTGAAACGGGCTGTTTTCTGTTTGCTGCAAGGGGGAAAATTGCTGGGAGGCAGAGGCAGATTTTGTTTGCTTGTTTTCCTCCCCCCAAAAGGTAGGTGCTTCTTATAGTCCGCAGCATCTTATACTCCGAAAAATATGGTAGTATTGTAGTCAGCCTGGCCAAAATTGGGACAGGAAGTTTGAAAGCTAACATTGCTGCTTGAGAATTTAGAAAGTTAATATCCCAATATAGATAGTCCTCAACTTACAACAGTTCATTTAATGATCGTTCGAAGTTGCAACAGCACTGAAAAAAGTGACTTATTTTTCACACTTACGACCATGCAGCATCCCTACGGTTCATGTAATTTACATTCGAATGCTTGACAAATTGTTCATATGTTTAATGTGTGCAGTGTCCTGGGGTCATGTGACCATCTTTTGCGACCTTCTGACAAGCAAAGTCAATGGGAAAGCCAGATTCACTTAACAACTGTGCTACCAAGTTAACAACTGCAGATATTCACTTAACGTATGTGGCAAGAAAAGTCGTAAAATGGGACAGAACTCACTTAACAAATTTCTTAACTTAGCAGTATAAATTCTTTGCTCAATTGTGGTCATAAGTTGAGGTCTACCTGTACATCTGGAAGATGCATTGAGTTAACGCTGGTGGAGCAATACGAGACATCTTACAGAATAGCAGAGTTGGAAGGGACCTTGGAGGTCTTGCAGTCCAACCCTGTTCAAGGAGGAGACCCTATAGAATTTCAGACAAGTAGCTGTCCAGTTTCTTCTTAAAAACGTCCAGTGATGGAGCGCCCACAACTTCTGAAGGCAAGAAGTTCCACTGATTAATTGTTCTCACTGCCAAGAAATTTCTCCTTATTTCTAAGTTTCTCTCCTTGATACAGCAGTAACTAGTGTTCACTTAGCGACCATTTCACTTAACAATCTAATCATTGGAACAGTACTTGATTATTAAATGAGGAATGGGTGTACTGCAGTGAATCCAAGAGGGCTCTGTATCATCCACTTTTGAATGTCGTCTTCTTTCCCAGAACAGAAAGAAAGTTTCCATCCCTTTTGCCCAGGTAACAGATTTTACCTATTTCCATCAAGGTCATCTTCCTTACTCTCCACATTTCCTCAGCAAATACTCACACTCCGTTCAGGACATGGATGGATTGTGTCATGATCCCATATCTGGCCAGCTCAACATCTGGCAGGGACTCACTGAGCTCCACACTGGGGCCATCTTCAAAATCCATGGCTTCAAAAAGTACAATGGCTGGGTCCACAAAATCCTGCCCAGGGACGAAAAAAAAAAGAATGTATCATAATGTACTGTAGCAATAGCATTTACCCCTATTCACTATAGAATTACCTAGAGTAGCCCTCAAGTTATCCTGGGGTCACGTGATCACCTTTTGTAACCTTCTGACAAGCAAAATCAATGGGGAAGTCAGATTCACTTAACAACCGTGTTACTAACTTAACAACTACAGTGATTCCCTTAACTAGGGCAGGAAAGGTGGTAAAATGAGGCAAAACTCACTTAAGAACTATCTTGTTTAGTACTGGAAATTTGGGACTCCACTGAGGTTGTAAGTCAAGGATCACGTCTACATTGTTATAGTAAATCCCCCTTTCTCAAAATAATTTAATTTTAATTTAATTTAATTACTTTATTGTCATTGTACGTATATACACAGTATACCTATACAACGAAATTCACATAACGCCCAAAGACCAGGCCCAACACACATAACAATCCCCAAAACAAGCCCCTACCCACCACAAATTCCCCACCCTGAAATTACCCAAACATCCACACAACAGACCAAGTAATGCTGTCCAACAACTCACTGATGGTGGCCCTTTAGTTCATTGTTTAGTGCAATTATAGCTCTGGGATAAAAACTGTTCAGAAAACGTGTGGTCCGAGTTTTAATTCTTCTGTATCTTCTGCCAGAAGGCAACAGACCAAGAAGATTGTAAGCAGGATGAGAAGAGACTAGGGGTGAAATGCTACCAGTTTGGCCCGGTACGGGCATACCGGTAGTGGCGGCCACCAGTGGTTCGGAGAACCAGTAGCGACAGCAGCGCGAGGCTTCGCCCACCCGCCCGGACATCACCATTTTCTTTTTTTTAACCCTCTGCACATGCGCAAAGGCTTCTGCGCATGCGCAGAGGGTGAAATAGCACGTGCAACGGTGGCACGCGCACACGCAAAGCACGCGCTTTCGAACCAGTAGGGAAGGTAAGTAGATTTCACCACTGGAAGAGTCTCTGAGAATGTTGTGCAACTTCCTCAAACAGCGAGATGCAGAGATATCGTCCAGGGCTGGTAGCTGGAGCCCGATGATATTCTGGGCAATTTTAATGATTCTCTGTACAGCTTTTTTGTCCGCTGCAGAGCTGCTCCCATGCCATGCAAGAATGCCCTATGTCAGGATACTCTCAATGGTGCTGCGATAGTAGGACAGCAGTAGATGCTGAGATAGATTTATCTTCCTGAGCATACAACTTTCAAGTGAGTAACATGGTGGCTAGAGGAGGCACATAATTTGCTTTTTTGTTTTTTATGTCTTTCGGGAAAAAAATTTGAAACTTTGATTTTGTTTTTGTAAACTAGATAGGCTTATTGTTAAAGAAATGGCTTATACATACTGTTGCGTAAAAGCAAAAAGTTGTGGTTGTAATGTTGTTATCTTCTACTGTGCTAAAGAGAGTCGCAAATCGGTGCCTTTCTCTTTTCTTTTCTCCCTTTACACTATATCTCTTTTTTCCCCACCCCCTTTTCTTAGATTTTCATGTCTTTTTTTTCTTCGTATTTTATACTAGTAGCTGGATACCCATGCTTTGCTACAAAACTATATGATCGGGCTTGATAAATTGACAGTTAAAGCTTGAAAATTAATGAGTAGTTATGATCAGGCTTGATACATTGACACCTAAAGCTTGAAAATTTATGTAGAATGTGTAACTCCTTAGCATCAGAGCTTCTTAATATAAGGAAACTGGCAGTTGGAACAGAGTTATTTTCAGGTGGGGAGGGGGAGTAGAATGTCTAAACTCCCAGCCCGCAGGCTGGATGAGTCATACACTGGCCATGCCCATGCCTGGTTTAGCGAAGGGGTAGCATCAGAGCATGTTAATATAAGGCACCTGGCAGTTGGAACAGAGGTCTTTTCAGGTGGGGAGGGGGAGTAGAACATCTAACTCCTTAGCATCAGAGCGTGTTAATACAATACTGTATAAGAAATACTAATGATCTGATGATCATTTTGAAAAATCCTTTCTTAGCGAGCACCCAGAAGCCAAAAGGAACATACGTGCCAAGTTTCAAGTTTGTAGGCTTTACAGTTATGCAGATTTTGTGATGAGTGAGTGATATTTGGCTTTTATATATATATATATATATAGATAAACTAATAAAATTTGAATTTAGAAAGTCTAAGTCACCTTCAATTGTATGGTTGCCCCCTTGTGCTAGATATCCCACCTTTTGAATATTCCACTTTTTTATGGATATTCCACCATTGTATTGTTCTCATTGTTTGTGTTCGTTTTGATATTTAGATTTTTAGGGAAGTTGTATACATTAGGATTACACTAGAAGTGTAAGGCAACTGGCAGTTGGAACAGAGTTATTTTCAGGTGGGGAGGGGGAGTTTAGGAATCCCTCCTCTAGTCTAAAGCCATGTTCCCCAATCTTAGCAACTTTAAAGACCTATGGATGTCCACTCCCAAAATTCCCTGCCAGCAAGAATTCGGGGAGTTGAAAGTTGAGGTTCACACATTCTAAAGTAGCTTGAGAAACATTATTCTAAACCACGGATCTCCAACCTTGGCAACTTTAAGACTTGTGGACTTCAACTCCCAGAGTTCCTCAGCCAGCTTTGCTGGCTGAGGAACTCTGGGAGTTGAAGTCCACAAGTCTTAAAGTTGCCAAGGTTGGGGACCCCTGTTCTAAAGGTTAAACATTTTCTTAGGTGATACTGCAGGACCAAAGCACCATAGATCTCTCGTTTTTAATTCAGTGAGCAAACGGGCAGACTTACTGTCCGGATCAGCCTCAGTGACAACAGCTCTTCATTATAGCCAGCCCAATCTGTCCAGTCGCAATACTCCCCTTCTTCCAGTAGGTACTGATGGCCACGAAAACCTTCTTTCTCATAGCCAACCCAGCTGGAGATGACAATAGACCAACAATAAAAGAGGGGAAAAGAGGGGAACTACTCTGATTCCTGAATATAAAACTACTTTATATTTTGATTTTAAATTGAATTTATTGGTTATTCTTGTATCTTTCTTATGTTGTAAGCCGCCCTGAGTCCCTCGGGAGTTGGGCGGCATATAAGAAAACCTAATAAATAAATAAATAAATACTTTCTCTTTCTCGTGTCTATGGAGATTCTCAGTCATCCAGATCATGGTTGTCCCAAAGGTGCTTTTCCAAAAAGACAACTGGACTTTCTCATTTTTCCCCTTTGTCACGATGTGAATATTGCCAGTTGACCATCTCTACTATTTCTAGGTTTACTGTATTTTCTAATCAGCAGACATGTGACATGTATTACTGTGCATGTGTGCATTCCAGGAGTCTCCTCCTTTCCTTCTTCTCCTGTGAGCCTCGCTCGAGGCAGACGTGAATTCTTAGCTGAGAAAATGTAGCTTATTTAAGGTTTATATTCTTTTGTTACTTTTGTACTGAAATAAATATTTTATTAATTAGAATTGAATCTCGGTTTTATTTTCTAAGTAAGAATGACTTCAAGGAAGCAAGATCCTATATCACCTCTTTGTTAGAAATAATTTCCTATCCGTCACCCTTGAAAACATTTTGCTTCACATCCAAGATGCTTCTTCAGTTCTGACTGAATGGTGACTGACCATTCAATCAGAACTGAAGAAGCTTCTTGGATGAGAAGCCAAACGTTTTCAAGGGGAAAAAATGAGAAAGTCCAGTTGTCTTTTTGGAAAAACACCTTTGGGACATTCCTTTCTTTCCTTTCCGAAATCAGTCTATATAACAACGGACAATATGGTTCCTGCAGTGCAGGGGTGACATTCAAAATTTTCCCTTACCAGTTCTGTGGGCGTGGCTTGGTGGGCGTGGCCAAGTCAAGTCACGCCCACCAAGTCACGCCCACAGAACCGACAGAAAAGTTCGGCCAAGTCTTCTAGTGTTCAACCTGGCTGCTTCTCGCCTCCTTCTCATGTTTGCTCTGTGTGTACGAGCCCGAGAAGGAGGAGAGAAGGAGTGAGTGGGAGGGGCATGGAGGGGAGGGGCCAGTCAGTGGTGCAATTTACCGGTTCTCCGAACTGCGCATAATCGCTGCCACCAGTTCTATAGAACCTGTCCGAACCTGCTGAATTTCACCCCTCCTGCAGTGAAAATATTCTTTCTGTATTGATCTTTTTCTTTTTTTTAATTAATCTTTCTTTTAAAAAAGTATGTGAGAGAGACAGAAAACAAACAAGTAGAAAAGAAGGGATTTTTCTGGTGGAGAAATAGCGAAAAGTTCAAAAATTGAAAAAGATCTCTAAAATCCTTTTCCTTCTTGTTAAAGATAACAATGTATTTTTACGGTTATTTTTCATCAATGATATTCTTGAGTACTAATTGTACAACTTTTGTAATTATTTCATCTAGTTACTGATACAATATTTTTGCATCCTTTTTTTCCTTTGATTTATTTATTTCATGGTTCTGGATGGATCCCCCAGTGATGTACAGATGTATATTGTAATAAAAATATAATATGATGCAAACAGTAATAAAACAAACAAAACAAAACAAAAAAAACAGCAAAAAAACCACTTTTTAAAGCCCAGGATGGCTCGCCTTTGCCTAGCTAAAGAACTGTATGCTTTTTTGGAAAAAACTAATACTTTTGCTTCCCAGAACTGCTATAGGAGAAGGAACGTAATGCAAATGGGGGAAATCATATTATCCAAAATTGCTCACCAGCCTCCCAAGATTTTCAGAGAACCAGCAGTGGACATCATGGAATCCTGGTTGTTTTCTGGCTTCCTTAGGTTGTAAATATCTCGGCTTACTTCCCAGCTATGGCCCTGAAAATGTGGCCTGTCAAAAATAAGCGCCTGGGAAGAAAATGATGGAGAATGAGATGAACATTTGCTTGGCTTACACATTTTTAATACTGATTTTAAGAGTAAAAAAAATATTGGGATGGAGGAATGAATAAATGCTGAGATTCCCAGGAAGCTGAACCACAATTACATATAGTCCTCGAGTGACTTATGACCAGGGGTGGGCTGTTGGGGGTTCGCAGGGGTTCAGGAGAACCTCTAGCTAAGATTCTGTGTAGTTCGGAGAACCCCCAAATCCCATTCCTGGCTGCCCCTGCCCTCCCAGGAGTCCCCACACAGCCCGTTTTGGATGCAGGTAAGTGCAGGGCATGCACGGAGGCTCGGAGGGGGGGGGGGGAACAGGCCTACTGGAAGTTCAGGAAGGCAGGAAACAAGCCTGTTTCCGGCCTTCCCGAACTTCCGGTAGGAAACGAACCCGTTTCTGGCCTCTAGAGGGCCTCCAGAGGGCCTCCAGAGCCTGGGGAGGCCATTTTAACCCTCCTGGAGACTCGAGGAAAGCTTCCGGAGCCCAGGGAGGGCAAAAACGCTCCCTCCCGCTGTGGTGCAGGAGGCTGACTAGGCCACACCCACCATGGCCACGCCCACCCAGCAACCGGGCAGATAACCCCTTGCTAAAATTGTTGAAGCCCACCCCTGCTTATGATTGTTTTTCACACTTGTGACCCCCCCACCCGTTGCAACATCCCCACGGTCATGTGATCAAAATTCAGGCACTGGCATGCATTTATACCGTGTTTTCCCGAAAATAAGACCCTGTCTTATATTTTTTTGAACCCTGAAATAAGCACTTGGCCTTATTGCCATGCACTCAAAAGCCCGGTTGGGTTTATTATCAGGGGATGTCTTATTTTGGGGGAAACAGGGTAATACTTGCACTGTTCTGGGGTCATGTGATCATGAATTATAACCTTTCCAGCCAGCTTCCCACAACCAAAGTCAATGAGGGGAGCAAGATTCGCTTAACAGTCACACGATTCACTTAACAATTGTAGTAATTTGCTTAACAAATGTGGCAGAAAGGTGATACAATGGAGCACAATTCGCTTAATGGTTGCCTTGGTTAGCAACATAAATTACCTTGGGCTCTGCAGGCGTTTCAACAACTGGGGAGCCCTGAAAAGAGAATACAGAAAAGAGAACATTCTATAAATGGATCTATCAATTAGGTTTCCTTTTCAGCTTATCATTATCTGGATTCTTGAGATATTTTCTGGTACTATTTTTGCATAAGAATTCTTCCTGATATTGGATTATCATCCATCAAAATTGTTTTGCTTTCAATTTTAAAATAAGAACTGATTAAAAATTTCAAATTTCCTCACAAATAGCACACAGAATAGAATAGAACAGAACAGAACAGAACAGAACAGAACAGAACAGAACAGAACAGAACAGAACAGAACAGAACAGAACAGAATAACAGAGTTGGAAAGGACCTTGGAGGTCTTCTAGTCCAACCCCCTGCTTAGACAGGAAACCCTACACCGCTTCAGACAAATGGTTATCCAACATCTTCTTAAAAACTTCCAGTGTTGGAGCATTCACAACTTCTGGAGGCAGGTTGTCCCATTGATTAATTGTTCTCACTGTCAGGAAATTTCTCCTTAGTTCTAAAGTTGCTTCTCTCCTTGATTAGTTTCCACCCATTGCTTCTTGTCCTATCCTCAGGGGCTTCGGAGAATAACTTGACTCCCTCTTCTTTGTGGCAACCCCTGAGATATTGGAACACTGTTATCATGTCTCCCCTAGACCTTCTTTTAAAATTTAAAAAGTTCATAGGCAGGAAAAAAAACAGTCTGACCAATTTACTGATGCAAGCAGAATGCTTTGATTCCTTAGTTCTTTAAAAAATAAAAAACAGTCAACCAGTAATCATATTTCTAGCACTGAATTTGGACTGCAACCTGGGTTTTTTTTTAAAAGCATAAAGTTATATTCTGGCTGAAAGTATCTGTGCTGGAAATTGCAGCAACTGCTCAATTCATCTAGTGCAGATAGGCAAAAGCAAGGAGGTGCATGGAGGTCAAAAAAGTCAAAATGGCAACTGTAACCACATGATCAAAGCTTGGTCCATTTTAACATGTATCATTTTAACATGTATCCGCACACGAAGACAAACCGCCACCTGCCCTGAACTCCTCGCCGCTCCTGCACTAACACCCCGGCCCCGCTGAACCGTGCTTGTTTGCTGGTCTCTGAGGCGAAGCCAGGAAGGTGAGAGGGGCGGCTGTGGCGGCAACGGCGCTCTAGGACGGCACATGACAGGGGACGCGCCACTGCCGGGCCAGGCCGCCCTCTCTCCCAGTCCCTGTCACGGTGTGATTATTGCCTGTTATATGTATATGCAGGGAGATGCATCCCTATCTAATATAATGGTTTATTCCTGAGCACGTGATTGATATGTTCTTGTACGTGATTGATATGTTCTTGTGTGCATTCCTTTCTCCGCTTTCTTCCCTTCTTGCTCTGTCTTCCATTGAGAGAAGACGCACTTTTATATTAGAGATGTAAACAAATGAGGATTTATTGTTTTTGTACCGAAATAAATATTTTTATTTAAACTTTTAAACTGCGGTTTCTTTTCTAATGTCTGATGTCCGGGAAAATGTCTCCTCTGTGAGATTAATTATCACCTCTGTCAGTCCCAGAGCACTTTCTTCCTTCTCCCGCCACCAAGAAGAGAGAAAGAAAAAGAAAGAAAGAAAGAAAGAAAGAAAGAAAGAAAGAAAGAAAGAAAGAAAGAAAGAAAGAAAGAAAGAAAGAGGGAGGGAGAGAGGGAAAAGAAAGAGAGAGAGAAAGAAAGAAAGAAAAAGACAGACAGACAGACAAGGAAAGGAAAGGAAAGGAAAGGAAAGGAAAGGAAAGGAAAGGAAAGGAAAGGAAAGGAAAGGAAAGGAAAGGAAAGGAAAGGAAAGGAAAGGAAAGAAGGCAAAAAGGAAAGGAAAGGAAAGGAGGAGGAGGAAAGGAAAGGAAAAAAGGAAAGGAAAGTAGAAAAAAAGGAAAGGAAAGAAGGAAAGGAAAGGAAAGGAAAGGAAGAAAGAAAGAAAAAGAAAGAAGGAAAGAAAGAAAGAAAGAAAGAAAGAAAGAAAGAAAGAAAGAAAGAAAGAAAGAAAGACAGACAGACAGACAGACAGACAGACAGACAAGGAAAGGAAAGGAAAGGAAAGGAAAGGAAAGGAAAGGAAAGGAAAGGAAAGGAAAGAAGGCAAAAAGGAAAGGAAAGGAAAGGAAAGGAAAGGAAAGGAAAGGAAAAGTGGAGATGGAAAGGAAAGGAGATGGAAAGGAAAGGAAAGTAGGAAAAAAGGAAAGAAGGAAAGGAAAGGAAAGGAAAGGAAGAAAGAAAGAAAAAGAAAGAAGAAAGGAAAGAAAGAAAGAAAAAGAAAGAAAGAAAGAAAGAAAGAAAGAAAGAAAGAAAGAAAGAAAGAAAGAAAGAAAGAAAGAAAGAAAGAAAATGACCACAATTGAGCCCAAAATTTTGGTTGCTAAGCAAGAGCATTGTTAAGTGAGTTTCACCTCATTTTACAAGTTGGCCACGCCCACTCGGTCACCTGACTACCAAGACACACCCATCCAAAGCCAGGCCCACCTGACCTCAAACGCCCCCAGAACCGGCAGCAAAAAATTTGGAACCCACCCCTGAACTTCAGGTTACACATCTCACTTGCTTAAATAAGCTAAGTAAGCAATGATTAAGTAAATGAAGAAATGTACAAACATGCATGCATTAATTTGTATAAGGCGCTACACTTTCCTTAAACAAATTAAACACATGTGTGCTTAAAGCAACCAACCTGTCATTCAGCTGACTTGCACAAGTAAAATACCAGTTGAATACATTTGGTGAAAGTGGCATAATTTTTATTTTTATTTTTAAAAATGGCTGTACGTGTGCTATTTAAATCGGCCCTCTCAGGCTAAGAAACAAATAGACAATCTGTAAAATAAATTTTGCAATCTGCAAAATAAATGTTGTTTGTCTATGTGTTTAACAAGTTCAGGATTTCCATATATGGAATTTGTGTTAAGGATCCCATATCGATGGGATCCTCAAGGATTACTAGTTTCTCAGCTAACTCACATGATTTATATCTGTCTCACCTGCAATTGGTCTCAATTTGCAATTCAAGAAATCCCCTTTTTAAGACTATGAAGCTTTACGGCAGTGTCTCCCAACCTTCGCCATTTTAGGATGTATGGACTTCTGGGAGTTGAAGTCCATACGCCTTTAACATGGCTAACAAGGTTGAGAAACACTGCTCTAAAGCAAAGTTTCCCAACCTTGGCAATTTTAAGATGTGTGGAGCTCAACCCCAAAAATTCTCCAGTAAGCAAAAATGCAAAGGTAAGTCTAAAGCAAGCAAATAAACAAATAAAATCACTGTAGTAGATTTCTCTGGCTTTGAGAACATCTCCAAGACATGACAACTGATGACCAGATGACCTTGCCTCTTGAGATCTTAGTCCAGAGGTCTTCAAACTTGGCAACTTTAAGACTTGTGGACTTCAACTCTCAGAATTCTCCAGCCAGCAGAGCTGGCTGGAGAATACTGGGAGTTGAAGTCCACAAGTCTTAAAGTTGCCAAGTTTGAGGACCCCTGTCTTAGTCCATCCATTAAGGAACCAATAAAAAAGGAATAAGCAACCAATTGAGACCTTGCCTTAATGAATTAGAACATTAGGGCTAGAATGTACATATATATTTGGTTTCCAAGAATCTATAGTGCCTTTTCCTGACTTGAAATCTGACTAATGAGACTTAATGTGATGCTAACTTGCTTGGTCAGATGTTGTTAATAACAGAAAGGAAGGAAGGAAGGAAGGAAGGAAGGAAGGAAGGAAGGAAGGAAGGAAGGAAGGAAGGAAGCAAGCAAGCAAGCAAGCAAGCAAGCAAGCAAGCAAGCAAGCAAGCAAGCAAGCAAGCAAGCAAGCAAGCAAGCAAGCAAGCAAGCATGCAAGCATGCAAGCAAGCAAGCTTTGGTGGCACATTGGTTAGAATGCAGTATTGCAGGCAAACTCTGCCCACAGCCTAGAGTTCAATCCTGATCAGCTCGAGGTTCACTCATTCTTCCATCCTTCCGAGGTCGGTAAACTGAGGACCCAGATTGTTGGGGGGGGGGGCGCAATATGCTGACTCTGTAAGTCGCTTAGAGAGGGCTGTAAAGCACTGTGAAGTAGTATATAAGTCTAAGTGCTGTTCCTATCCTTCCCTTCCCTTTCAATGCAGGATTTGCAGGCTAATTCTGCCCACTGCAAGCAGTTCGATCCTGACCGGCTCAAGGTTAACTCAGCCTTCCAAGGTCGGTAAACTGAGGACCCAGATTGTTGGGGGCAAAATGCTCTACATTGTAAACCACCCAGAAACTGCTGTAAAGCACCATGGGGCAATATATAAGCTAAATACTATTGATATTGATATTTCTCCAGGGGATACTTACTAGTTTAATTGGATGCATGGAGCAAATGGAGGAGTCTTTTGCACCCCAGGCTTGCAAATTGGGATACCCACCAGGTTCTAAAACATATGGGTCATCATCAAAGAAAGGTTTTGAATAAACAAGCCACCTGTGGAATAGAGAGATCTGTAAAAAGAACTGGCAAAACAAATAATGATAACAAAATCTACGCAACGGAACTGTAATCCCAAGAGATCTTCTGGAAGGAGACAGTTTGTTTGAGCAATGGTTTCAGCCAGGGGTCCTCAAACTTGGCAACTTTAAGACTTGTGGACTTCAACTCCCAGAATTCTCCAGCCGGCTGAGGAATTCTGGGAGTTGAAGTCCACAAGTCTTAAAGCTGCCAAGTTTGAAGACCTCTGCTTTAAGCCAACTAGCCCAATTTGTGTTTTTCAGACTAATACGTGAATTAGAAGGTAATGATTGGTTGGTTTTTGCCCATTTTCAAACTTCACAATCTACCCCAGGCTCACAAAATAAGTAAAATATCTATAAAATGCACAGTTCAGAACAAAACATGTACAGAATTCTGTATTGTGTGCAAAGAAAAAAGAAAATCTGAACAAGACGAATTACAGATTTTTTGTATAAAAGTTTCAATAGTACATTGCGTTTCCCAAGCAACTTAAGAAATGGTCTGCAGGGCTTGCCCTTAAATGCCTCAGCTAAACAAACACTTGAATTTCCAAACGGATATGAGAAGCAGTCACGAGAAGCTGCAGACAAAACATCAGGGCCACTTTTCCACCCGTCCGTGGACCTAGCCATCTGTCTTGCAACCAGAGAATGCAGGACTCTACCATTGTATAAAGAAGCTCATCAAGAGCAGCACAAAATATCAGAATCTTGAAATCATTAGGTCAGAGTCAGATTCTACTTCTTTTGAAATGAACAGGGGCTCTGTAACAGTACTGCTCTCTCTTTGCACATCTTGTTCCTTTCCATAAAATTTGGCAATCAGATCCCAGGTGACCGGGTGGAAATGGAATACCCAGATGAACAGACCACGTTCAGCTCTTAAATGGTTTGTCTGGACTGGCATCAGTCATTAATTTCCTCCAGCAGCTGTTGTGGTCACAGTATCCCAACAGGACCCATCACTGACATTGGCAGTGGGATCTGTTAGCCATCCACTTTGTAAATGAATGTTCTGCTGTGTGGAACTGTTGCTTGTAACCCAGGGGTGTCAAACTCACGGCCCGGGGGCCGGAACCGGCCCGCAGGGTGCTTAGATCTGGCCCACAGGGCCACCCTGGAAACAGTGAAGGACCAGCCCGCGGTACCTCTTCCAGTGAAAATGGAGCTTGGGAAGGCCATGTGTGGCGCCAGGTGTGAAATCCAGCAGGTTCTGATAGGTTCTGGAGAACCGGTAGCGGAAATTTTGAGTAGTTTGGAGAACCAGCAAATACCACCTCTGGCTGGCCCCAGAGTGGGGAGGGAATGGAGATTTTGCAGTATCCTTCCCTCAGGAGTGGGGAGGGAATGGGGATTTTGCAGTATCCTTCCCCCAGGAGTGGGGTGGGAATGGAGATTTTGCAATATCCTTCCCCCAAGAGTGGAGAAGGAATGGGGATTTTGCAGTATCCTTCCCCTGCCATGCCCACCAAGCCACTCCCACAGAACTGGTAGTAAAAAATTTGGATTTCACCACTGGTTGTGCACCCTCCTGAGCTCCGTTTTCACTGGCAGAGGGTTGCAGGAGGCCGTCGCAGTTGAAAATGGAGCTTGGGAGCCTGTTTTTGCTGGCAGGGCGCTTGGGTCGCCACAGGCACCCCCAACACAAGTGATGTCGAGCTGGCCACACCCCCTGGCCACACCCCCTGCCCCCCAAAGTCAAATACAACCCTGATGCGACCCTCATTGAAATTGAGTTTGACATCCCTGCTGTAACCAATAAGCTTTCCATTAGAGAATGAATTAATGGCCACTCTTCAGATCTTTCTATTTTAGTCTCTAAAAAAGAAGTCAAGCACTTTAGCTCTTACAAGGTGGGTACCCAAAACAGAAGAAAGAAAAAAGTGCCTTACAGGCCAGAGTGCACAATGATAGATGCTGCCTTCAAGGGTTGGCCACATGTTCGTAAATCTTCTGCAGAATCGGTGAACCTCTGTTTTCTCCCTTCGCCGTTTTCCTCTGCAAAAAAAGTGATCTCAGGGAGTCTGAAGTCCTGCAAAAAAAGTTTGGCTTGTTAATGGAGAAAGAATTGATTTCCATAATCATTACTTCCTAGCATTCAGTAATGGTCACATGGTTCAACAGTAGGTAAAGCTTTTGTTTTTCAGAAAATATTTTTCAAGAGGAGCCTAACTGATCAAGGCAGACGTGATGCATCGACCCATTCATTCAAAATACGGTCAAGTGCTTTGCATTGAAAAATTGAAGTTTCAGTCACTTAGGGTTATAATTTGGTTGTTTTATGTTGATACCATTCTTTCACCCAAAAGAGGCAATACCATAATGGTATGGAAATAATGGTGCTCCTGGTGGCACTTTTGGCTACCCATGTCCTCCTCATCTGCCACAGATGGTGAATGACCTGCTTTTCGTCATATGCAAAGGTGATTTCTCCACTCTGCAACTGAACCACATACCGTATTTTTCCGAGTATAAGACGCACCGGAGTATAAGACGCACCTTAGTTTTTGGGGAGGAAAATAGGGGAAAACAATCTGCCTACCAGGTATTCATCTGGCTAGCGTCCTTAGTCTGGTCAGCTTCAGCACATAATTTTATCCCCTGGTTAGGGCTGAAAAAACCTTCTTCTGAGAGAGTAACAATGAAAGAGCCTGCAAGCCAGTAAGAGCTGGGAAGATAGTTAGCACCTGGTTAGGGCTAGAAAAAAACTTATTCGGAGCAAGTAGAGCAATGAAAAAAAAACCCTGCAAAGACTTAGGGCTGGAAAAACATTCTTTGAGAGAGTAACAATGAAAAAGCCTGCAAGGTAAGAGCTGGGAAGATCTGTTAGCACCTAGTTAGGGCTGGAAAAAAAGCTACATTCGAAGTATAAGACGCACACAAATTTTCAGCCACTTTTAGGGAGGAAAAAGGTGCATCTTATACTCCAAAAAATACGGTAGGTTTATATCTTGCTTTTCACTGCCTTCAGTTGCTCTCTCTGCTTTGAAGAATGAGGCTCAGCTGCAAATCATGGCAACTCTAGGAAGGCTTGAGAAAATCTACTTTTTCAAGTTTCAAACAGGAGATAATTTTGATCCAGCAAAAGGCAGCTGTTCTGATCCAGCTCTCCAAACACGACAAACCCTCTGAAGCGAAATCAAAGATTCCTTTATTAGGAGCGCCAGCAGCCCCAGCAAAAAGTTTCTCTCTCACCGCAGGCTAACAAGTACGCCCGGCAGGGAGATGAAGAGTTGTCTGCCACATCTATTCATCTCCGCCCCCTGCCTTTTATCCCCAGAGCTAGGGTGGGGCTTTGCTAGCAGCAGTGACTCTTCCATCCCAAGGATCGGCCCATGGATTTCCACTGCTCTCCTCTCCTCTCCTCTGCCTTCTGCGCATCCGCGCGTCAGGCACTGGACCCAGTCTGTTCCTCCTCTTCCTCATCAGCCACCTCCAGACCTTGGGGGCTGTTGACTCTCTATCTGAGGGCTAACAGACAGCCCAGACTCTGCTCCTGTCAGGCAGTGATTTTATATTGCCTGTTACATGTATATGCAGGGGAGATGCATCCCTATCAAATATAATGGTTTATTCCTGAGCACGTGATTAATATGTTCCTAGTACGCATGTGTACATTCCTTTCTTTTGATCCTCCCTTTTCTCTTCAGCTTCTGTAAGAAGCAAGACCTGTTTTATAGCCAGGATGTGATTTATTATTTTTGTACCGAAATAAATATCTTATACCTTAGCATTTAATCTGCGGTTTTTTTTAATAATGTCAGAGTTTCAGGAAAAGATCCATTTTGCCTCTGATGAGAGTAATTCTTATCTTAACAGCTCCCCCCCTCTCTCTCTCGCTCTCCCCCTCCCTCCCTCCCTCCCTCCCCCCCCTCTCTCCCAGTTCCATTCCCTCTTCCCCCTCAGAGCTCTCAGGTTGCTTTGATGCTGGCCCTGACTCCCACGCCTCCTCCTCCTCTGATTCGGCTGCTTTCTATATTCTCACTGTTCCAACATCAACATTCACCTGCATGAAGAGGTGAACCAACTCCATGAAGAGAGAAAGACATTTGAATGGAACTCAGTCCCTTTTACCTGCACAACCCGTTTGAGAGAACCAATACTGAATGGGGCATTATCTCTTTCTGACTCTTCATTGCAGTACATTCTCCAAGGGTTACTGATTTCCACGTTCCCTTCGGCCAGCACACACTTCCTCCCATGGAATCGGGGCTTTTCATACATCAGCCAGCTGGAGAGAACCAGAAAGGAACATCATTTGTTGAGTGTCCATTAGAGCCAAGCCTTGAATTCTAGAGGGGGATTGGCTGGTGTGTGATATTGACGGAGTTACTTGGGTACCCACCCACATTCCTCATGCTCCTTAAAAGGGAGGTGCCTTTCCTCTGTACTGAACAAGCATACAAGTATTTATCGAAAATATCTTACAAAATGTTTCGCTTCAACCACAAAAAAATGCAGGAGAGCAAAAATTTTGGGAGACTCTCCCATCCTCCTGCTATTTGCCCTTCTATTCCTCCATAGCTCCACAATTCAGATAGACACGGTTTTATGCATTAGAAAAGTGGCACAGAAAACAGTGTTCATCCAATAATTAATGTTGAGGTATGGTAGCAAAGACCACTTACTTCAAAGAGTAGCTATTATGCTCACTGGGAAAATACTTAATTAGCCCGATTATGCACAGTATATAAGGGAGACTACTCTCTAAGGCAGTGGTGGCGAACCTTTTTAGGCTCGCGTGCCAAAAAAGGGGGGGCGCTCGCGTGCCCACACCCATTCCCTCCCCCCCACGCATGCGCACAACACCCCCCATGCTGCCCCCTGCGCATGCGCACACACCCCACCCCCGCGCAAAGGCCTTACCGGAGCCTGGGACGATGAAACCGGCAAACCGGAAGTGCGGAAAAACGCACTTCCGGTTTGCCGGTGAGCTGTTTTTTGCACTCCGGAGGGTTCAGGGAAGCTCCCTGAAGCTCTGGAATGCAAAAAACTACAAAATGGACAAACCAGAAGTGCGGAAAAGTGCACTTCCGGTTTGTCCGTTTTGTAGTTTTTTGCATTCCGGAGCTTCAGGGAGCTTCCCTGAACCCTCCGGAGTGCAAAAAACAGCACACCGGCAAACCGGAAGTGCGTTTTTCCGCACTTCCGGTTTGCCGGTGGGAACCCTTGCGTGCCGGCCGCTATGGCTCCACGTGCCACCTGTGGCACGCATGCCATAGGCTTGCCACCACGGCCCTATACCATTTCAGACAAATGGTTATCCAATCTCTTCTTCAAAACTTCCAGAGAGAGAAACAAAAGAGAAGGAAAAAGACAGAGAGAAAGAGAAAGGGCGGGGGGGAGGGAACAAAATCTAGCAAGTCTGACAGTCTGGCTGCTTAGTGACCATTCAAGGTTACGACGGACCTCCCAAGGGCCACTTACAACCGGATTTCAAAGTTCCAACGACCACACACTGAAGCTTTTGATCCTTTTCATAGTATTTTCTTGCTGGTTTCTTTTTCTGGCCAAGGTCCTGTTTTCACATTATGCTTACCCCAAGCCAGCCAAAGCATTGCTTACCCTCCTCGGATCACCTGAATGGAGATAGTGCTTGCGAGTTCCCAAGAAGTGGCATCCGGGACATCATTCCAGATTTCTCTTTTCTGCCCTCCAAAGCCTGCCTCAGAGTATAAAATGATCTGCAGTAAAGCAAGATAAGGGCGGGGGGAGGAAAAGGGGCCATCTTAACTTTGTGTCTACCAAGGTATAATCTCTTTGCCGGATCCTGGGAAGTCAGTCCAGGGGTGAAATGCTACCTGTTCGGCCCGGTTCGGGCATACTGGTAGCGGCGGCTGGTGGTTCAGAGAACCGGTAGCGGTGGCAGCGTGAGGCTCCGCCCACCTGCCCGGACGTCGCCATTTTCTTGTTTTTAACCCTCTGTGCATGCACAAAGCCTTCTCCGCATGCGCAGAGGGTGAAAAAGCGTGTGCGACGGGGGGGGAAGGTAAGTAGAAGTCACCCTTGCTTTTCACCATCCTACCTTGCTGGGACGCTTGTTGATCTTCAAAAGATTATGTTCCTCTTCCTGAAATTGAAAAATAAATGGGAAATTACTGAAGATCACAGGGCAGCACTTGCACAAGTAAAAAATGGTGGAAATTTTTCAAAAGGTTTCTGTGTCTAAAATGTACATCCAAGGAACTTTCTTTGCAGTTGTGGAATAAGTCAAGAGTGTGTATTTTGGGACATCAATCGTATATTATTTAGCTTGTTAGTTTTATACCCAACCATTCCTTCAGGAGCTCCAAGTGCCCCACTCTGCGTCTCTCCCCACAATCACCCCCTTATACAGTAGGTTGGGCTGGGAGAGACGGATTAACCTCGGGGTATTTCTATGGTTGAAAAGGAACTAAGATTGAATCTCAACTCCTTAACTACAGGTAGTCCTCGACTTACGACCACAATTGAGCCCAAATTTTCTGTTGTTGAGTGAGACATTTGTTAAGTGCATTTTGCCCCATTTTACGACCTTTCTTGCCATAGTTGTTAAGTGAATCATGGCAGTCGATAAGTTAATAACCTGGTTATTAAGTGAATCTGGCTTCCCCGTTAACTTTGCTTGTCAGAAGGTCACAAAAGGGGATCGCTTGACCTCGAGACACAGCAACGTATGAGTCGGTTGCCAAGCATCTGAATTTTGATCTCATGAGCGCGGGGATGTTGCAAAGGTCGTAACTGTGAAAAATGGCCGTAAGTCACATTTTCCACTGCCGTTGTAACGTTGAGCTGTCACTAAATGAACCGTTGTAAATTGAGGACTACCTGTACTACACCACATGTGTCTCTTGAGTTGCATCCAAATATTCCTTTCCCCAACATACACAGGTCTGGAGCATTTCTGTACATCTGATATAATATTATTGTCAACTCTGGAGCTGGCCTGACTGAGGCCATTTTGAGGCTCCAAGGTTGCCACAATGGAGATGAGGGTTAGGGAGGGGGGAATAGTGACAGCTGGGGTTTTGGTAGCTGTTAGATAGGGTGAATGGAAGAGGCCGACAGAAGTGGCTTCAAAACAACAGCTCTTTATTTGGCAACTATTTACAATCCAGCAAAGGCTCCGTCTGACAGACAGCCCTTTTATAGGGAGCTGCCAGACAGTCTAGCCAATCAGCAGTCAGTATTTTCCATCCAGAATGGAGGACCTGACTGAAGCCTATGTTGCTTCAGTTTGAGAATGTAACAGTAGCCAAAACAAAATAGTTTCCCTTGTGAACCAAGGTCGTTCTCACAGGTGGCTGAAGAAAGGAGGAATGACATTGTCCAAGCAACTGGACTGACCCTTGATTGGACCATGTGACTGATCGTTTGGGAAAAGGGGAAAAACTTTTGCTTTTAAATAGGTGAAAAACCGCGGGAACCTTCAGAGTCAGTTTTCACCAGCCTGTGCCAATATGATATATCCAATAAAACTATTCTTTGAGGAACGTATTACTCGGGACCCTGACATTAAACCGACTCTGACAATTATGGTTTCAAAAGCCAGGGGAGAAGACAGTCCATTCTCCCCGTCCTCTCCTTGGGCCCTGAATCATGTTCTACAGGAATCGATTTTGCAAGCCAATCTTATCAAAGAACTCATCTAGCCGGTGTCATCATCTATTGAAGTCAGTTTCACAACGCCAATAGAAAGTTCTCTGACTTAATGCACTCTTGCTTGCATAAGGAGCGTTCCCTCTTTCTCTGGGAGCACCGCCACAGCTCTCAAACACTGTGCACCCAGCCCTGCATGGAAATCTAGATTGCTCAAAGGACCCAACATAAAAGCAATTGGGGGCGGAGGATGGGAATATTTATCCAGGAAAACGAGTCGGAACCTGTGTCTTCTGCTCCATAAAGGAGGCTGTTGTGAAACTGTCAAGTTGCAATGCTTTACATATCAGAAACATTCTGTTCACCACTGAAAATTCTTGTTTAAACATAAAGGGGGAAAAAGGGGGGGTGAGAATTGGACATGTTTACAGCTATAGATTAACAGAGTTGGAAGGGACCTTGTAGGTCATCTAGTCCAACCCCGCCGCCCAAGATCTCACGACAATTGTCGTTTGAGGTGAGGGTTCAGCTCTCTAAAATGGATTATTGCTGTGTTTTCATCATGTATCTCTGCTCCTGTCTGAGACGACCACTTTTCAATTTCTTTAATCAGCATCGCTGACTCTGTAGCTGTCCCATTGAAATATTGTAAATAATGACCTTCCTTCAGGCACAGCATTCCAGTGGCTTCTCTAAGCGCTGGGCAATTGAGCAAAGTGGTGGGTTTGGTCCTCTAACCATCCTTTTGAACTTAAGCTGCGCCACCAGTTCCACAACAGGCTGAAGCCGGAGACGATAACTCACAGGTCTTCAAACTTGGCAACTTTAAGACTTGTGGACTTTAACTTCCAGAATTCTCCAGCCAGCATAGCTGGCTGGAGAATTCTGGGAGTTGAAGTCCACAAGTCTTAAAGTTGCCAAGTTTGGGGACCCCTGCGATAACGCATCTGAGTGCAAAAGGGTACAATGCTCTTTTCCATACTGCAGATCTCAGAGAGTGTTCAAACAGCCCAGCTCTTGAACACACAAAGTGACGACAAGAGACCGATATGTAGTGGCAGTTTGGAAGATCATTGTTATTCCAAGGAATTTAGTGACATTATTTTGATTTCTCCTTCATATTAAGAAAAGTTTAGAACTCGTTCTGAGCTAACCTGCTTTTTACTCCTGTTTTTGAATAAAGGAGAAGTGGGGGGATTTTCATGTAGCTGCAAGCTTTCCTTACTGTAAAAGTCTCATCCTAAAGTCATGAGCCATCCAGTCCTTCTGCACAGAACCTAGCACTAGATGCTGTGGGAACTGTCCAACTTTGGCGTATCTTTGCTGTAGTTATTAAAGAGCTCCTGGCAGCTTGTGAGCAATTTGGGTGTCATCATGCTTGGGAATGTATGCTTTTTATGTTATGCTTTTAAATCTCTTTGCATGAGCCAATAAAGGTAAAGGTAAAGGTTCCCCTCGCACATATGTGCTAGTCGTTCCCGACTCTAGGGGGTGGTGCTCATCTCCGTTTCAAAGCCGAAGAGCCAGCGCTGTCCGAAGACGTCTCCGTGGTCATGTGGCCGGCATGACTAAACGCTGAAGGCGCACGGAACGCTGTTTACCTTTCCACCAAAGGTGGTCCCTATTTTTCTACTTGCATTTTTTACGTGCTTTCGAACTGCTAGGTTGGCAGACGCTGGGACAAGTAACGGGAGCTCACTCCATTACGCAGCACTAGGGATCCGAACCGCCCAACTGCCGACCTTTCTGATCGACAAGCTCAGTGTCTTAGCCACTGAGCCACCGCATCCTAATAATAAAGCTTAAACCCTTTTTATTTAGTGGTGTGCTTATTGTCCCTAGATCCAAAAGAACCAATTGCCTGGGCATCCGATCATTGCACTGACACACTTGGCAAAACACCACATTACAGTGGTCGTCAGCAAAGACCAAACAGAACAGTGTTATTCAGGTTTCCTTAACCCAGGGTCTCCAGATGCCTTACCAGGGGTCTCCAACCTTGGCAACTTTAAGACTTGTGGACTTCAACTCCCAGAATTCCTCAGCCAGCAAAGCTGGCTGAGAAATTCTGGGAGTTGAAATCCACAAGTCTTAAAGTTGCCAAGGTTGGAGACCCCTGCCTTAGACTTCAACTCCCATAATCCCCAAAGTACACAGGATAATAATGCAAGTGAAAGCCCAAGACATTACGCAGGCACAAACTTGAGAACAGTTACATTAAAGTCAACTTCACCTGGATTTCAGGACACCCAGCAACAATTCACTCACCTGAAGTTCTGATTGCGTCAAGCTTTCTGCTTCCTTGGACAGAAGAATAATCTGCTTGGAACCACCGCCTGTGTCCGGCGCTCTGAAGTGGTGCCCAGCATGGAGTGCAGTTAGGGGTGACCCCTTATGAGCTGCATCTTGCTGGTGTGCACTTGGAGCTGTCTGGCTGCTGTTTTTCTGGATAACTGGGCTCATTTCCTTCCTTTTTGCTAGGCTTTTGGGTTCAGCCTTTTCTGGGGAGATGAACTTGCTATAAAGAAAGCTGTTGTCCAAGCGAGAATACGGCTTGTCTTCCGCAACCTTTCTGTCTACGAAGTTGGACAAAAGAGACATCCCTGAGAGGACATTGGTTCTAACCAAGTTGGGCTGATGATTCACAATAGCTCTGGGGGCAATAACGTTGGCCTTGATATCTCCTAGGCTTTCCTGAAAGTTCCCAAGGAAAGAAGGGCCAAAGTCTTCCTCGGTCTTGTACTGCTGGCTTTCCCAAGAGGAAGATCTCCTGCCTATGCTGCTATCCCATGGTTTCTCTTCTTTAGTGAGATAAGGATTCTCGATCTCCTCCGTGTCTTCTTCTGCCAATCCTGGCTCCTCCCCCTTGGATCCTGTTCCTTCCTCTGAGTTTTCCTCGGTGAGAGAAAACAGCTGGCCTACTAATGCTGTTGGGAAAGAAACCTTTGACTTGGGAGCGATGTGGTTCTCATCGATAGAGGGAAGGACGGTGTGCTTGGCAAGAGTAGAAGGGCGTGGAGTCCTCGAGAGGGCTTTTGAAGGCTTCCGAAGCTCAGCAGGGTCCATGCTGCGGAGGGTGTCCACAAAATGCTCCATTTCCCCCGCGAATCCTTCCTCGGATTCCTGTTCTCCAATCTGGCTGATGCTTCTTAATAAGTCACTTGGGGGTTCGGGCCATGAAAAGGGAGTTAGGGTCCCAGCAGGGGAACTCTCTTGTTCCAGTGCAAATATCAGAGGGCTCTTGCCCGAGATCTGCTTCTCTTTCTTTAGTTCATCATCCTGCGTTCTGGCTTTATGATCCCCTGGAGAAGTTGGCTGAGATGCAGCAGAGGTTCCAATTTCCTCTGCGGTGTCCGAGGGGCACTTATTTCTCCTCTTGGCAGATAAGCTGGCTTTTCCCACGCCTAGCCAGCTGCTCTCTTGATCTGACCCGTTTGTTATTAGGCCTCCTGCAGTGGGCATGCCTTGCTCCTGTTCAGGCCTGCTTCCTGCGAACAGGCTGCTGAGCTTCTGGGAGGCAGAATTTCTCGGCAGGCTGCCGTCTCTCTGAGTTGCGCTGAATGGAACAACTCCCTCCCTGGCTATAGCAGCTTCTCTGTTTGATGTGCGATCAGAGCTCGGCGCAGGCACACACCTTGGCCTCTGGGCATCCCTCACATTGGCATTTTGAGAGTGAGTCATGCCATTCTCAGGCTGTGACTCTGGTGTGGAGAAGATGCGAGATTTGGGGAAGGAGGAGTGGATTCTTTGCGGGGACTTGGCGTTGGGGAGATCGGCCTGGGGTGGTGGCCAGGTTTCTTCCAACGCAGTGCTGGTGTTGGAGCTGGGAGCAAAGGGTTTCTCTCGCTGGCTCTGGCTGGTGTTTCCCGATCCAGACATAACAAACTCTCGCCCGACTTGGTAAACGGTGGAGCATCCGGGCTGAGGCACAATGACTTGCTGTTGGGCTCTAAAAACAACCGTGCTGTTACCCTTGGGGCCGTACCACTGGGCATGGGATTTGGCTAGAGTGCTGGAACACAGTACCTGAGGGATTGGCTTAAACACACAACGCTCCTCAGAAAATGCAGGGTTCGGGGCAGAGGATGTGTAATTTCTCCCTGGGGATCCGGAGAATGAAGTAGAATTGAGGGTGTTGGGAGAACTTTCCCTTAAGGATTGAAGTGCCAAAGCACCAGGGAAGTTGTTTTCCTTCAGGGATCCAGCATCCAGCTGGGAGAAATCCCCATTTAGCATATTATGGCCTTCCTTCTGGGAGATGGTTCCATTCAAGGTGTCACGAGAAAGGCCCAGATTCTGCTCTTGCGGCCCATTCGTGTTTGTGGCCTGGCTCTCTTTCTGGAATCCGCCGCCGCCAGGATTGTGAACAGCAGCCGGAGAGTGTGTGGCTCCAGTTGATTCAGTAACTCTGGTACTGACGCCATCTTGCGTCTCTTTCTTCACCAGGCACTTCGACTTGGGAAGTCGGGAATAAACTTGAGCAAAGACAGGCCCGTGAGCAGCAAAATTTCTCTGTGGGCTGGGAGAGCCCTCCACTGCTGTGGGAGAGAAGCTTCTGGAGTCCACCAGGGAAGGGGAGACCCCAGCATCTGCTGGGCATGAGGAGTGCCAGTTGTTTATCGGGGAGGACAAGAGTAGGGCATCTGGGGGAGGAGGCAAGCAGTTAATCTCTGCTGGGGAAGGGCACTTGGCATCTGCGGAGGAGGAAGACCATCCATTGTCTGGTGGAGGGGATGGATACCTGATGTCCAAGGAGGGTGAGGAACACTTTGGAACTGCTGGGGAAGGTGAGCTCCTGGCATTTGATGAGGAAGACTTGCTCCTGCTCTCTGCCAAGGTGAACGGCCGCCTGGTGTCCACCGTTGAAGAAGCTGTGGTGGTTCCTCCAGAATACAAACGCCTCATGTCCGCCACAGAATAGCAGGACCTGTTTCCTGCCATGGAGGACGAGTGCTGGGTATCATCCTTGGAGGAGGAGGAGGACTGGTTGTCTGTCCTGGAAGGGGTATCTTTCCTCCCTACTGGAGAACGTGAATGGGTGCTACCTGTCGGCAAGGGGGCCACCTGTGTTGGCTTGGCCTTGAGCGGGGGAGGGAGCTGCGGTTTTGCTGCTGGAGGGGGAGGAGGCTGCCTCTTCTCTGCCGGAGACTGGGACCTCCGGTTTTCTGCTGTTGGCCCAGAAGGACGCCAAGGGTCAGGAGAACTGGAGCGCTTGGCCTCCTCCGAGAAAGTGGATTTCCTTCTCCCCGTTGGAGAAAAAGTCTGCTTGGCATTGGCTGGAGAAAGGCATCGCTTGGCATTCACAGAGGACACGTTGGATGGTAAAGAATTCCTGGAACCGGTGGCGGGAAACGCCTGGGCACCCTCTGGGGGTGAAAGTAAGCGCCTGGTGGGTAAGGGAGAACGGGAGGGCCTGGTTTCAGCGGAATGAGCGGGGCCAGTGGCGTCCATCCCCACAAGTCCTTTCTCCCAGGCCTCAAGCAGCTTGGACACTTTAGAGGGGCTGCTGGATCTGGCGTCTCCTCCCTCGACCCTCTGGGAGGCTGCCGACACTTTGCCAAAGGGCGTCTTCTTAACAGAGTCAGGGTGGTTTTTCTTCCATCGTAGCAAAGGGCTCGAGGCAGGTCCTCCCGGCTTGCTTTGATGGGAACGTGCCTTGCCGGCAATTTTCTCCATGCTGGAATTAGGACAAGGCAAGTCTTTTTCAGGGTCAACCCCACTTTGAGGCTGCAGCTGCTCGTGGTTGTCTTCCCAAGGGGTTCCTCTGGTTTTGCTGGAGTGGGGAGGGGAGGGTGGGAGAAAAGGAAAGCGAAAGATTAGGCCTGGGGTCCCCACCCAGCTTGCCCCCAAACAGATTGTTCTATGTCATTTTCCATGGAGCCTGGCAGATTCCCTCCTCCCTCTGATTTCCTTGAACTTTATTTATTTATTTTATTTATTTATTTTATTTATTTATTTGTCAAGCATATATCATTATAAGCAAAGTATAAACAGTAAAACATGATTGAATATATATGTAATATTACAAGCATGAATAAGAGTAAAAGAGGTATGAATATATGGGTACATTAGGACAGGAACGGTAGGCACGATTGTGCGCTTATGCACAATCTGCTGCTGTTGTGTTTAAACACAACAGCAGCAGCAACCACAACAACAAAGCAAGCATACTGCAAAATAAGGGGGCAGCTTTAAAGATTATCAAAGATGCTTCTGGGGTCTCTTCTAAAAAACAAATCTAATGCTTTGTGTGGAAGGGTCAGGAAAAAACCAAAATAGGCTGAATTAACAGAGAGCATTCGAGGTTGGGCTGAAGAGACAGGGAGCAACCTCGCTGATTTGCTTTCAATAAATGGGTCGTTTGTGATTGGACATCCTTTCCACGGCACCATACTGTGAGGGCCCCCTAACAATGAAGTCCAAATTCTCAATGTGCTCAACCGGCTAATTAGCAATAGCACTTAGACTATTTTACTTTACTTAACTGTACAGCAGCTAAATAAAAGAAGGTGATTTTCCTTCTGAAGGAGTCGACAGTCTGAAACAGAGGAAAAGAAGCAGAGGTGGCTTCCTGCCGGAGCTGCCGGGTACACAGCTCCGGTAGGGGGCAGCAGATTACACAAGCGCTCCGGAGCCCTCTCTGCCGGTCCACCACGCGCGTCGCCATTTTTTCTCGGTGATTTCTGGTTGATTTTGCTTCTGCGCATCCGCGGAAGCAAAATCGCGCCGAAATCTTGTGAGGGTACGCGCTCGCGTGTGAGATTTCAGCGAGATTTTGCCTCCGCGCATGCGCAGAAGCAAAATCATGCCAAAGTCTCGTGAGGGTACGCGCTCACACGTGAGATTTCAGCAAGATTTTGCCTCTGCGCATGCGCAGAAGCAAAATCGCGCCAAAATCTCACGCGCATGCGTGTCCCCTCATGAGATTTTGGCGAAATTTTGCTTCTGTGCATGCGCAGAAGCAAAATTGCGCGAGGGGGCATGAGTGCGTAGCGAGCAAGCGCCCCTGAAGCATGGAAATGCACGCGCATGGCTCTGGCAGCGAGGTAAGCGAGCAACCCACCCCTGAAAAGAAATATAGGTAGTCCTTGACTTACAACAGTTCATTTAGTAACCATTCGAAGTTACAACAGCACGAAAAAAAAGGGACTTATGATTATTTTTCACACTTGTGACCATTGTAGCATCCCCATGGTCAGGGGAATAAAATTAGGATGCTTGGCAACTGATTCATATTTATGACGGTTGCAGTGTCCCAGAGTCACATGATCTCCTTTTGCGACCTTCTGACAAGTAAAATCAATGGGGAAACCAGAATCACTTAACAACCGTATTACTAATTTAACAACTGCAGTGATTCACTTAATAAACGTGGCAAAAAAAATTCTAAAATGTGGCAAAACTCACTTAGCAAGTTTCTCACTTAACAACATAAATATTGGGTTCAATTATGGTCATAAGTTGAGGACTGCCCAGCAAGACAAAACACAGTGGAAAAAAAATGTGCAAGAGCTTTACATGCTGGTCAGAAAAAGGAGAAGAAATTTCAGCAAGAGGGCATTTAAGGTAGACCAGGCTTAAGAAAGAAACTATGATGCATATAAGTAATAGTATAGACTAGAGCATAGTATTATAGGTAATTGTAGTAGAGTAATAGATAAGAGTAATAAAGTATAGTATATTGAATAGTAACAGTATATAGTATAAACGTTGTTATAGTAATAGTGTAACTGTAAGCCACCCAAAATCATTTGGTTGAGATGGATAGCTATAGAACTTAAGTAAACAAATAACATAAATAGTAATTGCATAATGATAGCATAGTAATTGTAATAGTATTTATTTGTTTAAGAAGATGTATATGGCCGTCCAGCCACTTTCAGTGACCCTGGGTGGCTTACAATGATAAAGTTATCATATTGTATCACACTATTATCATAGTAATAGTATAGAGATAGCAATAGGACAGAATTAGACAGAATAAAAATAGAACAGAATTAGAACAAAGTATAGAATAAAATAGAATTAGAAAAGAGAGTAGAATAGAAGAGAGGGTCAGTTTGGACTAGTCGTTAAGGCGTCAGGTTAGAAACCAGGAGACAGTGAGTTCTAGTCCCAGCTTGGTGACTTTAGGCCAGGGGTGTCAAACTCCGACGGGCCAGATCCAGCCTGCCGAGTACTCAGATCTGGCCCATGGGGCAGCCCTGGAAACAGTGAAGGACCGGCCCGTGTTGCATCTGCCAGTGAAAACAGAGCTCGGGAGGGCCGCACGCAGCCCTCCTGAGCTCCATTTTCACTGATAGAGGGTTGCAGGAGGCCGTCACAGCTGGAAACAGAACTCAGGAGCCCGTTTTCGCTGGCAGAGCACTCAGGCCGCCACAGGCGCCCCTGACACAAGTGACGTCGAGCTGGCCATACTCACCCTGGCCACGCCCACCCTGGCCACACCTACCCCGGTCCCTCAGGTCAAACACAACCCTGATGCGGCCCACAATGAAATCAAGTTTGACACCCCTGCTTTAGGCCAATCGCCAGGAGACCCTAAGTTCAAGTCCTGCCTTAACCGTGAAAGCCAGTTGAGTGCCTTTGGTCCAATCACTCTCTCTCAGCCAACCCACCTCACAAGGTTGTGGTTGTGGGGAAAACAAGTGGAGAAAGTCGTTTTGGATATGTTCACCGCCTTGAGTTATTTGTAAAAATGATAAAGGTGGGAAACACATCAAATAAATAGAATATAGAAAGCATTTTCTTGTCACATTTATATGTAAATAAAACCTCTCCCCATATTTATATTTATATTTCCCTTACAGAGAAAAATAATAATAATAATAATAATAATAATAATAATAATAATAATAATAATAATAATAATAATAATAATAATAATAATAATAATAACAACAACAACAACAACAACAACAGATTGGAAGGGACCTTGGAGGTCTTCTAGTCCAACCCCCTGCTTAGGCAGGAAACCCTACACTACTTCAGACAAATGGTTATCAATATAAAGAAAAGACCTGTGCAGGGCCCAAAGATTTTGTGTCTCTTTTGAGTCTGAGTCAATCCAATTGGATATACGGTAGTTTTTTAAAAAGAAGAAGCAGCGACAACAAAGTTAGGACCAATTTATGGAATAAAATAATTCAGCTTTTATATTGTTTTGTTTTACTTGTATGCTGCGTAAAGTCACTTTGTGGGTGAAATGGACAGCTTCTAAATCTGATATATATATATAAAAATAAATAAATAAGTCACCCCCACGTCCCAGAATGATGTCCATCATTTCAGAGTCCTAAGACATCTAGAAGGTGCCAGACTGAAGGGCCATGAAATCTCTGGATAGTTTGCTAAACTGGTCCGAGGTTGAGACATCCATGTTTTACACAAAGGGACTGACTACATCTTAGCCTGATTATGGCAATGCTCATTAACACTTGCTAATGTTTGATGGTAAACAACCTTGTAGCCAAACACATTCTGTTTTGCCCACTTTGCTCATTGTGGCATGGGATGGGTCGTTTGAAACGTCACCACTGGAATTTCGTTTTGTCTTTAGAAAAGAAAAGAAAAAACCTCCTCATGAGTCATTTTCCTATCCAAGCCGTGCTCAGCTGCAAAAATCATGACGTACTGCTTACAAAGACATACTTGTAAAAACGAAAAGATCCCAATTTGGAAAACCAGTTAGAAAACAGAATAAGGGGTCCTTGGTACCCTCTGAGCTTGGTTGTTTTCTTGCAGAAGTTTCATTATCCAAATTAGGTAACATCATCAGAGCTACAGAAAGGACCCTTGAGCTACAAATATTCTCCTCTATGGGAAAACAATTAAGAAATAGGCATGGAGGATAATTTGGGGTACAAAACAGCAAAAGAGAGAGAGAATGGTGCCTACTCTGCCAACCTACACAATATATTTATTTGTTCGTTTGTTTTGTAGTCCACTTTTCATTCAGAAGCTCAGATTAGAAGCAAAGCTTAAAAACCAAACAAGTTTTCCAAATTCAATTGCTTTAACAGAAGGAAACATCTGAAATAAGTATCAAAACGCATCTCTTAGATTTTTCACATACAGTGGAAGACTATAGAAAGCAGGAAGGGGAAAAAAAGAATGCACCTGAACACACGCAGAGTGCATTTTCCCCACTAAATAGCCACTCCATAAAACACAAAAAGTGACTGAGAGGTAGGTCAGTAATTTCAAAATGCTTCTCATCGGCTCAGACTGCTAAGAGATTTCTATACAACTCACCACGCAGGGGTATTGTTGTGGAGAAAAATAGGAGAAGGGGGTGTGATGCATGCCGCCTCGCAATATATGGAATAAAGACAGGGTATAAATCTAATAAAACCCAGGCTGTAAAACTGACAGCCCGGGTTCGAGATCTGAGCACCGTGCTCCTGCCCACCTAGGACTTCGAAAGCATGCAAATGCGAGTAGATAAATAAGTACCATTTCAGCGGGAAGACAAGTGTTTTCCGGGAGCCTCGGCGTATAGTCATGCTGGTCAGACGACCACGGAAAATGTCTTTGGACAACCCTGGCTCCCTTGGCCAAGAGACAGAGAATGAGCACTGCGCCTTAGAGTCGGACACAACTGGACGAGGAAATCTTTACCTTTGCCTTTTATACATCTAACAATAACATAATGAATTGCTTTCTATTTAACTTACAAAAACCCTGTCAATGACCTAACCCATGACCTAATCGCATGACTATATAAAAACAAACGATGAGAAAGAAGCTTATAAATCTACTCATTTAAAAAAGAAATTTAAAAAAATTCAACACAATGAAACCAGAGCATGACAGAACAGAATAAAATAAAAGAACAGGAAATGTCATAAATAACTCCGTGAAGTAGGTTGTAGGTTGCTCCCTGGCTAAATTACAAGAGAGAAGGGATCGGTCTAATCTCTCTCTATATATATATAGCTCAAGGAGCTCCTCCTAGAAAGTCCAAATTTCTAACATATTTTTCTTGTTCAAACAAACTGGGCCTCTGTCGTACAGATTAGAAATCATTTAGAAGCAGGGGCATCTAGGTTCAAAAAAAGCTAAGGTAGTGACCAATGTTCCCTCTGACATTAGAAAACGCCGCGCGGCAGTTGGAAACTGCTGCGCGGCGTTTTCTTATCACGTGCGCGGCCGCGCAGCTTAGAGGGAACATTGGTAGTGACTGCAGCCATGTCACTCATGCCCTACCCCTCTTGTCAAAAGGGGCAGAGAGCACCTATTGTCACGGATACCATCTTGACTTCTTTTTTTTTAACCCTCCCAGAGACACCCTTGTTTACAGCTGCTTCCAGCTTTATTTTTGATTGAATAGAGTTAAATAGAGTAGCCATAGTTCATAACTCCTTAACAAACAATAAAAAGAACTGAAGAGGCTTCTTGGATGAGAAGCGAAACGTCTTCAAGGAAAAACGAAGTCCAGTTTGCCTTTTGAAAAAGCACCTTTGAGACAAAGCAATTAAAAGAGAACAATGTTTGTGAGTTTACCCACCGGGGCACTTACAAGGTGCAGACATAAAGAATCTTTTCGTGGAATTTGAAATATCATCAAATGCACAGAATATCCCATGCTGAAAATGACTGCCATCAAGTATCTGCATTTTACATTTGCCCTCCATAGTCAATCTAATCCTCCAAGGGAGGGGTGGGCGACCGTGGCCCTTTTATGACCTGTGGACAGGGGTGGGCTTCAAATTTTTTAGCAAGGGGTTTTCTGCCCAGTTGCTGGGTGGGCGTGGCCATGGTGGAAGTGGCCTAGTCGGCCTCCTGCACCATGGCAAGTGGGGCGTTTTTGCCCTCCCTGGGCTCCGGAAGCTTTCCTCAAGCCTCTGGGAGGGAGGAAATGACCTCCCCAGGCTCCACAGGCCCTCCAGAGGCCGGAAACCGGCCCGTTTCAGACCTTCCCGAACTTCCGGTTGACCCATTTTTCACCCTCCCCGAGCCTCCATACGCACCCTGCACTTACCTGCATCCAAAACGGGACACGTGGGGACTCCTGGGAGGGGAGGGGTGGGCGGGGCCAGCCAGGAGTGAGATTTGGGGGTTCTCCAAACTGCACAGAATCTTACCTAGAGGTTCTCCCGAACCCCTGCGAACCCCCAGCATCCCACCCCTGCCTGTGGACTTCCAGGATTCCCGAGCTAGCATTAGCCTTATAAAAATGGAAACTTTGCTGCAAAGCAGGATGAAAACATGCTAAATAGTGTTTACCCAACCTTGTGTATCCCATGCATATTCAATAGATTTATCATCTTGTGCAAACCAAGTCCTGAAATGACCAGCCTGAAAATCAAGATTACCATCAAACGTTTAGCAAGATCTGGAGGGCCTCTATTTCTCCACCTCTATAATAATATAACTGTTCTATTTCTATTTTGTTTTGTTCTATTTTACACAAAGAGCAGGGTCTGAATTTTCAATGCAGTTCCTCTTTTGCTGGTAGCACACAAGCAGGATTTCTGGGGGAAATCTCTAATACAGTATAATGGCAGGCTGGCAAGCTGGCTGGGGAATTCTGGGTGTTGAAATCCGCACATTTTAAAGTTGCCAAGGTTGAGAAACACTGTTCTAATGTCTAAATTTCCATCTGCAGGAGGGCCTAGCCATAGACCACTGTGGTGGCACAATGGTTAAAATGCAGTACTGCAGGCTAGCTCACTGCTCACTCCAGGAGTTCGATTCTGAGCTGCTCAAGGTTGACTCAGCCAGAGGTGGGTTCCTATCGGTTCAGACCGGTTCTATAGAACCGTTAGTAACTTGGCGGCCTGGGTCACTGGAACTGGCAGCGACCCAGGCCTGCCACGCCCCCGAGCCGGTTCTCTCGGAGGCGCCATAGGCACCGCCATCTTCTTTTTTGCTTCTGCGCATGCACAGAAACTTTTTTTAATACTGCACATTTATTTATTTTATTTATTTATTTTATTTTATTTTAATAAAATGTATATGCCGCCCAACTCCCAAAGGGACTCTGGGCGGCTTACAACTATAAAAGTACAATAACAAGTTAAAAAGACAATTAACACAACAATTCAAGCATACCTTTCAAAACTAGTACATTGCAACACATACATACATGCACATGTGTGCCCACCCGCGCAGCGTGTCCCTGAGCAAACCGGCAGTAGCAGAATCCGGAACCCACCCCTGGACTCAGCCTTCCATCCTTCCAAGGTCGGTAAAATGAGGACCCAGATTGTCGGGGGTAATATGCTGATTCTGTAAACTGTTTAGAGAGGGCTGTAAAGCAGTGTGATATAAGTCTAAGTGCTGGTGCTAGTGCTGCAGTCTGGATTCTGATAAATACACCTTTCTCCTGGCAGGAAATTCACCTGTTTCAGAACCTACCAAGTAAAAAAAAAATCCAAACAAAGACAACAACCAAAGCCACAGAGCGCTTGCTGTAGTTTCATCCAGAACGGTTGAATGACTCTCTTAAAATCCAGCTGAGCCAGATTGACACAGCCCTTCATTTGTAGCGTCCAAGAAGCAGGTTACACCATGAAGTTTAATATGTCTTGACCTACTTAGCAGGAAGCGTTGTTAATTTACAGGATGAGTCAGGTTTATGGTTGTGTATGAGATGCTGGGTGGCAGCATTCCACAACTCTCCGGCCTCCACCAAAGGAGCCACTTCCTTTCTACTTCTAAAAAAGAGCTGATCTTTTTTTTTCCTTATACCTGTACAGCAAGACCCAGGCTTTCAAGGTCACTCACAACCTATTTCATCCATGTTGGATCCCAATGGATCCCTATGGAAACAATTTATTCCAAGCCTCCTTGTGGTGATGTGAGCAGAGCGCATTGCAGCCTGCCCTGGGTTGCCACTCACACCAAGGTACATCTGCAAAACGAAGGGGAAGCGGAAGCAAACACACAGACACACACAACACTTTGCTTTGTGTACAGAAGAAAAATGCATATTCCTCCTGCAACCCCTGCTGGTCCAAAGGTTGGAAAGAACTCCACAAGCCAGTACAAATACAAAATTACCTCTTATTCTATGGTTTTAAAAAGTCTTTTTGTAGTAGTAACTTCTTTTTACTAATCAGACTGTAATTAATTTCATTTTTTCTGTTTCATAAAAAAAATCTATTAAGGGGGTTTCCGGTCAACTATAAGGTTGTGAGTTCGATCCTAGGTAGAGGCAGATCTAGGGTCTCCTGCTTGGACAGGGGGTTGGACTAGATGACCTGCAAGGTCCCTTCCAACTCTGTTAATCTGTATAAATAAAGCCATACTTTGCATGTTTTCTCTAACTTGGTTTTTAAATGTAGTAAGTCTATTTAAGGGTTTTTAAAGGCTTTGTGAGGTTTTCCACTTAAAAACAGCAGAGTTGATAGGGCTGAATTGCAGCATCAATGTTTTGAATTTCATTCAGGGAGAGGTCTGGGGTCCTTACCATGAGGCTTAACCCCACATATGGCCTTTCAGGAGCCAGTTGCTCACCTCTGCTTAACCTACACTATGATTTACTACAGTGAATAAATCTGGCCATTGAATCCTGCGAGCTATTCAGGTTTCATGATCCCCTAGTCAAGAGATGGGCAACAATGACAACTTTACAACCTGTGGACTTCAACTCCCAGAATTCCTAAGCAGGCCGGGCTGACTCATGAATTATGGGAGTTGAAGTCTATAGGTCATAAAGAAGCCATAGTTGTCCGCTCCTGTTCCTAGTCTATTTTACAACTCTGGAATTTCCTGGCCATTTAAGAACTAGCAAGGGCTGATTCTTCTCAGTGGTTTACTGCCACCTGCTGTTTAGCATAAGCACCTGCAAATGGAATGTACATTAGCAAAATCAGATGGAAGGCTAAATCATTTTCAGAGAACTTTATCCTTAGATCTTGAATAGGCTGTAAATGATTTATTTTTTAAAAAAATTATTCAAATTCTGGTCACATGATATAGTTTTCTGGGCTAATGGTGGCTTAAAAAATTTGTTCATTCCCCTCCCCAAACATGGGGAATTGACTGAAATTATTATCAGAGAAATAGGAAACTGAGAAAACCAGATTTTGAGAGATCTATTCATGTGGTAATGCGTGGGGGGGGCAGAGCGGGGGGGGGGTTGTGCATACATGCACAGAAGGGAGAGCATTGCATTATGGGTGTGGGCAGGTGCGCGCACGCTATCGCACGCACGCGCACCCTTTTGGCACCCGAGCAAAAAAAGGTTCGCCATCACTGTCTTATATAATCAGGAGGTGGGGAAAATCCACAAAATTTCTCTCAGCACAGGACTTTAGCGTTAGGAAAATATGATTGAGACACTACTAGGAATACATCTGGAGCCCCCAATCTCTTTCTCTCAAAGGACTGGTGGACAGAGGAGGTTGTTGCTGTTGTTATTGTTTGCTTTAAAATATGTTATTAAATTCCCTAGAATAAAGGTATTTCAAACCTGCTCGCCTTGGATAAGAATAGCAAATAAGAAGACAATTTACTGGTAGTCCTTGACTTATGACCATAATTGAGTCCCAAATTTCTGTTGCTAAGCGAGACGGTTATTGAGTTTTGCCGCATTTTATGACCTTTCTTGCCATAGTTGTTAAGTGAATTACTGCAGTTAAGTTAGTAACATGGTTGTTAAGTGAATCTGGTTTCCCCATTGATTTTGCTTATCAGAAGTTTGCAAAAGGGGATCACATGACTGCAGGACACTGCAACCGTCATAAATATGTGTCAGTTGCCAAGTGTCTGAATTTTGATCATGCGACCGTGGAGATCCTGCCACAGTTGTGTGAAAAACAGTTACGTATAAGTTACTTTTTTCAGTGCCGTTGTAACTTTGAACGGTCACTAAAAGAAAGGTTGTAAGTCAAGGACTACCTGCATTCTGAAAACACACTGTCTTGTTGCTAAAGATGTGTAAACCAGATACCCCTCACTCCAGTAAGTCTTAAGGGGCCAGTGGTGGGATTCAATTTTTTTTACTGCCGATACTGTGGGCGTGGCTTGGTCGGCGTGGCTTGGTGGGCATGGCAGGGGAAGGATACTGTAAAATCCCCATTTCCTCCCGATCAGCTGGGACTCGGGAGGCAGCGAATAGATGGGGGCGGGGCCAGTCAGAGGGGGTATTTACCGGTTCTCTGAACTACTCAAAATTTCCACTACCGGTTCTCCAGAACTGGTCAGAACCTGCTGAATCCCACCTCTGGGTCAAACTCAAGGCCCGGGAGCGGGATCCGGCCCGGGGTGTGTGTGCTTAGATCTGGCCTGCAGGGCGGCCTTGGAAACAGCAAAGGACCGGCCCGCGGTGCCTCTGCCATAGAAAATGGAGCTAAGGAGGGCTGTGTGCGGCCCTTCCAAGCTGCATTTTCACTGGCAGAGGGTTACAGGAAGCTGTCACAGCCAAAAACGGAGCTCAGGAGCCTGTTTTCGCTGGCAGAGAGTCAACACGAGTGACATTGAGCTGGCCACGCCCACCCCGGCCCTCTGAGGTCAGAGACAACCCTTGTGCGGCCCTCAATGAGACCCGAGTTTGACACCCCTGTGTCAAGACAATACGGCTGATTCAGGGAAGTTACTTTACTATAAACGGCCTTGGGGCTGTTGTAGGCTAAGATTAACCCCATGTGGGCTAATTGTTTGGAACAATTGTCTGGATTAGTATTTACACAGCACATGTACAATCCGCCCTGCAATAGCCGAGTCAAAGATATCATTTAAACAGGGCTGCGGAATTTTATCTGGTCTATAGGTATCACACATCTTTTTACAGCAGTGACAGCACAAATTCTCAATCAAGTCATCTTGGAAAATTACAAGACGTTTTAAAAATAATAATACCCTCCAGTATCCATTATTTTATACTTATGTTTAAAATATGTTGGAGTATTTCCGATAAGTATCTTGTTCCCAGCATGAAGGTGAGAAATAAAATAAACACAACTGGTGTTAAAATTGTGGTTTAGCAGAAGCTGTCATGAGGCTATGAGATTCAGCATAGCAGCAGTGTTGGACGCACTAAAATCAGGAGGAAGCATCTGTTTATTTGTTTGTTTGTATCCCACCTGTATTGTTTTTACAAATAATTCAAGATGGCTAACATATCCAATACAATTCCTTCTCCTATTATCCCCACAACAACAATCTGGTGAGGTGGGTTGGTCTGAGAGCAAGTGACTGGCCCAAGGTTACCCAGCAGGCTTTCATGGCTAAGACGGGACTTGAATCCATGGTCTCCTGCTTTCTAGCCTGGTGCCTTAACCACTAGACCACACTGCTTCTCTATGTGAGAAGATGCTTCTTGCAGTTCCGAAAAGACCCACTTTTTCCCCACTGGTCCTGCTGTCATGCCCTATGGAGGAAGCCTTAAGTGCAAGAATTACAATAGCAATAGCACTTAGACTTATATACCGCTTCACAGTGCTTTACAGCACTCTCTAAGCCAGGCCTGTCAAACTGGTGGCCCATGGGCTGGATGCGTCATGCACAGGCCATGCCCACCCCGGCTCCGCAAAGGCAAAAAACCACCGCAATACGACATGATACGTCACATGACGCGATTTGATACCCGTGCTCTAAGCAATTTACAGAGTCAGTATATTGCCCCCAATAATCTGGGCTCTCATTTGACCGATCTCAGAAGGATGGAAGGCTGAGTCAACTTCGAACCCAATCAGGATCGAACTCCTGACTGTGGGCAGAGACTGCCTGCAATACTGCAGTCTAACCACTGCATCACCACAAGTGCAACAAAAAAGACCATGAATATTTGTGGTATCAATTATTTGTACTGTAGAAGACAGAAGGCGATGATGGATGAATCGCCCTTTCAGATTAGTCCATTATTGAAAGTATGTGGAGGGAGTGCAAATAAATAAAAATACCATGCGCAAAATAAAACTGATAAAAACAACGTAAGTTTTAAACAAGAGATAAACCTAGTGGAACATGATGGAAACAGCGCAATAAATAAGTAAAGCCAAGAGCAAAATAACAAGATATATAAATACTGAAAATTTATCTGTAACACTAATGCCAAGTGAATGTTTCCGGAAAGGAAATTCCATTGATGGAGAATAACTAATAGACGAGGCTTTGTTTTACTTGTGGCTATCAACTTATGTCATTTGAAATCATGAAAGCAACTGAGGGAGTCACTGATGATGTGATAGAAATAGGACAAAATAATTTTGCAGGAAAACTGTCCCCAAGTTAAATTAATCATATTTTTTTTGTTCATCAGAACCTAGTCAAAACCACCCACAATAGTAAGAGCAGTGAAATAACATGGCAATTCCACGTTCTGGTTCACACATCACATTAAGCTACACATCACACTAAGCTAATTTTCAAGAACAGTTCCTTTAGCTCCTGCCGCAATATATATTACAATATATATTACTGGGATTTGACCTGGTTCAAATCCCAGTAAGGGTATGGCTAGCTAATGAGAACTAAATAGCTCTCATCGGCTAGCCATACCTAGCTGCTTTGTTGGGTTCACACATCACACTAAGCTACCTAGCGTGCTTTGTTGGGTTCTGACTTATTGTGTCAGAACCCAATAATTGTGAATACAGTACTGCAGGCTACTTCTGCTGCCTGCCGGCTGCCTGCAATTTGGCAGTTCGAATCTCACAAGGTTGACTCAGCCTTCCATCCTTCCGAGGTGGGTAAAATGAGGACCCAGATTGTTGGGGGCAATAGGCTGACTCTGTAAACCGCTTAGAGAGAGAGCTGTAAAGCAGTGTGAAGAAGGTATATAAGTGCTATTGTATAGTGCAAATGCAACCAAGTATAGCTTATTCAATAAAACATGGTTAAATCATAGCTTAAAGTGCTATGCAAACCTAGCCACTGAATTTTAACAGGAGTTAAATGGCTGGATTGCATCCTCTCACTCGTTTTACTTAAGGGAGGAACCATCACTCAATATAACATATCTTGCATGGGAAAAGACCCAACTGCTCTATACTCAGATCAAAACAGATCTGATAGCAGCAGAGATCTGTGATCTCCTCCCTCATCTAGATACACTAAAGTGGCACTTCCAGTAGAACCAGAGAAGAAAGTCCTAAGCTTGATGATCAAATACTTTGATGTGGTATATGGCAACCTCCTGGTTTGAACAGTTAATGAAGGAGGGCAAGGTAGTTGTCCACTGAACCCTTTACTGACTACTGTATAACAGCCTTCCCAAATCTGGATGTATGGGATTTAATTCCCAGAATCGTCAACAACAATAATTTGGGGAGTTAGCATCCAAATATCTGGGGAGGGAATCTAAAGACTGATTTACACAATTCTTACCCATCCCTCTATTCTCCAAGCTACATTTGAGTTTAATTCCCATAATTATTAGCCAAGAGACTTAGCATTAAGTGGGAATTATGGGAGTTGACCTCCTTAACATCGAGAAGGTAGAAGATTGGAGAAGACTGGCTTAAAATGATGGGAAGATGCTATCTAAATTTCCATTAATTCTCAAGAACAGTTCCTTTAGCTCCTGCCGCAATATATATTACAATATATATTACTGGGATTTGAACCTGGTTCAAATCCCAGTAAGGGTATGGCTAGCTGATGAGAGCTAAATAGCTTGAAATAGATCTATACTAGTCTCCCTTCATTTTCATTATCAGTAAAAATATGTGTTACACATAGAGAAAATAGTTTGTCATCTATAGAAACTGCCTGGATGAAAGGCAAAAGGAAGCAGTATGCTCCCTCCCATATTTGGATATACCAGGGTGATTCGACAGAAAAAATATATATATATATGGCCTAGTATCCCTAAAAATCCCTTTCATGTGTGGTCATTGTACCACAAGGCTGCCAAATGCAGTATTATTTTTTAAATATAGCCCTTAAACTACTTAAAGGTTTGCCCATCTATTATTAAGTTCTTGTCATTTGGTAGTGACTCCAATGGTGATTTGTGCCATTGAGTCAATCTTGACTCCTGTCTGCTTAGACAAGTCCATGCAATTTTCTTGGCAACACTTTTCAAAGTGGTGAGTTGTCCTTTTTTCTAAGACTATCTACGGTAGCACAGACAGTGACTAGCCTCAAACCACCAACTGGTTTCATGCTTAAAACAGAGCTAAAACTCGCCATCTTCTGCTTTCTAGCCCAGAGCCTTTAACAACTAAGTCAAACTGATTTTCTCGTGAATGGTAGTGCTACAAAAATAAACACAAGAGATTAGGCCAATCCTTCCGGAGTTTCAATAATCCAATGCTAAAGCTAGGTTAATGAAACAATGATGGGCGTATGCATTCCTTGTTCGTTTCCTTTATTCTGCTTAATTCACCATTTATAATTTCAAATTTATGGCCTCATCCATATTACATAAAACATAGGTTCAAAGAGGACACATGTTTGTGTGTCCTGCCAACCTAAAGCCCCAGGGGTGGGTTCTAACTTACCTCGCTGCTGGTTCGCTGCCGCAGTGCTGAATATTTTTTTTAAAAATTCCCAAAAAAACAAGATGGCGACGCATGCGCAGTGCCGGACACTCGGCTTCTGCGCATGCGGAGAAGAAGAAAAAACGGGAAAAAATTCCAAAAAAAAAAAAGTTTCAAAAAAAGAAAATCCCAAAAAAAAATCCAAAAAAAAGATGGCAGCATCCACGGACCGGCACTGACAGAACCGGTTCTGTGACACCATCATGATGTCACTAGCGGGTTGCTACCGGTTCAGGCGAACCGGTCCAAACCGGTCCCAACCCATCTCTGTAAAGCCCAATGAATCCAGATATTTTGAACTGCCTAGCTCCAAAAAAAAAAAAAAAAAAGGAGGTATGATCACTGTCAACACCACCAGGATCTGCCAATCTCCATGCCACTGGGCAAGCCTAAGGAGACGAGAAGTACATACATTTCAGGAAAGTCTCTTTAATGTCTTTAATGCCTCTTTCATTTATCTCTGGGATAAATACAGAATTTTGGAAACTGTAAGAGGCATCTCCCAGACCAAGGGTGTCAAACTGGATTTCTTTGAGGGCCGGATCAACATTGTGGTTCGCCTACAAGGGCTGGCCAGGGGGTGGGGGAAGTCAGGATGGACGCCTCCTGCTGGCCAAAATGGGACATGGGGGGCGCACGCAGCCCTCCCACGCCCCTTTTTCAGCCTGGATGGCCTCCTGCAACACTTTGCTGGCCAAAACGGGGCACAAGAGGCTGCACGCAGCACTGTGTATGCCGCAGGAGGCAGTCCAGGCTAAAAACAGGGCAGGGGGGCCAATGCGTACCCGTGCCCCATTTTGGCTGCCAGAGGCACCGTGGGTGGCTATTTCTAGGCTGGCCCCGTGGGCCAGGTTTAAGCACCCCACGGGCCAGATCCAGCCCATGGGCCTTGAGTTTGACACCCCTGTCCTAGACGCATTTATAGGGCGTTAATTTAGGCAGAGTCTCTGAGAGAATTGAAAAGTGTCTTCCTTCAACCTTGGCAGAATTACTATTGATGAGGTAAGCTGACGCACCCATGGCAGCCTTTTCCATTCCTTTCCCAGACACCCCATAATCTCTCCCAGGTTCATCCTGAACACAGTTCCATAACTCCCAGAAGTTATTAAGAAAAAAAACAACCCACCAGGTTGGAGAAGGTTGCCACACAGTAGTTAGACTAGCACGAAACACTAAATCCAGGTTACTAAAATAATTGCTATGTTCACATAACATTCCTCTCCATCAGAACAAAACAGCAGCTGGAGACTTTGGATTCCACCCTTGCAATTAAGTCCTATACTGCCTAGTACCATAAAAATGCATGCTAAATCCATTAATCTTTTGGCTACAACAACAACAACAACAAAAGAGGCTAATTATTAATGGTAACAGTATTGAAACAGGAAAAGGAGTCATAACAACTGATTTTAAAATAAGGTGTTTCTTCCTAAGTGGCTCGAAAAGGAAAAAGGCTGCACAGGTAGAGCTCGACTTACAGCCACAATTGGGATCAGAATTTTGGTTGCTAAGTGATGTGATCATTATGCCAGTGGTCACATGACCGGACTTTATTTTATGACACACACACACCCCGGTTGTTAAATGAATCAAGAGTTGTTAAACGAATCCAGTTTCCCCAATTGATTTTCTTGTTGTAAGCTGGCTGGGAAGGCTGCAAGTAGAAATCATGTGACCGCAAGTTGCTGCAACCATTTTAAAGCAAGCCACCTGCCAAGTCTCCAAATTGTGATCACATGACTGTGGGACGGTGGGATGGTCATAACTTCAAGGATGGGTACATAATTCACTTTTTGCAACTTCCAACTTTTGCAACTTTGAACTATGGTTAAACAAACAATTGTAAGTCAAGGACTACCTATAGGCCAGGGGTCAGCAACTCGCGGCTCTGGAGCCGCATGTGGCTCTTTCATTCCTCTGCTGTTGCTCCCTGTCACTCAAAATATGCGTCACAACTGCCAATGTGTGACACCTGTTGGCCTGCGATTTATTGAGCTTTTTGACCCCCGGTAGGCCAACCATGGATAAATCCAAGGAAAGAAAAGTTTCAGAAGAAAAACAAAACGTTTAATTCAACTACATATGCTAGTTTTGTGGCCGTTCAGGAAACAGTCAGGCACGGGAAGGGTTCTGTGGCTCCCAGTGTTTTCTTTTCTGTGGGAAAGGGGCCCAAATGGCTCTTTGAGTGCTTAAGGTTGCCGACCCCTGCTATAGGCGTATGATAATGGACCTCTTTGCATGCAGAAAGCCTCCAGTTTGGTCTCTGAGATTTTCTCAAAGCTCAACCGTGGATCCTCAACTGGACAGTGTGGAAGAAGCATTTGGGACACTGGCTGAAATGATTCTACCTGATTCTACCTGCAGGAAGAATTGGCATGTTCTTGGGATAGATGGGAAACTGCCAAGACACACAGGGAAGCTATTTCTTCCAAAAAGACCATCACTCCACTGCATCGTCTATAGTCTATAGCAGGGGTCAGCAACCCGCGGCTCTGGAGCCGCATGTGGCTCTTTCATCCCTCTGCTGCGGCTCCCTGTCACCGGTCGGGACCACAATTTTGAAAGGAGCTTCTGGTTAGGGTGGGGGGAAGCAGGGCGCACCAGGAGGAGACTGGTTTTGCGGTCAGGGGCGGGTTTTGCGGTCAGCTCCACAATTGATAGGGCTTTCGGTTAGGACAGGTAGAGGAAAAAGGACGCCGTTCTAGGAGGAGACTCTATGGTGGGGGAACCGGACTTACGGTCAGCTCCAGAATTGAACGGGAGGCTTCCTGTTAGGACCTTTGTGGCTCTTTGAGTGTTTAAGGTTGCTGACCCCTGGTCTATAGACACCAGGAAGTCACCAGGTAGCAGCTGCCCTCATACTTCCTGTCCTCTAATCTCCCTTTTCCCTTTTCATTTTGTACTGTGATTATTAGACTGCACGTTCTTTACTCTTCCATTATCTTAGAAAATTGTAGGTCTTTAGAAGTGCCCCAACTGGACAGCATAGTGACGTGTGGGGAAAGGAAAACATGTTTTTATTCTATAGCCAACACATTTTGGATTAAATTCATCTTTCCGGAGGAGGGGAAGAGGATCTAAAATTCAAAGAATAAAGACATTCTTTGCACAGATTTTCCTTTCTTTCGCTTCTTCTGTCAGGGTTAAATTATTACAATTACTCCGGTTAGAAGGATAAGGCACCCATTCATTTAATGTCTATCCCAGAGGTCTTCAAACTTGGCAACCTTAAGACTTGTGGACTTCAACTTCCAGAATTCTCCAGCCAGCTATGCTGGCTGGAGAATTCTGGGAGTTGAAGTCCACAAGTCTTAAGGTTGCCAAGTTTGAAGACCTCTGGTTCTATCCTATTTTTTCTCCCAGAAGCTCAAGCAGTAGATTCAGGTCTCCCCACACCTGGTTTTATCTTACGTAAAGAAGGTGAAACTAAAAAAACAGGGACTGGTCCAAGATTGAGTTTTAGGATTCAAAGAGTAACCACTACACACCTCACTGCCTTTTTCTTTTCGTTTGTCTTGTTAGGATGTACAATACTACCAGGTGTGCTACTTACCCTGAGGCCTACTGAATGCATTTGTTCTTTTAATTAAAACCACAATTCTCATGACTTTATCCAGAAATCTTGGGCATGCAAAATGTGTGCTTGCTGTCTCCTTCCTTTATCCAACTGGCCGTTTTCAAGCAATAGCAATAGCACTTAGACTTATATACCGCTTCATAGTGCTTTACAGCCCTCTCTAAGCGGTTTACAGAGTTCAGCATATTGCCCCCAACAATCTGGGTCCTCGTTTTACCGACCTCGGAAGGATGGAAGGCTGAGTCAACCTTGAGCCTAGTGAGATTTGAACAGCTGAACTGTTGAACTAGCAGTCAGCCTGCAATGGCTGCATTTAACCACTGCACCACTTCAGTCACAATAAGGTTAAAGCCCTCTTCAAATCAAAATGGATTCTTGGTCCATGATGGCTTTTTAACAATGACAGGGGAAGGACATTCCTCTGTCTTGGACATAGCCCTGTTGGTGGATGCAAAGACAAAAAAACAACCCATGCCCCTGAGATTGAAACAGTAAATTTTCTAATCAATGTCATAGCTTTCTTCCTGTAAATGTTTAGTAATTTTCCTTCTAGCTATGCTAACCTTGCTAATAGGTAGATCCAAGTGTGAGTGTTTACACCTGAGCAGTGTTTTTACACCTTTTGCTTCTGGAACTCCTTTAATGCTGCACAGCAACATCCAATGTACTTATGACACCTTCAATATCAAACAACAGAACAGTGGAAGAAGTAGGAAGAACTCAAAAGATTTGGTTTATCCCTTGTGTTTATAGAACAGGCAGTACACTTCCCTAATCTGTAGTGCTTGAGCATTGCCACTCCCAGAGTTCCCATTCAAGGTTGCTGTTCTTGAGTCTATAAAAGTCTCTGGTAATATCACACTACTAACCAGAGCATACAAAACATTCACCAGACCAATCCTTGAATACAGCTCATCTGTCTGGAACCCACACCGCATATCGGACATAAATACATTAGAAAGTGTCCAGAGATACTTTACGAGAAGAGTCCTCCACTCCTCTACTCGCAACAGAATACCTTACGCAACCAGACTTGAAATCCTGGGCTTAGAAAGCTTAGAACTACGTCGCCTTCGGCACGACCTAAACATAGCTCATAAAATTATCTGCTACAACGTCCTTCCTGTCAACGACTACTTCAGCTTCAACCACAACAATACACGAGCACACAATAGATACAAACTCAAAGTGAACCGCTCCAAACTTGACTGTAGAAAATACGACTTTAGCAACAGAGTGGTAAATGCCTGGAACTCACTACCTGACATTGTGGTTTCGTCACCAAACCCCCAAAACTTTACCCTTAGACTGTTCACTGTTGACCTCACCCGATTCCTAAGAGGTCAGTAAGGGGCGTGCATAAGTGCACCAGCGTGCCTACCGTCCCTGTCCTAATGTTCCCTCTTATCAGTACCCATCTTATGTATATAAACAATGTTATATCTATGTATATTACCAACACGTACTTGACAAAAATAAATAAATAAAAATAAATAAAATAAATAGATAACATCATATTTTGATGGCCTTCCTGAGATATAGGTGATTTGTCTGTGCATCATACCAGTTTGATGGGTTTGAACAGGGGTCCCCAAACTTGGCAACTTTAAGACTTGTGGACTTCAGTTTCCAGAATTCTCCAGCCAGCATAGCTGGCTGGAGAATTCTGGGAGTTGAAGTCCACAAGTCTTAAAGTTGCCAAGTTTGAAGACCTCTGGGTTTGAATGTTTTTTTTTTAACCTTTTAGCCATAAGTAAGAAATGCTAAAGTACTGGCAATTCACCATTTTGTTACGGGATCAAAACAATGTCCAGTAAATCATAAAATATAGGTCTGTTCTGTCCTGATTATTATTTTTTAATCTGACTTTCTTTCTGGCTTAGTTATTGAATGGAAATGTCACCTGAATTACTGTCTAAAGCCTGAGGGAGAGGAAGACAGGATTGTCACAAAATGTTGTTTATTACAGAAATAACCAGAGGCACATCTGCTGCCAAGGAGATTAATTTCTGGTGGGGAAAAATAAGCATGTTAAAAGCAGAAGTGTCAAATCTAGACTGCTTGGGCTTTAAACAGTTACACCCATTTAAATCCATTATGAAGATGGACCGAAAAGCAGTGTTTTAAAACCATTTTTGCATTGGAAGTCCAACCTGCCCAGTCAAATCTTCCAAAAACATTTCTTAACTAAGCCTGCAGTCACCGATTCTGACTATTTTTGAGTTTAGCAACCTAAAACGGAGATATTAGAAAAATTAATCATCACCGGTAAAGTTTAACATCCATTGAGTGATGCCAATCATGGACAAAGAAACTGTAATTGACCAAGAGACATCTGGCCTATGTCAAAAATTCAATATGATTGTTGGCAGCTAACCGATTGCCCTGTTACATCTTAGGACTGCGTTGGTTGTGGAATTGTGGAAGAATTGTGGAACAGATAGATGCATTTCCTTTCATCAGAACATGGCTGCTAATATAAGGTGACCAGATTTTAATATTTGTAAAGCGGGACACCATTGATGGGGGGGGTTCTAGGGGAGCAAGACGGGAGGGGTCCGTCTCTCTTATCCTGCAGCTTTGTGCACCCCCCCCAACACCCCCCCCTTCATCGCAGCCAGGGGTGGGTTCCTACCGGCGCAGGCTTACCTGTTCGTCGCCGCAGAGCCGAAGAAGCTGGTGGCGTTTGCGGCGCGGGGCTTCCCCCGCCCGCTTTCCCCGGCCGCCGGGATGCCGCCATTTGCGTTCTTTTGCCCTCTGCGCATGCGCAAAGCGTTCTGCTTGCACAGAGGGCAAAAGAATGCAAATGGCGGCGTCCCGGCGGCCAGGGAAAGCGGGCGGGGGAAGCCCCGCACCATGAACGCCACCAGCTTCTTCGGCTCTGCGGCGACGAACAGGCAAGAGCAAGACCGCCGCTGCCCCTCTCACTGCCCTCCCTCCCCGCCTGGCAGGAGGAGGCAGGCGAGGCAGGAGGCAGAGGGGTGTGCAGGGCAAATTCAAATTTAAAAAGCGGGACTGTCCCGCCAAAAGCGGGACGTCTGCTAATATAAAATGGGGAAGGGAAAGAAATTGACAAATACAAAAAAAAGAAGAATATTTGTAGCTCAGGGTTGAAATGAGGGGTCCTTGGTGCTCTCTGAGCTTGGTGGTTTTTTTTGCAGACGTTTCATTACTCAAATTGATGATGTTGCCCTAGTTTGGATAATGAAATTTCTGTAAGAAAGCAACCAAGCTCAGAGAGCACAAGAAGCACCCCTCAGAATGACAAACGTAAACATTGGGGATTAAATGTAATAATCTATCAGTCTTTTAGGCTGTGCCTACTAGCAACTTATGGTGTTTTCTAGAGTCACCCAGACTTCGTTGTGTGTAAATAACAGCAATAAGGACAAGCTTTGTGTCACTTCAATGACAGATGATGCTATGAAGATGCTGCACATCTCTAGCGAGGAAATGGCCTTTGAGAAATGTTATCTTTAGGGATCAGTTGAATATCACCACATGGATAGAATCGTTATTATGTGTGGTCAGTAAGTGGCAATGGATTTAGTTGTGTCTTGGGGGAGTCAAGAATTTCTCTAGCCTGATGTTTTTTTCTGGAAGAAAGACAAAAACAGCCTTACAGGATCCAATCTGGGTCAGGGTTTAGTCTTCCCAGCTTTTGGACTCACGCTGGACTCACGATTCAAAGCTGGCTGAGGGATTCTAGGAGTTGAAGTCCACAAGTCTTAAAGTTGCCAAGTTGGAGACCCCTGTGCTGGAGCACATCCTTACAAGAACGTCTCTCTAACACAGTGTTTCTGAACCTTGGCAGTTTGAAGATGTGTGGACTTCAACTCTCAGAATTCCCCAGCCAGCAACGCTGGCTGGGGAATTCTGGGAATTGAAGTCCACACATCTGAATTGTGGGAATTCTGGGAATTGAAGTCCACACAACGCTGGCTGGGGAATTCTGGGAATTGAAGTCCACACATCTTCAAACTGCCAAGGTTCAGAAACACTGCTCTAACACATTCCATTCGAGAGAAGTTCCCTGAGGTTGGGCTCCAGCACCAGTCCAAAAGCTCAGACGTCTGGTCCCGGTGACCGACGCAGATTGGATCCTGAAACATTATCCCGGGACACGTATATTTGCCTTCATTCGTGAAAAACAGTCTTGCCTAACTTCCTAACTCAAGAATCCTCTAAGATTTTCCTGACACCTAACATGCTCAGGAGATTCTGGCAGATGTTTCATCAGACATACTTGGTACATGTTAAGCCCTGAACATGTTAAATTACCACATCCGTCATTCCCGCCACCCACTGGGAGAGTCTGATTCAGATTGTGCATCATCACAGTCCCACATAAAGTGGGGAGAGGGAATTAGAATATGCTGAATCAACATCCTCTTGTGGATGCCTGAAAAAGGAAAAAGGGCGACAGAAACAGGCAACTCATCCTTCAGGATGCCTGTGGGCTGTTATTGATCTTCTCATCAGGGAACACCCTGGACAAACTTCTGAGGGACTCTATACAACCATGATGGCGAACCTATGTCACGCGTGCCCAAAGTGGCACACGAAGCCATGTCGCCTGGCACGTGTGGCCTTGCCTGTTTGTCTTCTGGGTTTCTGGCATGCATGCGCACGCGATGATCACCTGTCCTTTGCGCGCGCGGCAGTGTCGAAAACCGGTGTGCGCATGTGCACCAGCCAGCTGATTGTTGGGCATGCAATATCATGTGGGTTCCTACTGGTGCGGTCCACTGTATAGCACCGGTAGCAGTCCGCTGGTGACATCACAGTACCGGTGTGGTTGGTTGCCAATGCCTGGGCACCGCCATTTTTTTTAAAAAAATAATTTTTTAAAAAAATATTTCTTCTGCGCATGCCCAGAAGCCGAGCTTTCGGCACTGCGCATGCGCTGCCTTCCTACCCCACAGTGAGTCCAAGCAGGGGAGGATGGCTGAGGGAGCGCGTGAGGCACTGAAAGAACAGGCGGCAGGAGCTATTTCCATTCCCCTCCCTTCAGCAGTCCGAGAAGCCAGGAACGCACGGTGATGATCCTAGGCATTTTCGCACATTCGAGGCTTCTCGAGCTGCTGAGGGGAGGGGGAACGGGCGTCAGGAACCTAGGATCATCGAATGGGGAGAAGCATTCAGGCCAGACGGAGCCTCCTAGAAGAACCGCTGCCGCGGTCTTGCTGCTCCCGCTGCGGGGGGCTGCGTTGCAGGTGGGCAATGCCCCCCCCTGCTTCTCCAGTCGCTGTCAAGCTCCCGAGGCCCACGCCCACCCGGTCACATGGCTGGCAAGCCACACCCACAAAATAAGCCACGCCCACAGTGTGGTAGTAAAAAAATTAGGAACACGCCCCTGGCGTGCATGCACGCTAGAACCCAGATGTTTGGCTTTTCCGGAGTGCGGCCCTGACGAGCGTGCCCACGCGATGTTTCCGCACAACCTTTTTGGCACTTGTTGCCAAAAAGGTTCGCCATCACTACTATAGAACATCACTTGAAGGTCGCTGCTTGAGCAAAAGACCTTAGAGAGGAATGTGCTTCATAAACCAGCTACCTTTTAATGAAGTCCTGTCATACTCTCTAGTATCTTGTTTTCCTCATTGCTGTCCAGCAATATTAAAACGCCCTACTCTGCCATGCAGCAAAGCCCATGATAATGTTCTGGTTTTACATAAACAAAGGCTACAATATATTGTATGTGCCAGAGCAAGCATGCATATTTCACAGGGCTGGGTGTGAGCAGTAAGTAGAATATCTGGAGAAAAGGGAAGACATCTCTCTCACCGGGTATTTAAGAAGGAAAAAGGCAATTAAAGGATCCTACAGGAAACAAGGCCAATGGATATTTCCTTAAGGATAAAAGTCTGACAGTTGTAGTGCAATGCATTTCAAGACCATCACATTCAGAAAAGCTATATTAAATTAGAATAGGAACAGCTTATTATTTATTTAAACCAGGGCTTCTCAAACTTGGCAACTTTAAGACTTGTGGACTTCAACTTCCATGCTGGCTGGGGAATTCTGGGAGCTGAAGTCCACAAGTCTTAAAGTTGCCAAGTTTAGAGACCTCTGGTTTAAATTTATTGGTCGGCCAACTCCGGTGGACTCTTATTGAATTTTTGTATGCTGTATGCTGGGGGCTGTTTGGCTGAAAGCTGACAACTATATACAGTATATTCCTATAAACTAGTAAGTAAGTGAACTACAACACAGGAAGCAATTCTACTCAGCAAGTAGGACTGAGCATGTTGATTTCCTCCGCCACCTATAATGATTGAGGTGGGTGGTGAGGAGGGTCATCAGCTTTTAGATATTATCTGGGATCTTTGTGATATACACACAAATATGTGAACCATGGGAATATATGAAATCAACATGAACTTGCAATTTTGCACTAGAAACACTAAACCTGGATCCATTATTTAGAGATGTTACTAAAATGAAATACTTGGGAATCTGTATGCAGTAAACAGAATATGTGTTAAATTGTCTAGTAACACTTTTCTCTAGAGAGATTACATAAAACAATAGGGGGGACATGATAGCGGTATTCCAGTATTTGAGAGGCTGCCACAAAGAAGAGGGGGTCAAGCTATTCTCCAGAGCACCTGAGGGCAGGACAAGAAACAATGGATGGAAACTAATCAAGGAGAGAAGCAACCTGGAATGGAGGAGAAACTTCCTAACAATGAAGACAATTAACCAATGGAACAGCTTGCCTCAAGACGTTGTGGGTGCTTCATCACTGGAGGTTTTTAAGAAGAGACTGGACAGCTACTTGTCTGAAATGGTATAGGACAGGGGTGGGCAAACTATGGTTCTTTGACATGGCTGGCTCAGGAATTCTGGGAGTTGAAGTCCACAGGTCCTCAAAGAACCATAGTTTGCCCACCCCTGGTATAGGATCTCCTGCTGGAGCAGGGGGTTGGACTAGAAGACCTCCAAGGTCCCTTCCAGCTCTATTCTGATTCTAAAGATAACAGAGTGTCAGAATAATCTTGCACCATACAGGTTTATTATCTTGAAGTATTGTATTTAGTTGGGCTACCACAGACTAAATGGTTATTTCTCTGGAATCAATAGGCAACATAAGAAAATAAGATATATAATATCGGCACTTAAAATTTCAAAATATTAAAACACTGGCATAGCAATCACAGTTGAAACCTTAAAAGTCCTTCGCCTTATGCAAAATAGCATAGCCATTATTTTAGCATGACGAAAACCATGTTAAAATAATCAAAAGTTGGAGTTTTTATCCAGGCATCCATCCTAAGATGCTTCAAAATCCAAAAACATACAGATCTTAAGTCTCCTTATTCCAGAAGTGAGCAACCTTGAGACTTGTGAAAATACAAATGGTCGGAAGATTATATGGCTAGGCCCCTTGTCGCACTGAATAACGGAATAACAGAGTTGGCAGGGACTTTGGGGGTCTTCTTGTCCAACCCCTTGCTCAGTCAAGAAACCCTATAACCTTTTCAGACAAATGGTTGTCCAAGTTCTAGCTTCTCTCCTTGATTAGTTTCCACCCATTGCTTCTTGTCTTGCCTTCACGTGATTTGGAGGATAGCTTGACTCCCTCTTCTTTGTGGCAGCCCCAGAGATATTGGAACACCGCTATCATGTCACCCCTGGTCCTTGTTTTCATAAGACTAGACATATCCAGTTCCTGCAATCTTTCTTTATATGTTTTAGTTATGCAGTGGCTATGGGGTTGCACTTCATTGGATTTATACATAATAGTTCTTCTAATGAAGAGCTTCAGAGAAAGGACTGACTACTACTGCCCTGTAAGGAAAGGTAGGTTTCTAACAGACTTTTATATATAGGAATGCTTTTAAAACCGGAAAAAAGGAATGGTGCTCTATAAATAGGACCAAAGTCCAAACTGCTTCTGGCAGCTAAGATGAATCTATTTATCTTTAAAAGTGTGTCTTAACCTTAAAAGGACAACTTAAGGGTTAGGGCAGAAGTCTTCAAACTTGGCAACTTTAAGACTTGTGGACTTCAACTCCCAGAATTCTCCAGCCAGCTATCCTGGCTGGAGAATTCTGGAAGTTAAAGTCCACAAGTGTTAAAGTTGCCAAGTTTGGGGACCCCCGGGTTAGGGTTTCCTTGAAGATATTCCTATTCAGTTCAGCTACGGAACAGCACCAATCTTTATTCTGTCCAAATAAACAAATAAAATATGGCAAACACTTAAGAGAGCAACCACAAGGTTATCAAAACACTTTGGTTCCCAATAAATGACAAATAAAAGAAACTCATTTGGCACAACTGAACATTCGTGCTCAATTCTCAGACCATTTTGACACAGTTAAGTTTGGGATTAGGTATATTTGCAGTTAATACCCAAGGAAAGGAATGACAGGTTATATTGGAACTGGCTGAGAAGAACAGCTTTTAGTTCTTCAAAATGCATATGTGTGTCTTTGTTTTCTGTTCTCCTGAGGTGATTTGCCTAGAAGTTCCCTTCTGCAGACACTAAAGTGGAATTATCATAGCTTCATCTCTCTAAATGTGTGGGCTGTTTAATTAGCTTTATGACTAACAGAAACATCTTGATGACCAATTAAGGAGACAAACATTTGGAATTTCAGCTAGTTTTCCCAAAGTGGAGAACAAAGTGCAACCTAGCATTATTTTCTAGACTAGCATTGTGTGAAGCGAAAGTTTTGGCGAGAGACATGACGGTACCGTCCCTGTCCTTCTGTCCTATTATCCAAATTTACCTAAACATACTTTGCTTTTGTTTATGTTTATATCATACCTGTTATCTTGGACACGTGTTGATAAATAAATAAATAAATAAATAAATAAATAAATAAATAAATAAATAAATAAATAAATAAATAAATAAATAAATAAATAAATAAATCAGTCCAGTGCCTTTAATACCTGCCTCTGATATGGACCAACTAGAGTTGGGCATAAAAGTTTTAGGCAACTTCCAAGGAGAAAGGGCTTCTGGCAGTGGTGAAATGCAAATTTATTTTTACTGCGGGTTCTGTGGGCTTGGTGGGCGTGGCTTGGTGGGCGTGGCAGGGGAAGGATACTGCAAAATCCCCATTCCCTCCCCACTCCTGGGGGAAGAATATTGCAAAATCCCCACTCCTGGGGGAAGGATACTGCAAAATCTCCATTCCCACCCCACTCTGGGGCCAGCCAGAGGTGGTATTTGCCGGTTCTCCGAACTACTCAAAATTTCCGCTACCGGTTCTCCGAACTACTCAAAATTTCCGCTACCAGTTCTCCAGAACCTGTCAGAACCTGCTGGATTTCACCCCTGCCTTCTAGTATTCTAAAGGAGAACACTTTAACTGCCTTCAGCACCACCAGCCAAACCTTCACTGCCTGCCAACCATATCTTTGCAGGATATTAATGGAACGATACCAAAAGTCCCTGGGAGACAGCGTGGGAAAACTAGAGCAGCAATGGAAGGCGCATTAGACATAACCAACCAAGAGACAAGAGGGCCCATTGGTAGCATATCTCATAAATAGTCACGCAGCTCAGGTCACAAGAAAACCAGGTAGAAACTATTCAAGACATTCCAAGAGACTCCACCTAAATGAACTCTCCAATACATTCTTCTTGCATTTTCCAAGATTCTGCCTTAACCCCTAACAGTAGTGTTAAAAGCGGAATCTAGGTGGTTGTTGCCTCCTTGATCTTCACCAGCTGTTTGGACTTGTCAGGCATTCTCACATTACTTTTCAAAACAGACACTAATTTGATGGCTGGCTTTTGAAATAAAAAGTTCTAGAAGTGGCCACTATAACACACATACCCATGTCCAGTAGTGGGTTCCTACCGGTGCGGTCCACTCTATAGCACCGGTAGCGGCCCGCTGGTGACGTCACAGTACCGGTGCGGTCGGTTGCCGATGCCTGGGCGCCGCCATTTTTTTAAAAAAAATGTTTTTAAATTTTTTTAAAAAAAATTTTCTGTGCGTGCCCAGAAACCTGACAATTAAGTCTTTCCCCGTCCCTTCGCTTGAAAATAATAAGAAGCTCGCATTTGACACTTTTCCTTCGCTTTTGCCTAAAGCTTCCCAAAGTGGGCGTTTTCCAAAAGCTTAACCTTTTATACTGTTAATTTTATACAGTTTTATACTGTTATTCTTTAGACGAAAACATTGAGGACTGTTAAAAGATACTGTTCTTTTAACAGTCCTCAATATTTTCATCTAAGGAATCCATGACTGAAACCAAAAATGCTGTATGAGACTTGCTTGTCTTTTAACTATAGCATTTTCTGCATATAAAGGTTGTTGTGTTGCCATGGTGTAACACGCACTTTGTATGCAAAGCTTTTAATGTAAGGTATAAAATAGCAAAAATAGTAGTAACATCTCTCTGAAATAACTAATATATGACCTGCAAGCCACGCCCACCCGGTCACATGGCTGGCAAGCCATGCCCACAGAGTGGTAGTAAAAAAATTAGGAACCCGCCCCTGCCCATGTCCCTATTTACACCATAATTCTAACATGAAAGCTTACAACACAAGGATAAATATAGCTCTTCAGAGCACTCCATCTGGCCTAGGGGGCTTGAGCAAGGCCCTTCCTGCTCCCCAATGCTCCTCCACCCCAACTTTGCCTCCTCTGCTCTCTCTCCCATTAAGATCAGGCTTGCCCCTACTGGTGCTTGCAAGCTCCAGATTCACATCCCAAACCTTGAATCTTTTCCCAAGGATGAAAACACATGACAACAAACATGGGGGATCTGCTACTTGTCTGCCATTAGTGGCTCTGGTGTCCTTCACTCAGAATTAAGCTTCAGATCTCCATTCCAGCAAAGGAAGAAATGTCCAGAAGGCAGAAGAAATAGACCACAGGAATGACAGGGACTTCCTTCTCCCAAATCCTCTTTCTTTGACACTTTGACACTTTGTCTGGCCAATAGTGGGCAGAGGATGTGACTCTATCTGCTATTGTCCCATAAGCACATTTGAGAATGGGTAGACAAGCGATCCTTCCGTTTACTCAGATGCTTTGGCTCTGAAATAATAAAGCTCTATTCAAAGCTACATTCATATTTAGGTCTGTTTGTTTATTCGCTTTCTCCCAAGACAACATCCCAAGGCAAACTTTTAATCCTATGGCTCCATTGTTGATCACCATAGCAGCCAATGTTTTTGAACTTTTGAACTAGCAGTAGCGCTTAGACCTATATACCGCTTCACAGTGCTTTTACAGCCCTCTCTAAGCGGTTTACAGAGTCAGCCTCTTGCCCCCCAACAATCTGGGTCCTCATTTTACCCACCTCGGAAGGATGGAAGGCTGAGTCAACCTTGAGCCTGGTGAGATTTGAACTGCTGAACTTCAGCTAGCAGTCAGCTGAAGTAGCCTGCCGTGCTGCACTCTAACCACTGCACCACCTCGGCTCTAGAATTAGAATTATTCCCACCAAGAAATGCAAAAGCTGTGGAATTTTCCTGTAGGGGTGGCTGAGAAAGAAGCATTCAACTTCTTTTGGCAGTGTTCCTATGCTGCAACATGTGCCCTCCCAAAACAAGCATGCATCATACATCCCTCTTTCCTCCATGCTTTATAGAATCCCAGTAATGTGAACAAGAGAGATCAAGAGTGCAACAAAACAGGACATACTACGGATCTGAATACAGAGCTAGGTGTCTGTGCTGGATCTATCTGAAGACACATCAGTTGATAAAGCCCTCGCCTTTTATCTGGTCATAATGCAATTCAATCTACATTTGCTCAGAAGCAAATTCTACTCAGTCCAATAGAAATGATTCAATGTTCGTTAAGTGGATATTTATTGGAACCCAGTCTTCAGTTATGTATTTTTGCCCACTAACTACTGCTATTTTCTGACGTCTTTTGAAGTTCTCAAGAGGAAATAAGGAGGTTGTGTGTGCCTTGCTCTACAAAAGACACCTATTTGAAGGTGTTCCTCATTTATGGGAGTCTACCTACTTATTACTTATGTGCCACCCTCAAGCTGGCTAACAATAGGAAACCTCTCACACACAGAGGTTTCACACATAGACAATTAGAAACCCACTTAAGCAAAAGACCAACATTGTTCAATAATTAGTTCTGTTTTAAAAGGCAGCTTAGCATCACTCACAAAGATGGCCTTCACAGCCTCCCAAACAGCTAATAAATTTTAAAGTACTGCCCATCCTACATCCATCTTAAAGGGGGAGAGGGGGAGAGATGGATGCAGATGGGCTTTGAGATCACCCATCCACAACTGCATGCAAGGAATTGTCACCTGGCCAAAGCCTTTCTCCAGTAGGTTGAAATACCTTTCATTTCTATATAAATTATAGTCATTATTTCCAAATGTACATCTCTGCCTATAAATTAACTTGTGCAACCATCTTGTAAACTGCTATTCCTTTTTCTCCTTATTGTGAGCAATGCATAAGTGGGTCCCAACCAGGGGTGGGTTCCACTTACCTTCCCTACCGGTTCGCATCGTGACGGAAGTGCACATTTTACCTACGCCTACGTCACGTCGGGGAAATGACCCTCTGTGCATGCGCAGAAGCCTTTGCGCATGCGCAGAGGGTTCTTTTCCAGCCGCTTTCCAGAAGCGGCGACAGGAGGACCGGTTCGGGGGCGTGGATAGCCAGCCATCGCTGCCGGTTTGGCGAGCGGGGGCAAATTTCCGCCACCGGTTCGGGCGAACCGGTCCGAACCAGCACTGGTCCCAACTCAGGAAGGCCAGACAGTTGCTGAATAAAAAAAATCTCAGTCCTTATCAACAGCCCATCACTGGTTTCTTTCCCAGCCCTTTGCAATATCCAAAGGCTCTGAAAAAAAATGAGGAAATGCATCTGTCATTTGCAGACCCACTAATTATAATCCTGCACAATCTTGCAAAGGAATAATCTTCTCCAGACTCGATGGGATTTCCTTTGCCACTCGGCTTTATGGAAGGAAGCTGGGTTCAAACTTTTAATAGAGACAACAGCACTAGTTCAAGGGCATTCCTTCCTCTTTCTTCAGCTATTCAGCCATTGAAATAACTGGCAACAATGCTGGCCAGCCATCTACCGCCTAGGACCTCCGGTGATGCTGAAGTACAGTTTCCATAATCCCCTCCTAATCGAACCCAAGCTTTCCTCCCAAAAAGCATGTCACAAGGACTGCAACAAATATCTCTCTCTCTCTGTCTCTCTCTCTCTCTGTCTCTGTCTGTCTGTCTGTCTGTCTGTCTGTCTGTCTGTCTGTCTGTCTCTGTCTCTCTGTCTCTCTGTCTCTCTGTCTCTCCCTCCCTCCCTCCCTCCCTCCCTCCCTCCCTCCCTCCCTCCCTCCCTCCCTCCCTCCCTCCCTCTCTCTCTCTCTCTCTCTCTCTCTCTCTCTCTCTCTCTCTCTCTCTCTCTCTCTCTCTCTCTCTCTCTCTCTCTCTCTCTCCACAAATCCTGAACCCTGGACTAGCCGGAACCTTGCCCCCAAACCTGTTCACACCTTCCGTCTCCATCTTTCCTTTTCTCTGATAACTGCTTCATTCAGTGCCCAACCAAAGATTGCTGACCGGTTAAGTGTCAAAACGCCCCACCTGAGTTGTTGTGGGACAAACTATCCCAACAGGCATCCAGGACCTCCCAAGGTTTAGAGGACCGAGAAGGAGAAAAATGACCCTCCAGCTTTCTCTTTCTCTTTGCTGAGACACGTCTCCCGAGTCCTTCTCAGCAGTTCAGGGCTGGTTCAGAGAACACACCTGCTGCGGTGCCTGGCTTCCCAACCCTGTTCCCCACGTACCTATTGGCCGAGGTCTCCAATGCTATATTGCCTTTCCCTTCCACCGAGGTGCCATTCTGTGAATGCCCTGGATCGGCTCCGTTCTGCTGCGCTCCTTCCCTTGGGCTGCTCTGCAGTCCTCGCGGAACTGCCAGGCTCTTAGTGGCAGGAGTTGCTTTCCAGCTGCACACCTGACAGGTTTCCACCCCATGCAACCTGTTGCAGTCTTGGAATTCCTTGCACGCTGACAACCGAGAAGCCGGTCTGGCTGGTTTCTGGTGACGTCGTCCCTCTGTTTTCTCTAATTCAGCAACCCCCAGAGAAAGTGCTGCCTTCCCAGATGAGTGGCAAGGCGAGCTTTGCTCACCACAGCCGGCTGTGGGTTTGGCTTCCACGTCTCCTTCTTCTGACTTAGACATTGTGATCATAATCTCGTAGCGAATTATTGAAGGATTCTTGGTTGGGGTGGTTTTTGCATCCTCTGCTACTCCTGGAGGCCACTGGATGTATGGGCCTGCCATAACACTCTTAAGTCTGGTTCCTTTGACAAAATGTCCAGATTTTCTGGGCCCAGTGCGGTCACTCAAGTTTTCTGAATTCCCCACAATAGAAAGCAGAGAAGACTTGGGAGCTTCGCTAGTTTCCCTCAGGTCTTCTTCTTCTTCTATTTTGGATGCTGTTGGACAGTCCAGAGAAGAACGGCTGCTGGTGAAGGATTTCTCTACCCAGAAATGCAGAGTGTCTAAGGATGTGGATGGGACCACGTCTGACCATGCAGAATCCATTTCACTTGGTTGAGACGGGAATTTCTCCTTCTCTGGTCCTTGAGGTTGAGGGCAGACATCAGGTCTACTCTTCATATCCACACAGCTGCCAACAGCCGGTCTCTGAAGCCGCCCCAAAGACCAAGGATCACAGGCTGCGTTATCAACACAATTTGAGAGCTCAAGATGGCCGCTGCAGCGCGTGTGCCAAGCAAAATGTCTGAACTTGTTGAAGAGGCTGTTCTTCCAGAGACTGGGCTCCGAGGAGCTAAGTGAGCGGGTCTGTAGAATGGAAGAGAGAACGTTGAGAAGGCAAGTGCAATTTGGACGCTTCCAAGGCCTGTTTCTTGGGTCAGGTGAGTAGGATCATACAGGCCAGATGGAGATTTAGTGGGCAGAAGGAACAACCTTGAGGTACAAGAGAAAAAGCCACAGCCAATACAATGGTCAGATAAATATGAGTCAGGGGTAGAAGTGTAATCTAACTAGCGCAGGGGTCCCCAAACTTGGCAACTTTAAGACTCGTGGACTTCAACTCCCAGAATTCTCCAGCCAGCTATGCTGGCTGGAGAATTCTGGGAGTTGAAGTCCACAAGTCTTAAAGTTGCCAAGTTTGAAGACCTCTGGACTAGCGTCTCAGACAAGACCCTCCCTAGTTCTCACAAAGCTAAGTTTGGGTGGGGGGAGGGAGGGAGAGAGAAGCTTTTTCAGATGTGCAAGATTCTGTCACTATAACTTTACATTAAAAATAGTATTGGCTAGCATGTAAATTGTGGCAGGTGCGACTAGAGGAGCTGAGTAACAGGAAAATAGTTTGAGTGGACCTAGGCAGCATCCTACCCATACCAGCTTGTGAGAGCCAGTTGTTAAATTTTCAGGAATTTTGCAAGCTGGCTGAGAGCAGAGCAAAGCTGCTTGGTGGCTCATGCAGCAATGGAGCCAGATGTTAGACAGGGAGTCCTCCTTTACAATTGCCTTGTTTAGTGATTATTTGCAGTTACAACAATGCTTTAAAAAGTACCGTAACTTTGTGACCAATCCTCACATTTATGAGTTTCACAGTTCTGTTAAGCAAAGAAAAGCTGAATTAAGATTATAAACACAGTCACAATTTCATTTAGTGGCTGCTTCACTTAGGTTGCCAGGCCCAATTGCCATCACTAAGTGAGGACTACCTGTACATTTATCAGCACACCACTGCACCCAGCAATGAAACTCGCAGGTCACTAACATCCCTCGGCCTCATAGGGTTACTTAATAAATATGATAAAATAATTTCAGTGGGCCACTGAGATGGGTACGTATAAAGAAACAACTCGTTAAGACGGATGAGATGAGTTATCCAGCTCTTTGTGACTACATAGACCACACTAAGCCAGGGTGGGTTGAATCAAAGTTTCTTTCACAAACTATAATTTTCTAGGCTTACCCAACGAGGTAAGCTAAACCTGGCAGTTCTCAAACTACTTCTCCTTACTCAAGGATACACATACCTACAAGCACCCATCCACTTTTCACGCTCTTCCTCCCTAAAACTTAGAAATCAAAATTTTTATGAGCGCCTTAGCTGGACTTCTCAGACCTAAAAATGATGTTATAACGTTTTACAGATTGTTGCTGTATTGTTTACACTAGTCTGTAAACTGGCCCAGTTTTTATTTTATTTCTATGCTTGCTTGCTTGCTTGCTTGCTTGTTGAATTTATTTGCTGCCCATCTTGTAATGAAACAACAATGGGCGCATTTTAATGAAACCATAAACAAATTATAAAATGGGTTGAGTGGGCATAGAAAATTAGGGAAGGTAGAAAAAAAGGCCAAGCCCCTATTCTGGGCCCAGGGACCCCACCTCTTGTAAACACTCTTGGCTGACTTCCTATCTAAGTTACATTCCAGTCATGAGGACTGACAGCTTAGCTTCTGGGCCTTAACGCTAAAGTCAAAGTTGTCAGGAATTCAAGTTTGATGGCCCTAAAAACTCCCAATTATGTAAAAATGTTCCCGGGGCAGGCCTCCTATTGTGCAGCTGAATTTATCGTATGTATAGCAGCCCTAATTTGATTCTGCTTCCTTTTATATAATCCTCCTTGGCCCCTTTGCCAGGCCAGGAAGTGGGTGGTTTCTCCTGTAGCAGATGAAGCATGCCTGGATAGCAGCCATGCCTACCCTCAGGGCCACCTCCAGTGGCTGAAAAACAGCTCAAGGGCACCCTACCCAGAGGAGCTGCTGAGGTAGCAGGAAACCACTAGATAATAAGCATCCTCTTTTTCCAATTCCATACACACCTTTTGGAGAGTTCAGCTGCCACACATACCTGTAACTGCCCCCAGGTGAGCCAGCTGCCTCCCAAACATGGCAGGGACTGGATTAGGAGACCTTGGCCATACCATCGTGCTGGGGCGGGGGGTTTCCTTCTTACCCACTGCAGAAAAAGCAGGTGGGATTTTGCTCATGGAGCATGTCAATGCATTGCAGTACCACTTTGGGTGCCAGTCGGACAGCTGGCAGGGGCAAAGGGGAGAAAAACCAGCAGGAAATCTGTAAGAAGGAACCAAATGAGGCCCCAGAGTTTCTCTTACTAGTTCACTCTTTTATTTCTTTGCTCCTGTTTCTTTCTGGGTTGGGGAAGAGAAAGCGATGGCAGCAGGGGTGGGCTTCAAAAATTTTAGCAAGGGTTTCTCTGCCCGGTTGCTGGGTGGGCGTGGCCATGGTGGGCCTCCTGCACCATGGCAGGAGGGCGTTTTTTGCCCTCCCTGGGCTCCGGAGGCTTTCCTCGAGCCTCCGGGAGGGCAAAAAACGGCCTCCCCAGGCTCCGGAGGCCCTCTGGAAGCCAGAAACAGGCCCATTTCCGGCCTTCCCAAACTTCCGGTAGGCCCGTTTTTCGCTCTCCCCAAGCATCTAGGTGCCCTGCACTTACCTGCATCTAAAACGTGGGGACTCCTGGGAAGGGCCGGGCGCAGGGGTGAAATGCTCCCGGTTCGCTCTTGCCTGTCGGTTGTCGCAGAGCCAATGGAGCCAGTGGCGGTCGCGGAGTAGGGCTTCCCCCGCCAGCTTCCCCCGCCCGCCTGGATGCCGCCATTTGAGTTATTTTGCCTCCTGCGCATGAAGAACGCTTTGCTCATGCGCAGAGGGCAAAAGAACTCAAATGGCGGCGTCCAGGCAGGCGGGGGAAGCCCCACGTCGCGACCGCCACTGGCTCCATCGGTTCTGCAACAACCGACAGGCAAGAGCGAACCGGGAGCATTTCACCCCTGGCGGGGCGGTGTGAGTGGGCCCAGCCAGGGGTGGGATTTGGGGGTTCTCTGAATTGCACAGAATCTTAGCTAGAGGTTTTCCCGAATCCCTGCGAACCCCCAGCAGCCCACCCCTGCCTGGATGGCAGGACTGGAGGGTCCAGAATGGATGCTGAGTCCTCCCAGGTAACATGGTGTCAATTATTTACTTCTTTTTATTTTCAGTACTTTGCATTTTTTTTAAATAATAGGATGTTAATGTTTTTTAAAATATTATATAAACTTAACTGCATTGAAAGTGCATTGAAATACCACATTTGCAACTAGCTGAGGCATCCCATCTTCATGTGACCACAATTTATGGCATATGTTTGGCCAGTTTCTAGCAAAAAAAAAAAAACCCAACCTCACCCATTTGAGAAAGTGGATTCAGATTTATGATCCTGAAATTTGTTTAACAACCACTATAAAAATGGTTGAAAAAGCAGGTCTGGTTATATGGTGCTGTGACTTACGACCACCCTGATTTTCACTGGTTTTTGCCAGTTTCCTGCATTTGCTTCCAGTTTCTGACAAAATCACCCATTGGTTAAAAAAAAATAGATTCACTTAATGACCACTACAAAAAAACCCCATAAAATCAGATGGCAAGGTCATGTGGTGATCCACTTAACAACTGCTATGACTTATGACTGTAATTCTGGGTTAATTTATAATAAGTCAAGGACTACATGTAATTGAGTAACATTCTGAAGAGTGACTGAGAGTTTCCGCTACTTCTGGTTGAAAGGTTCAGAGCCTAAAGAGCAGTGGAATCAATCAGAGAATTTTAAAATGAAGAAGAAATGTGGATGGAAGATAAAGGTCATGAATATTTCAGATACCTTCAACAGAAGCATTAGATTAGAAGATTAAAGTTTGGAAAATAAAGCAGCCCAAAGAAATTTGTGAAAACGGAGGCTGCAGCTATTCAATATACTTAACCAGAATACTTACAAACCTAATAACTACATTCACACATGCTACGTTTAACCTGTCATCGTCCTGCATAGCTAAATGTCTATGGAGAGTCTCGGTCATTCAGGTCATGACCTACATTTAATATAGAATAGAATAGAATAGAATAGAATAGAATAGAATAGAATAGAATAGAATAGAATAGAATAGAATAGAATAGAATAGAATAGAATTCTTTATTTAGTGTGTCCAATCCAAGTGTGATTGGACACACAAGGAATTTGGCTTTGGTGCATATGCTCTCAGTGTACATAAAAAGACAAGATACATTCGTCAAGAATCATAAGGTATAATATACATACTATACATTTAACCTGATTTTACCTTGTTTGTGCATGACTGTGTTGGGTGAATCCAGATAATCAGATTAGTTTATTGCTCAAAATATTGTGTAATCTCAAAAATACAAGTGAAAAAGGTTTGCAGGGAGTGGGGAAGGGACGGAAAAATTGGAAAAGAGAAGCTGGACAAAGAGGATGTTGGGAGCAAGGAACTGCCCCTTGGTTTGGACAGCCAATAATATGTTTGGCAGCAGATCTCATTGGATATAGTATTTGGTGTAAAATAACCGTGGGAAACTGCCTGGAGGCAACCTTCTGTTAGCCTAGTTCCTTTCAAAAGTATGTTGGACTTCACTTGCCATAAGCAGAAGCCATGAAGACTTGTAAGCAAAGAGCCCAGTTTTTCTGGAGGCCCTGTAGCCAAGAAGTTATGGGGTACAATATAATCTATTGGAGGACCCACCCCCCGTCTACCCAAGTTCCGCCTCCTTTGCTAGAGCACCGCTTATCTCAGAATAAATGAGGGGTGGGCTTCAAAAAATTTAGCAAGGGTTTCTCTGCCCGGTTGCTGGCTGGGTGTGGCCATGGTGGGAGTGGCCTAGTCAGCCTCCTGCACTACGGCAGGGGGGGGCATTTTTGCCCTCCCCGGGCTCCAGAGGCTTTCCTCGAGCCTCCGGGAGGGTGAAAATGGCCTCCCCAGCTCCGGAGGCCCTCTACCGGAATTTCCGGTAGGCCTGTTTTTCGCCCTCCCCGAGCCTCCGTGCGCGCCCTGCACTTACCTGCATCCAAAACAGGCCGTGTGGGGACTCCTGGGAGGGGAGGGGCAGGGTGGGCGGGGCCAGCCAGGAGTGAGATTTGGGGGTTCTCCAAACTGCACAGAATCTTAGCTAGAGGTTCTCCCGAACCCCTGCGAATCCCCAGCAGTCCACCCCTGTCTCAGATCTAAAAAGGCTGATCCATACTGTCTAGGAAACAAAGTTATTTCAGAAGGTTGCCAAAAACTGAATGTGCAACAGGCTGTATGCAAAGCAGGAGGACCTGCTCACTATATAAACCAGCAGTGAAATCTACTTACCTTCCCTACCGGGAAGTGCATGCTCCATGCTTTTTCACCCGCATTCTGCTCACGCATGTGCTTTTTCACCCTCGTGCATGTGATTTTTCACCTTCTGTGCATGTGCAGAATGCTTTGCGCATGCGCAGAGGGTAAAAAAAAAGAAAATGGCGATGTCTGGGCAGGTGGGCAGAGCCTCGCGCTACCACCACTACCGGTTCTCCAAACCATGCACCACCGCCACTACCGGATAGCCCGGACTGGGCCGAACCGGTAGCATTTCATCCCTGATAAAAAACCCTTGCCAAGTCTTATCTTGGAAGGATCCACCTTACTCAGGGAGTGTTGAGTCAGATACAACACAGACACATATTTATAGATCTAGCTCATATTATCTACTCTGAGTGTCACTGCCTCTCCCATGTTTTCATACAGGAGCATTTTCTCAGCTCTATCCAGAGCCAATTTCTTTCTACACATGCCCCTTCACTGAGCTATGACGTAGACTTCACTCGGCTCAGGTGATTCTCCCCTAAGCTGGCAAGCCTGGCTCCAAGCCAGGAATGACAAGAACTCAAGGTTTTTTTTAGGCCTGTGCGCTTCCCTCTAACAAAAGCAGAGTGATGAGGGGAGGGGAGGGAGATTTATTAACCATTTTGAGAGCTTCATTACAATTACTTTGAGCTGAATTAGTTAGTAACACACCCGTCTGCAGCTTTGGGAGGAAGGAAGAGAACTCAGAGGCTCTGTAACTACCCCAGCAGGTTCCGCTGCTGTCTGATACTGGCAGTGCCACCAAGGGTGCCACAGATAGAGCAAGGCAACCCCATGAACACTTTTTAATGGTTCTTTAGGGCAGGGGTCTCCAACCTTGGCAACTTTAAGACTTGTGGACTTCAACTCTCAGAATTCCTCAGCCAGCTTTGCTGGCTGAGGAATTCTGGGAGTTGAAGTCCACAAGTCTTAAAGTTGCCAAGGTTGGAGACCCCTGCTAGGGTATTGAAAACCTCCAAGGATATTTTTATGCAATCTCTTTTTTCCCCGCCTGTAAGATTTTGCAACAACTCTTCTGCGAATCTCTTGATTTTCAGTTTCTGTTGTAATTTCTCTGAGTTTGCTCCTAGTTGGAAGAACATCTCAAAAGCCCCCATTTTGCTTTCGAGGTGCTGGATGAAGTGTTCTCATTTGTGCTGCTAAAGAGAAGCAAAATAACCTATGCAGAAACCAAAACTTCTGCAAACTCTGCAAGTGCTCATCGAATACATCAAAGAGGTTTGAGCACCACTCCTTGTATACCTACAGACTGTTTTTTAAGATAAGCAGGACAGGCTTTGCAAGACTTCTGAATCATCAAAATTAAAACTTTCATCCAAATCTTACAGTGAAAACACTTATAGACAGACAGTCTTCCCTTCCTATTCTCTTTTTGAAGTTACTGGATCCCAACCCGAAGCCCAGTGGTGCATCTGAAAAGCCAGTTTCTGCTTTAATGTGGATTTGCTTACTTCTGTCCCGTGTTCTTAAAAGTACAGATAGTCCTCAACTTACGACAATTCATTTAGTGACCATTCAAAGTTATAACCGCACTGAAAAAAGTGACTTAAGGCCCTTTTTCACACGTATGGCCGTTGTAGCACCCCCATGGCCACGTGATCAAAATTGAGAGGCTTGGCAACTGGTTCCTATTTATGACGGTTGCAGTGTCCTAGGGTAATGTGATCCCCTTTTGCAACCTTCTGACAAGCGTAGTCAATGGGGAAGCCAGATTCACTTAACGACCATGTTACTAATTTAAAATTGCAGTGATTCACTTAACAATTGTGGTAAAAAAGGTCATAAAATAGGACAAAATTCACTTAACAACAAATGTCTCACTTAACAACAGAAATTTTGGGTTCAATTGTGGTTGTTAAGTCAGGGACTTCCTGTAGCAAATATTCAATTTTATGATATTTTATAAAATAAATAAAATATTTTATAAATATTTGATGATGTTTCAGTTAAGTTTGCAGACAGCCAAATGGTCAGAGAAGCAGAGAAAAACTTTTGATAATGAATGAAAGGTGCATTGAAAGAAGAGAGATCCGGTCATCCTGACTACGATCAGGAAAATCAATATAAACAAACACCTGCTAACAATGTGTTAAGATACTATCACAGCATACTGTATATTAAAAAGAAGTACTGCACATTGTCAAAGGCCCAGCTCCCTACAGTTACACCGTGCTCTCAGTAGAGGGCACTCTTGTTCAGGGAAAGTAACTGATTAACACAGCTCTTGAATTTTTCTACAGAACAACTCAACAAGTGCCTAAAGGGGTCTAAAAAGTTGAAACCTAACACATTAAAATTTGTAAACACGTAAAAACGATAAACAATTGTTAAAAAGGTAAAAATTAAAAGATTGCATCCCGGCAGGCAGAGAGAAGGTCAGAAACAAACTGGTGTGCTCTGCAGCTGCTGGAGAAATGTTTCTCCGCTTCAGCATCTTTTAAGATTTGTTGAACTTCAACTCCCAGAATCCCCCAACCAGCACGCTGGCTGGGGAATTCTGGGACAGGAAGTCCTCCCGTCTTAAAGTTGCTGAAATTGACAAATGCCATGCTGGAATGCTATACCACCATCTTCCACCTCAGAGGAGGGTTCCAGTTACCTTTGCTACGGGTGCGCATCGCAACATTTCACGTGCGTGCGCGTGCGTCCCCTTGTGCGATTTCACTTCCGCGCATGCTCAGAAGGACGTTTCAGCCCGAAACACAGCTGAGGAGCTGCTCAGCTGTGCTTCGGATGAAGAAATAAAGGTCGGTATTAACCTGGGGGCGGGCGGGAGGGGTTTTTTTTTTTCCAAAGCAGAGGACGAAGAGAAGCCATCCAAACGAAAAAATCACCGAAAATTCTGCTAAAAATTACGTCACCAGCGGGCCGCTACCGGTGCGCACGTAGTGGTCCACACCAGTAGGGACCCACCTCCCAAAATTCACCTCCCGTTCCACCTCCCGTTCCACCTCCCAAAATTCCCTGCAAAGAAAACAAATATTTTTCAATGCAATCTGCCTCGGAAAGCAGTAAGGCTGGTACCTTTGAGGTTGACTTCTGCCGCTTCTTGTAAGCTGAGGATTCTGCAGCAACACGCTTCCCACAGGCAGAGCGCACATCCTTCTCCCTTGCTCTGGAGGAAAAAAATGTTAAAAGCAGCCTTGAATTCAAAGGGAAAGTAGAGATCACAACGGCGTTAGCTCAGTGGTTCATCTTTTGCTTTAATACCTCTTCCTGTTAGAGACAGTCAACCTGGCACTTTCTGAGTATTTGGGGTTTCCACTCTTAGAAGACATCGCTCCAGCAAGGATGGATACAGCACAAGGATGGTAGGTTGTGTAGCTCTGGGCAGCATCAGCCGGCTTAATTTTTGCTTCAGATTGCCAAGGGCAAGTTTCTCTCTCTCTCTTTCTCTCTCTCTCTAGACCAGTAGAGTAGACTAAGAATGAATGTGGCTGGTTTGGCTTGATGAACCCAGCCACACAGGTTCAGGGCATATGTAATGAGCCCAGCCAATTGTGGTTTACTCTCTCTCTCATCCATGTGTGTTTATGTATGCTTTGCAATATGGCATAAGTCAACAGCCAAGAGCTCCTACCTCGAACACTATACTACTTTCTCCCCTCTAGCTGGTATCCTAAAAAATAAATAAAGCTACGATTAAAGTACGACGAAGTCACTCAGCCTGTGAAGTAGTCAAGGCAAGAAGCACAGCCGGGAAGACAAGCTCTACCTTTATTGTAGAGTTACATTAACTGAATCTTGCAAGGCTGAAAGTATTTCCCCTTCCTTCCTTCCTTCCTTCCTTCCTTCCTTCCTTCCTTCCCCATCTCTGGAGGTTTTTAAGAAGAGATTGGAGAGCTATTTGTCTGAAATGGTATAGGGCAGGGGTCCTCAAACTACAGCCCGCGGGTCGGATACGGCCCGCCGAAGCCATTAATCCGGCCTGCGCGGGACCACGAGGCTGCCCCGCCCACATTGCCCCGCCCACCCATTGGCCAGCGAGATTCCAAAAGCAGATTGAGACTGCCAAGATGAGAATGGAATCGAATGGAAGTAGGAGAGAATGGAATGGGAATGGGAATGGGAATAGCATGGGATGGGATGGGATGGAATAGCAATAGCAATAGCAATAGGATGGAATGGGAATAGGATGGAATGGAATGGAATTCAGCAAGGTATCCCAGGGCACTGCCAGGATTGAAGGGGATCCTGCAGAAGATGCCCCAGGACAGCCAGTCTCATCTCTACCCATCAAGCATTCCATGTCCTGGTTTGTCTTCCCCACCCCCATTTGCTCTTCTAGCACACTTTTCTTTCTTTTGATATAACAGGTAAGCCTTTGAACGTATCTGAGAGCTAAACTTTAGTTGTACTTAAAATCTTAATTTCTCCAGAGGGGCTCAAATAGTGGAAAGGAGAGCAAACAAAACACCCCCAGGAGCAAAACAAATTAAAGTTTAATTTGTGTGTATTTTTAATGGGCTGCTAAATTGGCAAAATGGACTGCTAAATTGGCCATGCCTACCCATTCATTTAGTGACCATTCAAAGTTGCAATGGCCCTGAAAAAAAGTGACATATGACCATTTTTCACACTTACAATCCTTGTAAGTTTATTTGGTTTTAGAGTTGGTTTTAGAAGTTTATACTAAACCATGGAAGAAAGAAGAGATGGAATCTTAATATATATTAGAGACGGAGATTCAAATAGTGGGATGAATAATAAAATAGATGGGAGAAAAGAAATGTTATTATCATGTCTTGGAATGGAATATCGATAAGAGGGGGGGAGGAGGAAACTGTTAAATGAAAATGAAATGTAATAACCATGAGTAATAATATTATTATTGTTTATTTGTATTGAAAGGTATGATACTCAGGTATCACACCATTCACACATTGAGATGTGCAAACAATATAAAATAAAAAACTTGATGTGGGGGAAAAAAGTTGCAATGGCCCTGAAAAAAAGTGCCTTATGACCATTATATGTTCTTTTTAAATTGTTTTAAATTGTTTTTTAATGATTTGTTTGATGTTCCCTAAAATGTTGTACGCCGCCCTGAGTCCTGAGGGAGTAGGGCGGCATAGAAGAACCTCAAATAAATAAATAAATAAATCGTGATCAAAATTCAGATGTTTAGCAATTGACTCATACTTATGACAGTTGCAGTGTCGCAGCGTCATGTGATCCCCTTGTGCAACCTTCTGAGAAGCAAAGTCAATGGGGGAGCCAGATTCACTTAAAAGCCGTGTTACTAACTTAACATCCGCAGTGATTCACTTAACAACGGTGGCAAGCAAGGTTATAAAATGGAACAATGTCTCACTTAACACATGTCTCACTTAGCAACAGAAATTTTGGGCTCAATTGTGGTCCTAAGTCGAGGATTGCCTGTATGCAGAAGCCTCATTTTATGACATTTCCTGCAGAGAAAGCACTTTGCATTTCCTCATTCCAGCACATATATTTTAAGACTGATATAAGGTCGTACTATTAATTCTGCTGTTATTATTATTTGCTGCTTGTCGGGTGTGCATTTAATTCCTGCTTATTTTGCTCTCTTCGTTTTCACCACATGCTTTCATCTTTATGGTTTTCAAATGAGAATCCTCCACTGTTGGAACAGGATAGACAAGCTGGGCTTGTAAATAATTTAAATACATTTTGAGCACAAAATTCCGAAATTCTCAAGACTGGAGTTAGGTGACCGAAATGGATTCCAAACGATTGCAGAAGCCAGGCAGAAGTGCAGGGAAGACTGATCAGAGGCAAAAGGGGAAGTAAAACAGCACCCACCCAAAAATGCCTTGGGGTAGAAACCAAAATAGAATCTGAAAGATGATCCCTCTAAGATCCATGCGGTGACTCAGCTGCTGCCTGTTTCCTGAAAGTGCTTACACCAACTTTTCTGAACTTAGTAGCCTCTGGGCATCTCGGATTCCAAGTCCCATAATGCCCTGTCAACATGGCCAGTGGCACATTGTTAGCATTTTTCAAAGTGCAAAGGAGGGCAATAAAGGTAGCTGAACTCTTGCAGACACGCTGGCGACATTCACTTTGTCACGGATTCTGAATCAAATCTACATTTGTCATCAGACACAGCAGGCCTCTGGCTATTCAGTAACTATCAGGCTTGTTTAAAGCCAGAGTCAGCAACTAAGGTGGAGGGGAGAGGGCTTCAATGAACTAGTTTGTTCCTTCCCTTCATCCACTATGAATTTGTCCCTGAATTTCAATTCCCGGCTGAAATTTGGAAGCCACCAAGTGGCGTTTAACAAGAAAACTGTTCCAGAATACCAGTTTGGAAAAATAAATTGATGCCTAAGAATGTTCCCGAGGTTACATAATTGAAAAGCAAGGTGATGGCAATCACTTAAAGCTAGATTTTAAAAGGAGTCTGTTTACTTTTTCAAAATGCAAGCTTTCTTTTTTCAAAGAAGAAATGCACACATTGCTTTGAAATGCAGTATGGGTAGTTCTGGACTTATGATCACCATTGAGACCAGAATTTCTGTTGTTAAGTGAGTCATTCTCAATTTTATGACTTTTTGCCATGGTTCCTAAGTGAATCACTGCAGCTGCTAAGTGAATCATGCAGTAGTTACGTGGTTAGGGGACTAGAGGCTAAAACATACAATGAACAGTTGCAGAACTGGGCATGGCTAGTCTAGTGAAGAGAAGGACCAGGGGAAACATGATAGCAGGGTTCCAATATTTGGGGGTCTGCCACAGAGAGGAGGGGGTCAACCTGTTCTCCAAAGCACCTGAAGGCCAGACAAGGAATAATGGAAACCGATCAAGGACAGATTCAACCTAGAAATAAGGATAAATTTTCTGACAGTGAGAGCATTTTCTGACAGTGAGAGCAATCAACCAATGAAACAGAAGTTGCCTTTGGAAGTTGTGGGAGCTTCATCACTGGAAGATTTCAAGAAGAGACTGGACTGCCATCTGTCAGAAATGGTGTAGGGCAGTGATGGCGAATCTATGGAGCTATATCGGAGGGCACGCGAGGCGTTGCCCTATTTCAGCTCCACGGGCAAACCGGAAGTTAGTAAAACGCACGTCCGGTTTGCCGTTGGGCTGTTTTTCGCACTCTGGAGAGTTCAGGGAAGCTTCCTGAAGCCCCGGAATGTGAAAAACAGCCCAACGGGCAAACCGGACGTGCGTTTTTCCAAACTTCCGGTTTGCCCATTTTGCCGTTTTTCACCGTCCCAGGCTTTGGAAAGGCCTTTGCGCGGGGGTGGGTGTGTGCATGCGCAGGGGGCAGCGTGTGGGGGTGTGTGCGCATGCGTGTGGGGGAGGGAATGGGTGTGGGTACGTGTGCACGTGCTAGCGTGCGCGCACACACCCTTTTGGCACGCGAACCAAAAAAGGTTCGCCATCACTGGTGTAGGGTCTTCTGCTTGGGCGAAGGGGTTGGACTAGATGACCTACAAGGTCCCTTCCAACTCTGTTAAGCTCCTCCCATTCACTTTGCTTGCCGGAAGCCAGATGGGAAGGTTGCAAACGGCAATCACATTGGATACTGCAACTGTTGCAAATATATACTGATTGCCAAACAACCAAATTTTGATCACCTGACCATACAAACACTACGTTGGTTGTGAGTGAAAGTACTGGTTGTCACTTTTCTCAGTGTTGTTGGAACAGTCACTGAACAAATGGCTGTAAGCAGAGGAGTACCTGTGCTTTCCTTGAGGTTAAAGTACCAATGTGTGTATTAGCATCTTTCACAGAATTGTAACCAGAGGTGGGTTTCAGCCGGTTCTGACCAGTTCTGGAGAACCGGTAGTGGAAACTTTGAGTAGTTTGGAGAACCGGCAAATACCACCTCTGACTGGCCCCACCCCCATCTATTCTCTGCCTCCCGAGTCCCAGCTAATCGGGAGGAAATAGGGATTTTGCAGTAACCTTCCCTGGAGTGGGGAGGGAATGGAGCAGAGGTGGGTTCCTCCGGGTTCGGGTTTGCCTGAACCGGTAGTAAACTGCTGGTGACATCACGATGTCATGGAACCGGTTCTGTCAGTGCCAGTCCATGGACGCCGCCATCTTTTTTGGATTTTTTTTATTGGGGGGGGGGAGAATATTTTTTTGAATGTTTTTCTGGGTTTTTTCTTCTGCGCATGCGCAGAAGCCGAGTTTCCGGCACTGCGCATGCATCGCCATCTTGTGGGGTTTTTTGGCATTGCGCATGCATGCACGCGCAAAATGCACACGCGCCCACTTGGCGCGCCCACCGCGCAGGAGGAAGCAAACGGGCAGCGAGGTAAGTTAGAACCTACCCCTGGAATGGAGATTTTGCAGTATCCTTCCCCTGCCACGCCCACCAAGCCACGCCCACAGAACCGGTAGCAAAAAAAATTTGAATCCCACCACTGATTGAAACCCTCCGTGTTCTTTTAAGAAAAAATTAAAAAGGTGCCAAAAACTTGTATGAAAACATGTGAGTTCAGTTTATGTATTGTTTGAAACGTGCAATACTCTTTTATTACACAAAGTTTTGTTTTTTTAAAAAGAATGAGTAGTCAGTATAAGGCCTGCAAACTAGAGATCAAATAGACAGCAGAGTTCAGTTTGACCACTCCTAATGTCTCCTCCCATATCAGTTAGTTATTATATTATAAAGCATTTATCTCTGCAATTGAAAATGACAGCAATGATATCCCCCTCACCATCAAGATGATGGGGCAGTGAAAGCAATGAAAAACAACACAAGTCTAAGGAACAGCATGCTAACAAAAAGGGGGCTTTAATTATTGCATTATTTTACTTTTTTTCTTCCATTTCAAATTTTAATAGCACTTAGACTTATATACCGCTTCACAGTGCTTTACAGCCCTCTCTAAGTGGTTTACAGAGTCAGCATATTTCCCCAACAATTTGGGTCCTCATTTTACCAACCTCGGAAGGATGGAAGGCTGAGTCAACTTTGTGCCTGGTGAGAGTCGAACTGCCAAATTGCAGGCAGCCGGCAGGCAGCAGAAGTAGCCTGCAGTACTGCATTCTAACCACTGCGCCACCATGGCTCTATAAAAGTTTATTCATTTTCTCCAAGGATACCTGGAATTTCTTTGGGAATATTTTGCATATGAAGATTCCACTTCACTTTTTTTCCACCCCAAATTAGAGTAATAATATCAGGACGTACTAATCCCATTGTGAATTCCCAGGTTATGCTTACAAACATACTGCATTTAACAAGATTAGTTTAGAATCTAGAGCAGTGTTTCTCAACCTTGGCAGTTTGAAGATGTGTGGACTTCAATTCCCAGAATTCCCCAGCCAGCGTTGCTGGCTGTGGAATTCTGGGAGTTGAAGTCCACACATCTTCAAACTGCCAAGGTTGAGAAACACTGATCTAGAGGCTTCATCTGCATAGCATACCAGACATGAGAAATGTATGTGGAAGGAAGGGGAGATGTTGGTGACTTATCATGCCATGTAAAACTAGGTTAGTTTGTAGTGGAATATAAACAGGTAGTCCTCGACTTACAAATACAATTGAGCCCAACATTTATGTTAGGTGAGACATTTGTTAAGTGGGTTTTTCCCCATTTAATGACCTTTCTGGCCAGTTGTTAAGTGAATCTGGCTTCCCCATTGACTTTGCTCGTTAAAAGGTTGCAAAAGGAGATCGCATGACTCCGGGACACTGCAGCCGTCATAAATATGAGTCAGTTGCCAAGCGCTTCAATGTTGATCACATGACCATGGGAATGCTGTAACGGTCATAAGTGTGAAAAACAGGCATAAGTCAAACTTTTTTCAGTGCCGTTGTAAACTTCAATCGCTAAACACACTGTTGTAAATCGTGGACTATCTATACTGCAGTTCCAGGAAATGGGTCAGTTCAATCATTACTTAAAAATCTTTTGCAAATACAATGTTGGAAACAAATACACTCAAACCAGCCAACTGTATCCCCAATCTGTTGCCTTTCAGAAGTTGAATTAAAAGTCCCATATCCCTGGACCATACTGAATGGGGAAGAAAGATTTGTAGCCCAACAGATAGGAGGTGGGTTAGGGAATTTTGTGTAGACCGAGAGGCACTTCTGGCCCTTTCCTGGACACTCACCCTTCAGCAATTTTTTGCTTCCTATCTTCTTTCCTTCCTCCCTCCATGCTGTAGTTCTGATGGACGGTTTCTCCCAGCAAACTGGGACCATTTTTATCCTCATTTCTTGAGTTGTGAAGTTCTTTGAGGCAGAGTTCACTTCTTGACCACAGGCCAGACGGCTGCCTCCTGAAGCCCACCTTCTTAGTCAGTGAGGCAAATGTGGGTAAACGTGGTGCCTGGCTCTCCATCCTGAGGTCATCGGAAAGAAATGAATGAGCCGATGCTGCCACGCTTCACATTCGCAGCCTGTTGACCAAGGTGAACCTCACGGCTTCATTTCTGTAGCGAAGTATTGGCTTTTAACTTCTGCTTCCTTTGCTTCCCAGCTGCTGAAAAAGATCCGGTTGCAAAGGTGTGACAACTATTGACAGTTCCCAGGTGTGTCATTCTGGGATCCTGGCCAGCAGCTGAACTGTCGGTCACTGGAAGTCTCACCAGAAAACTAATGTTATGTTCCTCAAACACAGCCAGTGTGGGAGCTTCTAATGGAGAGGATGTGCCACGGGTGCAACTGAGAATAGGAAAGGGGTGTACAGTTACATACTGATAAAATCAAAGGGAAAAGCTTATGAGTTCAAGCAACAACAGTTGCAGGAGGAAGCTGAACAACTAAAGAGTAAATAAAGGCTCTACTACCTCACTGATGGTTGCCTGCATCTAGAGCTATTGTTTGGGGAGGGAAGCTAACCTGGTCCTTTAAGACCAATAAGACATTTCAACTGTTTTTGCTGCTGTCACTTCATTATGAGCCGAGGTGGCGCAGCGGTTAGAGGCAGTACTGCAGGTCACTTTAGCTGACTGTGATCTGCAGGTCAGCGGTTCAAATCTCACTGGCTCAAGATTGACTCAGCCTTCCAAGGTAGGTAAAATGAGGACCCAGATTGTTGGGGGCAATATAAAAATACATGGCTTACTGGTGTAAACAGAGTGCTTGCACTGTGAGGCGGTATATAAATCTCACAAAATAAATAATAAATAAAATAAATCAAATTACATAGATCAATTCATGAAATCCACTCCAAAGGCAGGCTCAAAAGTTACTACATAGAAACAGAATTTTGCAAGTTCAATTGTGCTTTAATTCTATCCCCACCCTCACCCGTACACTCATGTAAATTAGGAGGTGTCTGTCCGAGTTGCATGTGCATGCCTTCTTGCTTTGGAATTAAGCTGTGTTTCCCCCATGTCATTTTGGTAGCAGATCTAGCCTATCTCTGCTAAGGACATCCTCCTCTCTTTTACAGCTGCCCATACTGGGATTTAGAGCAAAACAGATCCTCTATTTTAGGCCCAGACTTGGTGCTGTCGCCTAGTTTGGCTGTTCAGGGTAGCCTAGATTGGGGTGGGGTGTAGACAATGTTTCTTTTGTTCAGGGTAGTGTGTGTGTTTGTGTGTGTGAGAGAGACAGCAGTCAAGCTAGGCACTTTCTGAATCGCCATTGCTGTGCTAACATCACCTAGCAGCCATTTTGTTAGTCCTTCAGAGCTGCAAAGGCTGGGATTTTCTCTCGACACATGGCTGGGGAATTCTGGGAGTTGAAGTCTATATACTACTCTCTATAGTCCTCTGGGAATTGGGCGGCATAGAAATCCATTCAAATAAATAAATAAATAAATACTGTATATCAAAGATAGTGTCTTAGGTGGCTGCCAAGTAAAAGGCTTTCTATATGTTGCTGCCTTTAAATGCCATAAGGATTTTTGTCAGTTAATCTTCTCAGATGTTAACTTACAATACAGGAGGAAGTTCACTGAATTCCCTAATGATCAGAGATTGCTTGCGACTAAAAGTCCTGTAATAATTTTCACATTGCATTTTTTTATGTCTTGGTTGATGTAATTATGTTTTTTGGGTTTTTTTTATTTAAATACATATTTTTTGGATGGTTGTGGGCTATACAAGTTATGTATTTAAGGTGACTGGGCATATATATAATAACAACAAAGTTGGAAGGGACCTTGGAGGTCTTCTAGTCCAACCCCCTGCCTAGGCAGGAAACCCTACACTACTTCAGACAAATGGTTATCCAACATCTTCTTAAAAACGTCCAGTGTTGGAGCATTCACAACTTCTGGAGGCAAGCTGTTCCACTGATTAATTGTCCTAACTGTCAGGAAATTTCTCCTTAGTTCTGTTACTTCTCTCCTTGTTTAGTTTCCACCCATTACTTCTTGTTCTACCTTCAGGTGCTTTGGAGAATAGTTTGACTCCCTCTTCTTTGTGGCAACCCCTGAATATAAATTTTTCTAAATTAATTTATTTTGGAATTCACACGAGACGTTTAGCTTCCCATCCCAGCTTATCCATTTAAGTATGCCCTATAAACAAGGCCCATTGTCTTGACCCAAAGGAAGATTTTGTTTGCTGAAAAGAAGAGACACACAGCACATTGTTATCCATCAACTTTATTCATTTCCAACATTTTCCATAACTGGTATAAAAATGGGAACGGGGAGAGAGAAAGACGCAGTGTTGGGGATTTCCAATGTCACTGCAAGACATAAATCAGCAGGAAAGCTGCTTATTTGGACAAAGTCCTGCAGCCAAGACATCCCCCCCCCAAAAAAAGAACCCAACAATCGCCATGTTATTGCCACCCCTTCCCTCCCTCCCACCCACCCACCCACTTAATTAAAATTCAAGAGTTTAACACAAAACAAGCTTTGGTTACTAGCAGTAAACATGGAGTTACATTCGTTTTGTCTTGCAGGACACAAACATGGAGCCATGCAAGAAATGGTTACCCACCCACCCACCCAAGCCCCAGTACATTCAAATCCCCCCACACCACAATGACCCTGAGTGCGGACATGGCTTTACCCTGCCTGCCATTCACACCATTTACTCTTTATGCATAGTGTCCATCACTCTCCAAATTGTATTCTCATTCCTTGTGCCAGACAGCAATTTATTTGTAAGACCAAGCCAAAGGACATTAAGACATTTCTTTCAATGTCCGAAACCTCACACCTTTCCATTTTTGAAAAAAAAAAAGAGCGACGAAAAGCTACCGCTGATACTGATCCAACCTCACTACAATGAGGTTCAAAACATGATTTTCCTTTCCATTCAACGCTCTTACAGATAAATCACCGTTATCCAGAAATCCAATGATCTCAGCAGTTACAAGAGAGATGGGGAGAGGGGATTCACCACCTCTCACTTGGCAGAATTACAATAAAGTACAAAGAGGGAATCCTACCCCCATATCTCTGGTGCAAATACAACCCCCTGCTTTGGCTATTTTTCTTAAGTTTGTAAACAATAATTCAAGAAGGAATTGGGAAGAAATCAGACAACTTTACATGAGATATTTACACAGATTAAACATCTAGAAGAGGAGGAACAGTGTCACTTATCCTTCTTTTTCTTCTTAATAAAAAGCAGATACAAAACTACAAGGTGCCACAATCTAAATTTTGGGCACAGCCTAGGGATGCATTCATTCTTTGACCAATCTAGAGCAAAGTAACTTACCTAATGGGTTCTATTGTATTTGACACCTATTGTCATCAAAAATGATCCTGAGGTAGATACAGTAGTTTCTTCACAGCAACGTATCAAAATTAACCACCTGCATATTTCTCACCATGCCATTGCCACTATTTCTGTGATGGGTGAGTCAGAGGAGGAATTACATGGAAGAGTTTAAGTTGTTCAGCATCTCTTGAATTGTATTGCTCAGTTCTGTAAGTCCCCAAAACACATTTAGTTTTCGCTGTTCCACTTAAATGTTTTTATGAGTGCTGCATGCTAAATTCACCCCTTAGCAGCTGCGAGAAAGCTACGGTAGTTACTTTGATATCAAACAGCAGATCCTACACAACTTCCTAAGGTGAGCAGAGAAGAACACTGGGAACTTGGGTGCTCCAAAATACACTTCAGTGTCCCAGCCAGCATAGCTGAGACAGCTATGATTTATCAACATCTGCAGTGTTATATGCTCTCACTTGCTGCCTTACCAACCTAACTCTCCATCTTTGCAGATCCCTTCCTGCTTGCAGTATCACCTCCAGCAGGCAAGTTCTACTATTCAGCAGAGTGAGGTGACATCCTTAAACTCTGGGTTTGGGGCAGAGTGAGAAGGCAGCAAATAAAATATAATTTCTCTTTTCTTTTCCTGACAAAAATATGGAGAGATGGATTTGTGTGTGTGTGTGTGTGACTATTTCAAATAATTCATGGGGCTTGGATTATAAGACATCCTGACCTGGATAAGTGGAAGTGTCTGCTGATGTGCCTGACACAGCAAGTACATTTCTCTACTTTCAAGAGGTGTCAAAGTTTTCTGACCAATTTACCAGATTCTCCCCTTTCCTATCTCAGTTTCTTAGACTTGCAGAATCTGAACATTACATGAAACTGACAGGTAAAGGATAATATGGGTCTGGACTCTAAAATGCATGAACAAGAAATTCTGCTAGGGATGAGATCCTATCAGGCACCAAAAGTATCCTAGGGTACAAATTGCATCACCAATATTATGCACAGCTGTGGGATATCCTTCCCCTTTGGCTTGTTGGTCCACAGGCAGTCCTTGGAGAAACCTTTAGCTTATGCAACTTTAGGGGGGGAAGGAGGGAAGCCCCACAGAAGTATCTACGTCAGGGGTCTCCAAACTCGGCCACTTTAAGACTTGTGGACTTCAACTCCCAGAATTCCCCAGCTAGCAAAGCTGGCTGGGGAATTCTGGGAGTTCAAGTCCACAAGTCTTAAAGTGACCGAGTTTGGAGACCCCCTGCTCTACGTGGACACTTTCCTCTGAACTGTGCCCCAAATCCTTTTACCTTCACTTGTATCCAAAAAAAGGGGAAAGAAGAAATCTACTAAAACACAGCATTTAGAAACATCAATGCACTCACACACAGAGATTGTTAGAGCTAAAAAACTTTTAAAAACGGAGGCTTTCTTATTCTTTGTGCTGTTAAACGCTGATCCATTCAGCCCCAGAGCTGCCAAGAGTCTTCCATCCCTGAGATGTCTAAGAATACCTGAGAATAAATTGCAGAATCGTGTCGGGGTTTTTTTTTTCTTCCTTTTCTTCCTCTTCAAAGTTTAAAATATACAAAAATACAAAACGGAATATTTATACTTTTAAAACAAGAGAACATTCCCCCCCCAAGAAAAAGCAAAAAATAAAAAATAAAAAAAATAACAAACCCAAAGATACGTCATTCACGCACATCATAGTGCAGGTTTCACATCACGGCTTCAGAGCAGAGAGAGGTCCACCCACCCTCTCGCTTTTCACACGGCAAGTCCAGCTGTCCGCGGGAACAAAATAAATTAAAGGCAGAGCTACAGAAATTAAGCTGGGCAACGGAGCAGCAGTTTTTATCTGATGAGCAGGCTTGACAAAGTAGACACATATTTAAACTTAGAACCCTTGTACTCATTTAGAGAATGAAAAATATGTAGGTCGCATGCATGGCAATATTAGATATATGCCAAATTTGGATTTCTGTGTCTTGTGTGTTTGCAGTGTGTGTGTGTGTGTGTGTGTGTGTGTGTGTGTGTGTGTGTGTGTGTGTGTGAGAGAGAGAGAGAGAGAGAGAGAGAGAGAGAGAGAGAGAGAGAGAGAGAGAGAGAGAGAGAGAGAGAGAGAGAGAGAGAGAGAGAGAGAGAGAGAGAGAGAGAGAGAGAGAGAGAGAGAGAAACATCTGAATTAGCCAAACAAGCACATACAGGAAGGAGCATGGCTATACTACTGCATGGCACAGTAGTTAGATCTAATCCTTCAGATTTGTTCTGACAGAAATCAGACTCCTGCACCTGCCAATGCTCCTTCAGGTCCCATAAACATCTAAAAGCATGTGGCTCTTACTTTTCCCTAACAACAAAAGAATCCCAGTTCAGATATGAAAAATGGAGGGGATTCAGTTATTTTCTGTTAAGAGAGCATGGAGCAGGCAGTTTGGGGGAGTTGCTGCCCCTAAAGACTTCTACGGTGGGAGTCTTCCTACCTTGAGCCTCGGATTGTCTTAGAGAGGGGGCCCTGCTAGTTATTTTATTTGTATTCCAATGGTCCTGTCAATGTGTGGAAATGACATACACACAGAGAGAGAAAGACACACACACACACAAACACACTTAACTCAAGTACAAACACATCCTGAGATCCATAACTTCCGTTTTTTGTTTTTGCATTTTCTTGATCTTCACTCGGATTGGTGAAGAAAGCCAAGCTCATGAAGGTACCTTTGGCTTTTTCTTCCAATTTCACAAAACTGATTAAGAAAGGGATTCCTCAGATTCCACACCCACTAAAAGGAGAAAAGGGGTTCCCCCTTCCACTCAAGTTTTTTTGCCTTTGCTAAAGATAAAAGCTGCTGCTCTCCTGCCCAGTGCTTGTTCACCCATAGCTTGGAGCCAATGCTGTTCTCTGCTCCCATTTTGGCTGACTTGATGCCCTGAAGCCGGTCAACTGGGCAGATTTCCTACTGATTTCCAGAGATCATTCCCTGGTTTCAGGAAGAAAGGGTGAGCTGTGCATTTCTTCCTCCTCCCGGAAGTATGTGGGCTTTCCCTGAGAACTGGGTGACTGCTGCGTTTTGATCGGGCAGTTGGCCACCATGTGGGCGATGCTTTGGCAGAAGTGGCATTTCTTAGGCTGCGGAGGGAGCTTGCATTCTTTGGCATGATGATCCAGGCCACCACAGTTGTAGCATCTGGGGAAAAAGAGGAAAACAAGATGGAGGGGAAAGCAGGAAGGTTATTCCAGGAAAGCCGTAGCTGTGTGTATCTCCACAACCTAGCCAAAACAAAGGAGGAGAATTATATCATTTGTGTTAAACCTAGGTAGCAGAGCCCTAATGACCTTGGCTGATATAAATAAAACCTAAACAAAACCAATATGATTACACTGAACCAGGGCCTTGCCAGGAAACATCACAGATATAGGCTAGACCGGGAAGTCAAAGAAATATCAACAACACTTCCATCATTTTTCAGATTCTCTCTCTCCCCCCTCCCCCCTCTCATTCTCTCTCTCCCCTCCCCCCCCCCCTCTCCCTCCCTCTCTCTCTCACACACACACACTGCTTCAATGAACCAATTGCTCATTGGGAGAGTAGTAAAGCAGTGGTGAAATCCAGCAGGTTCTGGAGAACCAGTAGCGGAAATTTTGATTAGTTCGGGGAACCGGCAAATACCACCTCTGGCTGGCCTCAGAGTAGGGTGGGAATGGAGATTTTGCAGTATCTTTCCCCTGGAGTGGGGTGGGAATGGAGATTTTGCAGTATCTTTCCCCTGGAGTGTGGAGGGAATGGGGATTTTGCAGTAACCTTCCCCTGGAGTGTGGAGGGAATGGGGATTTTGCAATATCCTTCCCCTGGAGTGGGGAGGAAATGGGGATTTTGCAGTATCCTTCCCCTGGAGTGGGGTGGGAATGGGGATTTACCGACTTTCAGAAGGATGGAAGTGAACGCCACGCCCACAAAGCCACGCCCACAGAACTGGTAGTAAAAAAATTGATTTCACCACTGTAGTAAAGGGAGATCCAGCAACTTTCCTAGAGAGGTAGATCTTCAAAAATTGGATGAATTAAAATAATGCATGTCTTTTTCAACCACTAGGGGGAACCCCCCCAATAGCTATTAATAAAGACTTTTTTTCAACAATTGTGGAAAAGTAAAGATAAGACATGTGGCAGTCTCATGCCCTCCAGATGTTTTGGACTATGCCTATCATAAACTTCCGGTTTTGGTTTTGCAGCTTGCAACTGATGGGAAATGTTATCTGAAAACATGTTAAGAACATCTGGTTTCCCAACCAGACAGCTGAGAGATTTTTGTTGGCCTTCAGGTGTGTTGGGACATTCCTCAGCAAATGGCCTATAATTCAGCAATAAAAGCACTGCTGTTCCATGCATCCATCCTCCCAACTGTTATTATGTCAGTAGAATAAGTGGATTCTTAAATACTGTATTTTTCAGAGTATAAGACGCACCTTTTTACCCCCCCCCAAAAGAGGGTGAAAACTTGGGTGCGTCTTATACACCGAATGTAGCCCCACCCAGCCACCCCCACCCTTTGGCCTCTGCCTCCCAGCAATTTACCTCCTTGCAGCAAACAGAACAGAGCCTGATTAGCATAAGCAACTGATTATCTGTCTCCTGACCAGCAGCTGATTGAGGCTTGCAGGCAGGCCCATGTGCTAAAATGAAAGTGAAACTAAAACTGCAAGGAGGCAAATTGCTGGGAGGGAGAGGCAGAATTTTATTTTCTTGTGCTAATCAGTTGCTGAAACTGGATGCAAGAAGGTAAGTCAATAACTATAAATGTCTATAGAATGTTCAAATAATTAGACTTATTTTTTAAAGACTGCTTTATTATTGTTCTAGACAACTTAACAAAATGAAGAAGCTTTTTAAAATAAATGCTTGATCTGAAGAGGCCCAGTGCTATTGTATCTTCTTTTAAATTGCAGAGAATAATCTATACTTCAAGAAAGCCACATCAATTTTAATAAAATCTGTACAAGTATAATCTGAAATGTAACAGTGTCCTGTTTAGTATTAAGATAAGGCAGCTGAGTTAAACCCTGACTTAGTCATGTTTGGAGTAGATCTATTTAAATAATTGGGAGGAGATAGTGTGACTACATTTAAGAAAACTTTCTGGTATTAATATACTGCCATAATGTACATTTCTCCAATTCTTTGCTATTTCTATGGGTCAGGCACACATGCACAGAAATACACAGCAAACAGTGTAAATCATCTTGTTTGCTGGGAGGGAAATTGCTGGGAGGCAGAGGCAGATTTTTTCCCTTTGTTTTCCTCCCCCAAAACTAAGGTGTGCCTTATACTCCGGTGAGTCTTATACTCCGAAAAATACGGTAGTTGGGTGCCCATTTAAGATATTGGAGGGCCAGGAAGTATAATTGACCCTGAATCAACCCAAGGGTGTAGCCTAAAGGCGTGTGTTTCAGTCAGTAAGGCTCACCCCATCTCATGGGTTTGTGCACACACTGAACTATTAAATGAGCAAGTGGGCTGAGTTCATACAAGCTGCTAGCAAAAAGGCCTAAACTTAACTTCTTAGTATGCTATGCCAAATTGTTAGATCTGTAACAGCCAGTTAACAAGTGTAGGAATACAGCCAGCGTTAAGATAATCTGGTGCCTTCCATATATGTTAAGAATGCAACTCCCACAGCCACTATGATATTTAGAATATCTGGAGGGCACGTGGCTGTGGACAAGTGTTATAAGATATACAGTATATCTCAGAAGTGAGTACACGCCCTCACATTTTGTAAATATTTAAGTATATATTTTCATGTGACAACATTGAAGAAATGACAATTGGCTACAATGTAAAGTAGTGAGTATACAGCTTGTATAACAGTGTAAATGTGCTGTCCCCTCAAAATAATGCAACACACAGCCATTAATGTCTAAACTGCCAGCAACAAAAGTGAGTACACCCCTGTATATTTTTCCATGTACTGCTGTGGGAAGTCTCCCTGGTGTTCTCTCTCTTCCTAGATTGCCCAAGGAATGAGCCACTTCTTCCACAGCCCATCCTGCAAGCACATGAATGCTAACAAGTTGGTCTATTTCTATTCAGCTGGGATGTGTGACTCTGTGTGTGTGTGTGTGTGTGTGTGTGTGTGTGTGAGACCTCTGACCTTTTCCTTTGTTGCCCTAGGAATCTGCATCTGCCATTCACTTAAAAAGCCAAAAGGAAGCAACTTATGTGGAAGGAGGAAACAATTGCTAGCCAAGCCTCCACCAAAGGAGGATAAAACTGGCTGGGAATGATGGGACACATAGTCAAACACCTCCAGAGAGCACCAAGATTGGGCGAAGCTGAATTAAGGCAACTAATTTAAGCAAGGTGGTGGTCTTTGCGTAGCCATAGCCGCATATATTAGAGCCGTGGTGGCGCAGTGATTAGAATGCAGTATTCTGGACTGCTAGCAGTTCAATCCTAACCCACTCAAGGTTCACTTCCATCCTTCCGACAGTCGGTAAAATGAGGACCCAGATTGTTGGGAGCAATATGCTGACTCTGTAAACTGCTTAAAGAGGGCTATAAAGCCCTGTGGAGCGGCATATAAGTCTAAGTGCTGTTGCTATCATGCTGGATCTGAAAGTGAAAAGCAGAGGTCTTCAAACTTGGCAACTTTAAGACTTGTGGACTTCAACTCCCAGAATTCTCCAGCCAGCATAGCTGGCTGGAGAATTCTGGGAATTGAAGACCACAAGTCTTAAAGTTGCCAAGTTTGGAGACCCCTGTTGAAAAGGGTTCCAGAGGGCAGGGTAACACATCCAGAGCACTGTCTGCCACTCCTTTAAAACAGACATCTCTTAAGAAACCAGACCATTCAAACGACCAATTAAGAGAACCAATCAGCTGCTCAGAATTTAAATGTAGCTCCAAATGAACAACCAATCACACGACCAACTGACCACACTGGCACACAAGACATTTATAAGCTAAGGAGAATAGGACAAGATTATTCTGCTGCTGATGTTACGTAGTCTGGTAATGAAACATTCAGAAACTAAGTTATAACAAGCTTGGACAGCAAACCACTGCCAAAATCTAAAACCTGAGCTACAAATATTTTCTATTATTACAAACAACTCTTCTCCCAGGCCTGCACTGGCGTGCCTACATGCCTATTGGCCATTCCCATCATGCCAGAAGACATCTGGCAACTGAAATTACTTATTCATTTGATTTTTATTCCGCCTTTATTTTCAGAATAACTCAAGGTTACAGTGAACATACCTAATGATTCTTCCTCTTATTATTTTCCTCACAACAGTCATATGAGGCGAGTTGGATTGAGAGAGAGCGACTGACCCGAGATCACCCAGTCAGCTTTCATGGTTAAGGAGGGACTAGAACTCACGGTCTCCTGGTTCCTAGACTAGCACCTTAACCACTAGACCAGTGTTTCTCAACCTTGGCAGTTTGAAGATGTGTGGACTTTAACTCCCAGAATTCCCCAGCCAGCGTTGCTGGCTGTGGAATTCTGGGAGTTGAAGTCCACACATCTTCAAACTGCCAAGGTTGAGAAACACTGCACTAGACCAACTGGCTCATTATCTTCTTATTATCATTATCTTGGTGAGAATGTCAGATGTCAATATTTCTTCCTACTAACATTAAACAAATTTCTAGCCTTGTGATGATGGTGAAAAATGAACATTACTGGAAACTTTAGAAAGCCAAGCAAGGTTTTATTGCTATTAGCTATCTTGAGTATTCTATGGGTGAGACAGAATCAAAATAATGAAATAAATAAAGAATGCCTGGATTTGCATAATATGCCAAACTGCTGGAAAGGGGAAAAAAAATCATACATCTTTTATAGGTTATGTGGAAGAGTTCCAAACTTAATTTGATTGTTGTTTCTTTCTCCAGCCAACAAAAAAAAAACACCAGTCTCACAAACCATATTTCTATATTTCTATACTTCCAATACACAGAATGGTACTTTGTCCTACCTGAACGTCCATTCTCGTAGGTGTGGAGCTATCATCCAGGATGGGTTACATCACGTCTCTCAACCAATCAGGACTGAGTCTTTTTTTGATGTAATTCTGCCTCTGTCTCCAAGAACCCGCTTTTGACGAAGACGAAGCACCGACTCAACGTGGTCAACGCTGAAAGCTCTCGGAATCTAAGGAAAAAAATAGTACCCCCACCTCCCCCAAAGACAACCAGAAACCAGGACCTGCCACCCCGGGGACCTACGACCAAAAACGGGAGGGTCTGGATGATAGCTCCACACCTACGAGAATGGACGTTCAGGTAGGACAACGTACCATTCTCCATAGTGGGTGGAGCTATCATCCAGGATGGGACATGCCAAAGCCTAGTGTCCCGTGGGAGGGAAGAAAGGGGGACCCCGGGAATTAGGAAGGCAGGACGCTCTGCAAGACCCTGCGGCCAAAGGCCGCGTCAGCCGATGCAAAGGAATCTATTTTGTAGTGTCTAATGAAAGATGATGGCGTAGCCCAGGAGGCCGCCCTGCAGATTTCTTCCAGGGAAGCCTGGGTGGACCAGGCGGCTGAAGTAGCCGCGCTTCTAGTGGAGTGCGCCGTGATTCCCGAAGGACACGGCTGAGAGGAAAGTTCGTAGGCCGTGGCAATGGCCACCCGAATCCACCGTCCCACAGTGGCCGAGGAGACCTTGAGTCCCAGAGAAGAGGGAAGGAAGGAAATGAAGAGAGCTTCCGATCTACGCCAGTCCTTGGTGCGATGAAGGTAAATCCGGATGGCCCTGCGAACGTCAAGGGTGTGCCACTGGCGTTCGAGAGGCCTTGTGGGGCGAGCACAAAAGCTAGGGAGAACAAGTTTCTGAGCTCTGTGAAACCAGGAATTGACCTTTGGTAGGAATGTGGGATCAAGGCAGAGAACCACTTTGTCAGGGAGGAACATGCAGAGGTCAGAGCGTGCTGAAAGGGCTGCCATCTCCGAAATTCGTCGTGCCGAAGTAATGGCCACCAAGAATGCCACTTTCTGAGTCAGGTGGCGTAGAGAAGAGGAACGGAGGGGTTCATAGGGAGGCCCCGTCAGGGAGTTGAGCACTAAGGAAAGGTCCCAGGTTGGGAAGCGGTGGACTACAGGCGGGCGATGCATGGTCGCCCCCTTCAAAAATCTGCGGATGAGGGGATGATGAGAGAGGGATGGTAGATTGCCACATGACAGGACAGATGACAAGACTGCCACCTGACGACGGAGGGTGTTAGCTGAGAGGCCCTTGTCAAATCCGTCCCGAAGAAACCCCAGAAGGTGGCCCACAGAATTTGAGGTAGGAGAGCAACCTGCGGATTGGCATCAGGAGCAGAAGGTGCGCCAGGTCGCGGAGTAAATTCGCTCCGTTGAGGGGTGCCTGGAGTCAAGAATAAGGTCGATGGCCCCCGGAGGAATGTGTCTGCCGATTAGAGTGCCCCGCTCAACCGCAACGCGGTCAGTTGAAGCCAGCGGGGTTTGGGATGGTGAATCGCCCCCTGGCTGAGCATAGATGAGGTCACAGGCAGACACCAAGGGGGGCACACCGATAAGGTCAGAATGTCCACGAACCAAGTCCGACGGGGCCAGTGGGGGGCCAGGAGAAGAACTTCCACTTTCTCCACCAGAACTTTGCGAAGAACCCAGGGAAGGAGGGCTAGAGGTGGGAAGGCGTATAGGAGACCCGGGGGCCAAGGGCTCCGAAGGGCATCTGTGCCCTCTGCTTCTGGGCAGCGGAATCGGGTGAAGAACCTGGAGAGTTGGGCGTTCTCCCTGGAGGCAAAGAGGTCTACCAGGGGGAGCCGAACTTGAGGCACAGTTGATGGAAGAGGCTGGGGTCGAGACGCTACTCCATCTGGTCTATCGACGAATGACTCAGCCAGTCCGCCTGGGTGTTGGCCTCTCCAGAGATGTGTTCCACCACGATGGAGAGTAGATGATCCTCCGCCCATGTACCCAGGAGCCTGGCCTCGTCCATGAGGGCGCGAGAGTGCATGCCCCCATGCCTGTTGATATGCGCCTTGGCTGTGGTGTTGTCCGTCAGGACCAGGATGTGGCGCCCTTCCACTAGATGTTGAAATTCCAGAAGGGCCAATCGAATGGCCTGCAGTTCCAGAAGGTTGATGGGGAGCGAGGACTCCTGTGGGGACCAGCGGCCCTGGGCGACTGCCGAATCCATGTGGGCGCCCCAGCCCGTCAGGCTGGCATCGGAGGTGAGGACCAGTCTGTGAGGTTTGAGGAACAGGCATCCCCGAAGCAGGGAGGGGGACAACCACCAGTGGAGCGACTGGCGGACGGAAGATGGCACCAGGATCTTCGCCGGGGAGGATCACTGACCGGCCTTCTGAAAAGGTAAGAGGAGCCATTGCAAGTCCCTGGCGTGAAGATGAGTCCATGGGACGATGTTGATGGCCGAAATCATCTTTCCCAGGAGTGTGGAAAGCAGGCGCAGGGGAACTCTGCGGCTCCGCAAGACAGTAGACACGAGATCGCGAATACTGTCGACACGCTCCTGGGATAGGAATGCCCTACACTGCCAGGAATCTATGATGACCCCTAGGTGAACCAGGGATATGCTAGGGGAAAGGCGGCTTTTCTCTAGGTTAATAGAGAACCTGTGGTGTCTAAAGGTGGAAAGCGTCACTTGGACATCATGGACGGTCTGATCGTGAGAAGAAGCCAGAATTAGAATATCGTCTAAGTAACAGTAGACACGGACTGGCAGGGTTCTGAGATGAGCCGCCAAGGCTGCTACTACCTTGGTGAAAACTCTGGGGGCAGATGAAAGCCCGAAGGGCAGGGCCCGGTATTGGTAGTGGACTCCCCCATAACAGAACCTAAGGAATTGTTGGTGGTCGGGTAGGATAGGGATATGGAGGTAAGCCTCTGTAAGGTCAATTAAGGCCAGGAGGTCCCCGCTCCGTACGCACGCCAAGATGGACTGAAGTGAGTGCATCTTGAACCGTCGGTATCTAATATGACGGTTCAGTCTTTTGAGGTCGAGAATGGCTCTCCATCCCCCCGAGGATTTGGGGACTATGAATAAAATCGAGTAGAACCCCTGCCCTATCTGGTCCTCAAGCACCTGCCGGATTGCTCGAATTTCCAGCAGGTGCGAGATGACATTTTGCATAAGGACCCGTTTAGAAGCTCTATTTGACAGAGGGCAACGGATGAAAAAACTCGTAGGGGTGGAGAGAATTTCTAAGGAGAGGCCAAATTTTACCGTCTCCTTGACCCAGGTGTCGGATGTAGACTCCTCCCACCGGTCAGCGAAAAGGGCCAAGCGGCCACCGATGGGAGGATCGTCCGACGACTCACTTAGTGCGTCGGAAGGAGCGACCTCCTCCTCCTCTAAAGGGCCGCCTGGGTTGTCTGCCCCTGAAGGATCGGTCCTGGGGATATCGTTGGCGAGCCCCGTACTGAGCTCCATACTGACCTTGAGGCCGTTGAGGATAGGAGGGGGCCGGGTCAGACTGTCTGAAAGGGCGCCTGGGATAGGGCCCGGGGCGAGTCGTGCCTCTGCGCTGGTTGGATGGGAGAACCTTCCTCTTATCCTTCGTTTCTACGAGGATGGGGTCTAGGGGAGCTCCGAACAGGTTACTGCCATCAAAGGCGGACGTGGCCAAGCGCCACTTGAGCTTGACATCCGCCTGCCAAGTGCGAAGCCAATGGAGTCTTCTAGCCACGACCGAGGAGCCGATTGCCCTGGATGCGAAACGAGCAGACTGAAGTGTGGCATCCGCCGTGTAACGTGCTGCTGCCAACAGTTTATTAATGTCCTGATGAGCCCTGGCCTCTGAAGGAGGAAGGCGTTCCTGGAGGTTGCGGAGCCAGACCAGGGATGTGCGAGTAAAGAACGAGGCCGAAGTGGAGGCCTTCACTGCCCAAGCCGCTGAGAGGTAGTTGCGCTGAAGAGCCAATTCCATCTTCTTGTCCTCTGGTCGCAAGAGATCGGAAGAGTCACTAGGCAAGGTAGGTACTGCAAAGTGTGCGAGGACCGGGGCATCCACTGGTGGTACCTGCAGGGCTGGCACGATGTCTGAGCCTATGTTGAAATATCGTCTGTCCAGGGCCGACGGGACTGGACCCGTCGATGGCGTGGACCACTGTCCCCGTACGGCGTGCACAAAATACGCTGGGCAAGGGACAACCTGAGCTTCGGGCATGTTCTCAGAAAATAAGGGATCTATCTGTGAGGAATCTCCTGGCAAAGTAGTTTCGGCGGGACCCCATTTGGAGGCATTACGGGCCTTAAATAATAGTGATTTAAATAGACTGGGATGAAAGAGACCTGATGTAGGAGGAGGGTCAGGGGCTAAGCCCTCATCCTCAGATAACTCTATGTCTGGGCCTGTCCCCTCGACTGGTGCATTGTCTTGCCCCCCCGCCGGTTGTTGGTCCCATTGGGATCCCGAATACCAGTTATAATAGTCATTACCTGCCTGGAGGGGCACCTCCGGGCCAGCTGCCGGGCCTGGTACGGTGGCAGGTTGACTTGGTAACTGCATTTGTTGCAGGCATTCGGTCACGCTCTGCTTAACAGCTGCCTGAAAGATAGCCTGGACCGTTGGGTCCTGAAGACAAGCTGGGGTGTCCGGGCGAAGGCCAGCTGCAGTAGGGGTGAAAGTGGCCAAAGGCCCGGGGGCTGCCCTAATGCTGACTACTTCCCTCATTTGGGGGACATAATCATGACCACATATATCCGTATCTGCTAGGGGAAGATCCCTGGGGTCAAGGGAGGAAGAATCCCTAAAGTCCTCTGAGGTCTGAGGCTCAAGGGGTAAGGCCAGAGTGGGATGGTTGGTGTCCTCCCTGGTGGCCCTATTGTAGATCTTCTGCAGGGCCTTGTCCCTGCGGGATGCATCCTTTGCAGATGCCTTTGAGACCTTGGATTTTCCTTCCCTGCCTTTGCCCTTTCTGGGTTCAGGGCGTGGCTCAGGGCGATTGGGGCTGTCTGGAGCCAGGTCCTCCCTGCTCTGGTCAACTAAGTTGAGATCTAAAAGAGCAGAGGCTTCAGAAGGGTCTCCTTGCCTTTTGTTGGCAGCCGCCATGGTAATAGACCTGGGTGGGAGGGGAGATAAATGGAGTAATTAGGCCTCTTCTATTGAGAGGTTGAGCCGAAATCCAAAATGGCGGTTGCTACTTAAGCCGGCCTCTAACGGCCGCTTTTAGCGATCCCTGGGCTTAAAATTGGTGGATCAGGGTCTCAGAACAATAGGCAATGCTGTTTGCCAAGCCCCCTTCCCCCCCCGGGAGGCTAGCCAGGATAGCAGCCGGAACGGTGGCAATGGTTGCTGCGCCGGCCGAAGGCTGTACTGCGCATACTCAGGCTTTCCCGGGCTCCACTGCGTTTGGCGCCAAACGCCGGCCAGATCGACGGCAAAAAGTACTGAGCAATTTTAAAGCGGAGTGGGCTGGCAGCGGGTGGTTAAAAACGCCCGAAATCGCTCCTAGGAGTCGGCTCATTAGCTGGAAGGAAGGGATTGAGACTCCGTTGGCTGCTGTGGCCGTTAAAGTAAGTGCGGTTGCCTGGGGCTGAGAAGGAAACTCGACTCAACCTCCCCACAGCGAGCCCGTACGCTGCATTGGAGGCAAGGCAACCGGCTAAGACCACTCTGACCGCTCAATCAGAATTTGGGCAAACGTGGGGCTAGCGGTTGCAGCCTGTGGCGAGGGCCAGGCCCCCAATGCCACTGCCTCATGAGCCAGTAAATTTGAATCTGAGAGGAGGGAGGGGGATAGGGGTTGCTATACTTACCAACTGTTGAAGGGAAAAAAGGTTAAATGACCAAATTCTGTTCAATAGTGGGTGTAGCTATTCCGCGATGGGTGACCACACATCCTATTTGGTGTACAGACTGAGTCAAAAAGCGGGTTCTTGGAGACAGAGGCAGAATTACATCAAAAAAAGACTCAGTCCTGATTGGTTGAGAGACGTGATGTAACCCATCCTGGATGATAGCTCCACCCACTATGGAGAATATCCTTTGCTTTTCCAAGCTTTGACATATTGTTGGAAGTCAAGAGGTTTCTGGACTCACTGAACAAGTCCCTGAACTAAGCCTTACCGATCTCCTTTCAACCTGCGTTTCTGAAGGTTTTTTCCCTTCGGTCTCCTTTCGCTGCCAATGCAGAAAACTCCTCCAGGGCCAGTGACTCGGATGGACTCCAAACCTTTAGAGGATTTCTTGAAAGTGAATTCAACTGCTTCTCCTTCTTTCAAGCTGCGGAAACCTTCCATGTGGAGCTTGCTCTGGAGCCCAGAAAAAGAGTGGGAAGATCAGTTCAGCAATGGAGAGGAAATTATAAAATATTGACAAGCAAGGCAGAGAATGTTCAGGTAAAACCAATCATGCATTTTCACTGAATGGGATATGCATATTCACCCAAAAATTTGCAATAGATGTTTGATTTAACTAACTAACTAACCTCTCTTATTTGGAGAGGGAGGCCTTATGGTCACTCACACCCTCATCACCTCCCGGCTGGACTACTGTAATGCACTCTATATGGGGCTAGCCTTGAAGAGTGTCTGGAGACTGCAACTGGTGCAAAATGTGGCTGCGCGAGCTCTGGTGGGTGCACCAAGGTACACCCACATAACACCTAGTCTCCGCCAGCTGCATTGGCTGCCCATTAGTTTCCGGATGCAATTTAAGGTGCTAGTTATGACCTTTAAAGCCCTACATGGCTCAGGGCCAGAGTACCTCCAGGACCACATCCTACCACATACCTCCCTACGACTGGTTAGGTCCCACAGAGTTGGCCTCCTCCAGGTCCCATCAGCCAAGCAATGCCAGTTGGCGGGACCGCGGGGGAGAGTCTTCTCTGTGGGAGCTCCGTCTCTATGGAACCAACTACCCCCAGAGATCCGGACTATCCCCACCCTGTTGGCCTTCCGTAAAGCCGTTAAAACATGGCTCTTCCTGCAGGCGGGGTGACCAATGAGAACACCTGTGGTCTCCCCACGTATGAATGATGGTATATGTTTTTTTTAATTTTTATAACTGTTTTAATCGCTATTACTGTTTTTAATTAATTGTTCTTTTGTGTTGTACGCCGCCCAGAGTCCCGCGGGAGTTGGGCGGCCTATAAGAATGAACAAAATAAATAAAGTTTTGGACCACTTGCAAAGGCCACTCCATTTATCATGGACTGGACATAAAATGCAAGTTACAAAGCTTTGTCTGCCCAGTTGGCATGCTGAACTACTTACTTTTATGCATTTTCATATTCATTGTGTTATTTATTGATGTATTTTCATTAATACATCTGATCAAAGAACATTTAATTTTGAACTCGGAACACTCCAAGGGCTATTTTGAGCTAGTTGAAAATGTAGGGAACAACACAGAACTCAAAAAGACCAATAACACAACCCTCAAAACAACAGTCTTCTAATATAACTGTACACAACCAGCTTTGAGAACTAGGGAACTGTGTATACCCCTCATTGAATTTCTTCGGAATCGTCATTTTCTATTTCAAAACATTCTCTGAAAACCAATTGAAACAGACCAAGAAAAGTCCATTCCATTCCACATTGTCATGAACCGAAACAAAATAGAATAACATCAATTCAGAAATTTCTCCCCATGCTACAAATGCATCCTTATACCTGTGTTCAGGGGTCAAGTTGGCAGCCCAATCCGGTACATGCCTATTAAAAAGCAGCTGCCATTGCATTATAGGTTATTAAATAATTAAAGGGGTGGAAGGTACCAAGATTATCTCTAACCCAATGTTTTGGCAACTTGAAGATATTGGACTTCAGTTCCTAGAATTCCCTTCCACCAAATGGCTGCCTGGGGAGTTCTGGGATGTTCACATCTTCACGTTTTAGGGCTGAGAAACACTGATTCAGCCCAACCTCTCTAAAATGAAGGGATTCACTACAGCACTGATAACAGATAACTATCCAGACTCTGATTAAACAGCTCCAGTGAAACAGAAACCATCATTGAGGAATCCATTGCTGAACACTTGTATTATAAGCAATTGTTCCTGACATCCAAAGTCTATTTCCTTTTAATTTAAACACATTATTTGTTGTGTTTCTGCATCAACTCATCCGAAATTCTCCCCCTATCATCTACATAACAGCTTTTCAGATATTCAAAGACACTGACCTAACCTTCCTGCAGTCTTCGCTTCTCCTGGCTAAACATACCCAACACCTCTCACCATTCCTCCCTTCCAGAACCCCTTATCAGCTTGGCTGTTCTTCTCTAGACATGTTCCACTTTGTCAATGTCTTCCCTAAAAAGTGGTGCCCCAAGATGGATGCAATATTCTAGGAACAGTCTGATCAACACTGGAAAGGAACTCAATGGAGCTTAACCCAACAACATTACCTATAGGACTGCAATTAAAATATTTTCATTTTTCATAGACGGTGAGAGATTATAATCCCTGGAGATCTGTCTACCCCACTGAACTGACCCCAGTCGCCAAAGGAAACCCACAGTAGTCCTAGTACTATTTGGTCAGTTTCTGTCATCACCTCCCCACTGTGATCCTCATCTCCCCTCTTTATATTCCCCTCAAAGCCCCTCTAGGTTATCAGCTTTGGATTCAAGGCAAAAAGGCTTTGAAGCACAAGGGGGTGCCCATGGAGAACTGTCAGCAACTCCTTCACAAGCAGCCAACACTTGATACTCAGGATTCAGAAGGATCTTGACAAAAGTTGTGTATTGAGCCCTATCCAACAAGATGCAGTTCAATGGTGAGAAAAGTAAGGACCAGCAGTTAGGGAGGACAAACCAAATCCATAAGTATAGAATAGGACAGTGATGGCGAACCTTTTAGACGTCGAGAGCCCAAACTGCGTGCACACGCATGCCCAAACTGAAAGCTGCGCATGCATGCATGAGGACATGCGCAGACGTGTGCATGTGAGGACATGCATGCGCGCATGTGCAGCAGACACCCAAAGACCAGCTGGCCGGCAGAAGGCGGGGCATCCCAACACCGGCAGCACAGCAAGAGGTAAGATATTTTTTCTTTCATGAGCTTCTGTTTCGTCGTTTGCAAGGAAACGGAAGCTCACAAAAAAAATGCCATGGAGATCTGACCTGGGGCGACGGCGTGCGTGCCAGCAGAGAGGGCTCTGTGTGCCACCTCTGGCACGCGTGCCATAGGTTCACCATCATGAGAAAAGGAGATACCTGGATCAACAGTAGTAAATGTGAGATAGATTTAGGTTTCCTGGTGGACTACCACTAAAGTATGAGCCAGTAGTGTGTTGCAGCTGACAAAAACAGGCAATGCAATACTGGGCTGCCTCAACAGAGATATAGTACCAAAATCACGAGGAGTGATAATACCACTTTATACTGCACTGGTGAGGCCACATTTGGAATACTGCATTGAGTTCTGGCCTCCATAATACAGAAAAGATGCTGAGACCCTAAAAAGTGTGCAGAGAACAACGACGAAGATGATAATTGTCTGGAGGATAAATTATATGAGGAACAGTTAAGGGACCTAGATATATCTAGCCCAGGGGTGTCAAACTGGATTTCTTCGAGGGCGGGATCAGCATTGTAGTTCTCTGCAGGCCAGCAGGGGGGTGGAAAGCGGGGGAGAGACGGGATGCTCCCTGCAGCTCCCTGCCGGCCAAAACGGGGCGCGGGGGGCCGTGCGCAGCCTTCCCTGCCCCATTTTCAGCCTGAATGGCCTCCTACAGCATGCGGCCCCCTGAGCCTCGTTTTCGGCCTCCCTGGCCTTTAGCAGCACTCTGCTGGCCAAAAATGGGCCACGTGGAGGCCTCCCGAGCCCCTCTCCATGGCATGTTTTTGCCCTCCATGGCCTCCTGCAGCACTCTGCTGGCCCAAAACAGGCCACACGGAGGCCTCGTGAGGCCTGTTTTGGGCCGGCAGAGTGCTGCAGGAGGCTGTGGGGGGCAAAAATGGGCCACAGGGTCCCCGCACGTGACCTCTTTTTGCGAGCCGTGACAACATGGGCTGGTCCTTTGATATTTCCAGCCGGCCCCATGGGCCAGATTTATACACCCCATGGGCCAAATCTGGCCCATGGACCTTGAGTTTGATACTCCTGATCTAGTGTATTCGAAGGAAGGATTAGAAGAGACATGATGGCTGTCTTCCAATAAATGAGGGGCTGTTCCAGAAGAGGGGGTTGACTTATTCTGCAAGGCAGCGGTATCTAATCTTTCCGGTTGACGGCCCGGCGGAGGCAGGGTGGGGGGAGAGGGGATGTTTTTGCATGTGTGCACATAGCATTCACCAACGCAGCTTTCCACACGCACACTCACCCACCACTTCCGTGCTCCGGTTCCGAACGGGCTGCTGCCCAGTACTAGGCCACAGACTGGGGGCTGGGGACCCCTGCTCCAAAGCACCAGAAGGACAAAAAGTAATGGGTGGAAGCTTATTTAAGAGAGATCCAACCTAGAACTAAGGAGAATTTTCCCGGCAATGAGAACAATTAATCAATGCAACAGCTTGCCTCTCATAGTTGTTTATACTCCATCACTGGAGGTTTTCAATAAGAAGAGTGGACATCCATTTGATCGGGATGGTATATGGTCTCCTGCATTGAGCAGGGGTTGGACTAGATGACCTCCGAGGTCCCTTCCAGTCCTGGTATGATTCTATGTTCTATGTTGCATTTTTCCCTCTGCTGCTTCAGCACAATCCTAGAAAATATTTGATGTCAAGAGTTGCAGACCAGTGCTACCAAGATGTCCCTGTGTTTCTGGAAACATTTTTTTTTTTGGGCTTTCAAAAGCGCTGCATGGCATCTTTATTCAGATTTTATTAAAACAGTCAATAAGGTCATTCTCTTAGCCTTATGGTAATTACTCAGGGAGTACCAGTAATTCTGATTCGATGTTAAAACACATCTGCAAAACCAAAAACAATCAGAAACAGTATGGATGTCCACAGACTCTAACCAATTAAAACTTAATCAGCTTGATTGGGAAGCCTCCTTTGAAGCCCCTTATTTGTTTGAACCACAGATCAGGTCTCTAAAGACCATCTCCTAACACTTTTCCTTATTCATTCTCAGCTATAAGAATAGATCAATTATTGTTCTGCCTTGTTCTGTAGTCCCAGGAGCTCTGAGGCGGCCACTCCGAGGCCTTCTTCCCTCACCTCACCCATTTTTGGAAGCTTTTTCCTAAACTACTTGTTTCATTTCTAAATTCCACAACCGTTTCATCTCAACTTTTACAAAGAAATATTTATTTGTGTATGGTTTTGTGCTGGTCGAGTATGAAAGTGAAACGATAAATCAAGAGCTAGTTTCTCATACAAATTTGATCACTGATTTAATGAATTCCTGTGTTATGGGCTTTTGTTGTTGTTGTTGTTGTTGTTGTTGTTGTTGTTGTTGTTGTTGTTGTTGTTGTTGTTGACTGCCCAGAGTTTCATTAGTAGATAAGCAGTTATATGCATTTGCAAAACAAATAAAAAATAAAATAGCTGCTACATCTTTTCCAACATTTCTTAGGTAGAAATAATGGCCAATGTGTAGCGACAAAAAATGACAATGATTTTTCCTGGAATTGATCCTCTCAATTAGTAAGAGTTGACAAGCAAAAAAGTAACTTCAACTTCACCTGACTTGTATCACAGGCTCCGGAGGCTTTCCTGAAGCCTGGGGAGGGTGAAAACAGCCTACCCCACTGCCCTCCGAAAATCAGCTGGCGAGTGCGCACATGTGCACGCTGGAGCTGACATAGGGCAACGCCTTGCGTGCCCTCAGATATGGCTCCACGTGCCACCTGTGCCACGCCTGCCATAGGTTTGCCATCACGGCTATATACGGTACATAATATAACCATGCACACTTTATATAATCCCCCACTAAAACTTCAGTTCTTTCCTCCCCAAAATTAAGTATAGCACCTTAAGCCAATTATGCAAATTATCTTACATTATTCCAGATCACACCTTACCCCAGGGAGTGAAGCACATAGTTTAATAGAAACCATATGCTTGGCATGCCCCAAATCCATATTTAAGTCCAGCTCTTGTTTTAAAAGAAGTAGATAGTCCAGAGTTTGCAAATCTTCTGCTCTCAGGGCTGTTTTTTAACCTGGGGTCATTTTCTTTGCAGAAAGTTGAATTAAACCAGGAGATTTGCCACCCCCAATTATCTTCAACAGTTCTACTAAAACAGGAGTATCTAACCTTAGTAACTTTAAGATGTGTGCTGGCTGGGGAATTCTGGGAGTTGAAGTCTACACATCTTAAAAGTTTGCCAAGGTTGTTCATCCCTGAACTATACTAAATAATAAAGAAACACATAGCAATAACACAGAGACAGACACTACATCAGGGAAAGAAAAAAAATTAAAATATTTTGTGCAAATTCACAAATCTCTGAGGTCCAGGGTCTGGTGGAAGAGCTGTTTTTTTTAAAGTTTTCCTAAAACAAACAAACAAACAAACACCCCAGCACATCTTATACATTTTGACTAGAAGAAATGCACAACAACATATGACTTTGTTTTGACTTGGCCTATTATAAAAACTCAACAATGGCAGCCTGTAAATCATACTTTATGATTTAGTATCTTGGATGAACCTAGCCAGTTGCGACTTTTGAACGTAACATGTGATAGTGTTCAAAAGTGCAAGAAACAAAGGCTCCCAATTTTAAAAACAGTCCTGAGGATGAGAACCAAGTTCAGAGCTAGAAATGAAATGCTTCATTTCCCAAACATTTATAATACCCTGAAGTCAGTTCACAATTACGGGTCAAAATCCCAGTGAAAGGGATTATCATTCCCAAAATTTGATGCCACTATATACTTAATGTTGGTTTGTTTCGTTGCAAGTTTCCACTGGTTTGGCTGCCACAAAGTCATACAATTATCTCCTACCAGCAGGGCAATTTACACTCTCAAACACTATTAAAATGAGCTCTATGTATATCCCTCATCTTTTTGGGAGGGGGAGGGGGAGTGGAATGGCAGAATTAATAATCTGTCCATGCTGCTCTGGCCTGAGTCACTTTCAAGCCGATTCAGGCTGTCCCTTCTGGGTCTGGAGGCCATCTGCCACACACAGGAGAGAAGACCAAGCCTTTTCTTTCCCTCCTGTGTTTCATTCTTTTTTTTCCCCCCCTTCTTTAATGAATGGAGCAAACCCCTCATTCACGAGTTGTTCGGTAACCCAGGTCAGATGATGGCACTTCCCTGGGGCTCAAGGGTAAGCAACGCCCTATTTAATAATACTGAAAAGCGGTTGTGTACAGGGGTGGGTTCCACTTACCTTCGCCACCGGTTCGCATCGCGACATTTCACGCGCGTCCCCTCATGCAATTTTGCTTCCGCGCATGCTCAGAAGCAGGAATCAGCCCGAAACACAGCTGAGGAGCTGATCAGTTGTGCTTCGGACGAAGAAATAAAGGTCAGTATTAACCCGCAGGCGGGTGGGAGGGCCCTTTTTCAAACAGCAGAAGGGGGAAATTTCGCAAAAAAACCCGAAAAAAAGATGGCGGCGCACATGGACCAGCACCGACAGTGACGTCACCAGCGGATCGCTACCGGTTCGGGTGATCCAGTCCGAACCGGGAGGAACCCATACCTGGTTTTGTAGCACTACGCTGCACTACCTGCACTACACTAGTTTGGCATTTCCCCAAATGGATGCCCTCAACTGCAATGGCCGTAATCTGTTCACTGCCCAGAGTCCCTTTACTGTAAGTGGCTTTAAAATTTAGTAAAGAAATAAAAATAATTTCCAAACTGCCGTCATGCACCCTCTAAAACAGGGTCCCTGTTCTGGGAGTTGAAGTCCACAAGTCTTAAAGTTGCCAAGTTTGAAGACCTCTGGCTCTAAAGTTCCCCACCAAAGTTGTAACTTTTAATGAAGCCGATTGTTGAGAGTGGAGGAAAGGGGAGAAATGTGTGAATTACATAACACAACCGCCAGAGTTCACCTTCTGCATTTCAATCATACATGAACCAGACTCATTAAACAAACCGGATTCATACCAGAATCTCAGTTCCAAAGTCAACAATTAATCAAGCTTACAGTGTTGTACAACCAGACTTATTAGATTTTTAAATGACCTGGGTAAACATGTCATGCTAATACTGTAGAGGAGGAGTAATCATATTAATTGTAATTCAATCTGAATTAATCTGGATTTAGTTTAGATTTTATCGTAGCCCATTCTACTTGCCTTGACCCTGTCAATTATTTGGTGTGCAGTACACCCTTCAAAGAGACAAAGCAAAAAAAATTGCATTCATTTTATTTCACTTCATTTTCTAGTATTATAGCCACCCCAATTGTTACTGCCCTGGAGTGTTTACAAACCTTCTTTGTAAGTAAGGTTAAAACAATACCGAACAATCCATCAATTAGATTTATACCCTTCCTTTCCTTCATGAATTCAGGGCTGCATACAGGTAATCCTGAACTTACAACCACATTTGAGCTTAAGATGTCTAATATGGAGCAAGACCATTGTTAAGTCAATTGTCCCTTTTAGGACCTTTTTGCCAGTTGTTAAGTGAATGATGCAGTTGCTAAGCAAGTCTGCCCCCCCACATTCATTTTACTTGTCAGGGGCTGGCTGGGAAGGTCGCAATTGGTGATTACATGACCCTGGGATGGCGCAACTGTCATAAATACATGCCAGTTGCCAAGAGCCCGTATTTTGATCACATGATCCTGGGGATCATAAGTCACTTTTCCCAGTGCCATTGAAACTTCAAATGATCACTAAAGGATCATGTAAGTCAAGGGCTACCTGTATGTACCCCTCTTTCTTCCCATACTATCCACACAACAATCCTGTGAGGTGGGATAGGGGCGAGAGACTGAGTGGGCCAACACTTAGATTGTGGCATTCCAGTTTTGACATGTGCATATGGTCTGGCATTTTTACAACATATTAAATCTGGGTTAACAGAACACACTTGCTGCAGTCACAGAATACAGAATGCCTAAACCTAAAAAGTTTAATGTGATGGCCTGGTTCACACAGCCTGCTAAGATAATGGCTACATTAACACAAACACACTAAATCACTAACTACCAACCCCATCTTGGCCTCATGTAGGGTATTGCATAATCCCAGCTATTGTGTGTAGTTTGCCAAGACCAGGCTAGAGATTAGTCACAAGTGAAGATGTGGAAAGAGTCTCCTTTCCTCTTTTCTTCTATCACCCACTCCGCAAAACACTTTCCCCCATGATAGAGAGATCACTGGCCATTAATAAAAGGACAATTGCAACTCCTAGCTGGAAAAAGGCAGGAGAAATGGAGTGAGGGTGGGTAATAAATGGGGAAGTGCTAAACCAGCGGTTCTCAACCTGGGGGTCGCGACCACTTTGGGGGTCGAATGACCCTTTCACAGGGGTCGGGAAATTTCACCCGGACACCGCCATTTGGGTTCTTTTACCCTCTGCGCATGCGCAGAATGCTTTGCACATGCGCAGAGGGTAAAAGAACCCAAATGGCAGCGGCGGGGGGCACAGGGGGCCAGGCGTCAGGGTGGGTCACAATGGGGGCACAGGGGCGGGGCGCAGCATTAGGAAGGTTGAGAACCACTGCGCTAAACAACGCCTTCTCTAGCTAGCTCTTCATTCCTTTTTTGGGTGTGTATGTGTGCGTGCAAAAAGCCCTAAGCATGTGTAGTTTCTGAGCCTTCCACTTTGCTCTAACTCAGGGATCTCCAAATTTGGCAATTTTAAGACTTGTGGACTTCAACTCCCAGAATTCCTCATGGTTGGCTGAGGAATTCTGGGAGCTGAAGTCCACAAGCTTTACAGTTGCCAAGTTTGGAGAGTTCTGCTCTAACTCAAAAGTGGTGGGCTTGGGGGTTATTTACACGCTGTAGAAGAAAAGAGCAAACCCTGTGACACACGCTTTTGAAATAATTATCAGGCCGCTAACCTTGGTACATCAGCTAATCAGTTTATTTAGGCAAGACTCTCTCTATATATAGAGAGAGGGGGGGGGGAGGGAGAGAGAGAGAGAACATGTGAGCCTAAACATGAACTAGGTAAAGCTTCAAGACTTTTAAATCTTGAATATTCATAATCTCGGTAAAGATCGACAACTCTATCCCCTGATGCTTGAGGCATTGCACAATCCCTCTTTGATGTCAATCCGCAAGATTCAATTAAATGATTTTCAAATCCAATGGAACAGATCGTTCAGTTGCCACAGCTGCTTCACCTCACTGGGAACTTCATTTATCTAGAAGGGAGGAGGTCTCCATCATAGTGGCACACAGCTAATATGGAGATAGTCACTCTCTGAATTCCCAATATTTGGAAAGCTGCTTAAGAATTCCAGAAACTTACAGATGCAACACATCTGAAAGGGCTAGGAACTATGCAGGATCAAACCAGAAAAACAGGCTCTCAAATGGATATTTTTGACGCCTAAGAGTAATCACATTTACATTTGGCTCCCTATTTAATATCTAATTTGTCCTATCTAGTATTCTAAATATTTTGCAGTGCAAAATATTTTGGTTGTGGTTCAGGATTTGGATTCTCTACTCCATTTCCTGATTCCCCTCCAAGCCGCTTTCCAGTAAGACATCCTGATGGGGGCCATTTAACACCCCCTCCCATTTAAATAGAGGTGGGTAGGTGGCCCCAATTTTTTTTTATTATTAGAGTTGGAAGGGACCTTGTAGGTCATCTAGTCCAACCCCCTGCTCAAGCAGGAGTTCCTACACCATTTGAGACAGATGGCAGTCCAGTCTCTCCTTGAAGGTCGCAAGTGTTGGGGCTCTCACAACCTCTGCTGGCAAGCTGTTCCACTGGTTGATCGCTCTCACTGTCAGAAAGTTTCTCCTCACTTCCAGGTTGAATCTCTCCTTGGTCAGCTTCCATCCATTATTCCTTGTTTGGCTTTCTGGTGCCATAGAGAACAGCCTGACCCCCTCCTCTCTGTGGCATCCCCTCAAGTATTGAAACACTGCTATCATGTCACCCCTGGTCCTTCTCTTCGCTAGACTGGCCAAGCTCAGTTCCTGCAACCGCTCTTCGTATGTTTTATTTTCCAGACCCTTTATCATCCTGGTTGCTCTCTTCTGCACTTTCTCTAGAGTTTCAATGTCTTTTTTGTAATGTGGTGACCAAAACTGGATGCAGTACTCTAGGTGTGGTCTGACCAAGGCTTTATAGAGTGGTACTAGTACCTCTCTGGTCCTTGATTGTATCCCTCTATTTATGCAGCTCAGGACTGTGTTGGCCTTTTTGGCTGCTGCTGCACACTGCTGGCTCATATTTAGTTGGCTGTCTACCAGGATTATTTATGGGCACATCTAAGAATGCTGCAAACCTCTCTCCTTACAATTTTGACTAAATAACAGTGGGAAGGACCCACCATCCAACACAAAGAAAATAAGAAAACCTTTGAATCAAGGTTGCAAATAATTATGACTCTCATTGTTTTAGCTAGCACAGTACGTTTTTCCTACACTTGTACCTTCTAGGTATATTAGGATAACACAATTTCCAGCCCACTGATGGGAAGGGTACCAGTTTGGGGAAAGCTGCGAGAAGTTATGTTGTGTAATATTTTGTGATAGAAAATAGGGATGCCTTTGTCTGCAAACACCACCACCATTCACACATCAATGTTGCTTGCCTTGCATGCATACTATTACTGCACACTGTTAAAGAGTGTTTTATCTGCTGGCTGTAAAGAAAATATTCATACCGACTCCTAATAATCTCATGCATATGCTTCTTTAGTTTTCCTTGTTATTACATTCTTCCAGGAAGTTTTTCAGCTCCCAAACTATGTTTCCTAGCTTTTTCAAAACCAGCTGAAGTTGGCTAACACTCGTTCAAATGCTCTTTAAGACAACCACCTTCCCCTTGAGTACCTGAGTCTAATGCCTGGAGGAGAATTCACCCACTGTTTTGATTCTTGCCATATATATAGTACCTCTACCAAATTGGTTGCTGAACAATTTTGGTAGATATATTCATGTGTGTGAATGCATGTGCACAAGTGTGGCAAAAAAAACCAACAAATCAGTTTGTGAATTCTCCAACAAGCTTAATAGACCTCTAGATCTCTAATCTCAAATCGTTCAAAAAGGTAGTCTGGTCTTCTCCACCATATTGCTCCACACCTCCTGCAATGTAAATCAGTTTGCTTTTAATCACAGAAGGAAAAAAAGTTTTCCATAGAGGGCCTTCCAAAGACTAAACTTTCTTCATCAATTAGACCTGGATTTCATACCAGTAGAGTATTGTCTTGGTAAATCCTTTTTAGCAGGTCATTACCCTGACTTTCTGCCCCCCCCCCCAAAAAAAGAGCAGAGGTGGCACAGTGGTTAGAGTGTAATACTGCAGGCCACTTTAGCTGACTGTGATCCGCAGGTCAGCGGTTCAAATCTCACCGGCTCAAGGTTGACTCAGCCTTCCATCCTTCCGAGATAGGTAAAATGAGGGCCCAGATTGTTGGGGGCAATATAAATATACATTGTTTACTGGTGTAAACCACTTAGAGAGTGCTTGCACTGTGAGGTGGTATATAAATCTCACAAACAAACAAATCTGGCATCCATTTCTACAAAAAGCAGGATTCACACAACATACCAAATCTTAAATTTTGGTGTACAAAACATCAATTGTATTCCCATATATTATCATCCCCAAACAAGCCACATTACAATGGAAGATGACAGCCTGCCCAGCTTCTGCTGAATGACAAATAATTTAACTTAGCCTCGTATGCTTACACAAAGCCAGCTACAGGTAGTCCTCAACTCACAACCTCAATTGAGACCAACATTTCCATTGCTAAGCATGACTGTTAAGTGAATCGTGCCCAATTTTGTGAACTTTTTGCCACGATTGTTAAGTGAATCATGTGGCCGTTAAGAGAATCTGCCTTCCCACATTGACTTATTATGCCTACCGTCCAGAATAGTCTCTCTTTCAAGCTTGGCAACTCTTAAGATGTCTGTACTTCAACTCCCAGAATTCCCAGGACAACATACTGACTGGGGAATTTTGGGAATTGAACTCCAGACATCGTAAGAGTTGCAAAGCTTGAGAAACACAGTTCTAGAAAAATGAAACAAAGCTGGTACTATTTTTAAGGTACTCATCTTGTCCACTACAAAGAATGCTCCTTCTCAGAAAACCTTAAGAAGCAACTCAAGATCTTCCCAAAGTATCTTTATAAACAAGTCACACCCACCACGATCACTGTGCTTTTTCTTCATAAAAGAGCGCAAAGGGATGGTTCAGAAATAATTGGCAACAAAAACAATTCAATATAAAAATCAAAAATAAAACCATCAGGCAGACAATTACAGGTAATCCTCAACAATCTATTCTGATGTCCTGGGGGTGGGTCATGTGATAATCATTCATAACCTTCCCAGCAGGCTTTGGACAAGCAAAGTCAATGTGAAAAGGCAGATTTGCTTAATGACCGCAGTGATTTGCTTAACTGTGGCAAAAAGGTCGTAAAACGGGGCACAACTCACTTAAAAACTGCCTTGCTTAGCAACGGAAATTTTGGGCTCAACTGTGGCCATAAGTCAAGGACCACCTGTAAAAACAACAGAAATATCCAAAAATGTTTTGGAGCAAAATGGAGCTTTCAACGGGTTTTAGTGCGTGACCTCAGAGCACTGGCTTCCTCCTCACGTCAGCTGCCCGTTGCTTCAATTTTAGTTATGTGAGATCTGGCAAAACTTTCCCTGGTGGGGTTTCAAAACAGGGAGACCCAAAACTGAGAGAGTTCTACTGGCGGTTGGTTCCACGGTCTGGGTCTACCCCGGTGATCTAAATCTGGGTAATATTGGAAGAGACAAACATTTGTGTGTTAAGAGGCAGCGATAATCCAGCTCAAACCCAGGGAGATTCTACAGATGGGACTTGTTCACAAAGTATAGCCATTTACATGGAGGTCTGACACCAACATATCTCTGATAAATATAGATAATTGGGAGGAGTTCAGGGATAATTGGGGGAGTTAACATCATCCGCCACCCGCTTACACCAGCGCCTGCCTCTCTCTTAGCTGAGTGAAATGTGAAATACTGCTGTTTATTTTGAGGAGTGCTTGAGAGATTGGTCAACCCCCACCCCCAAAAGCAATCTTGTCTTCCCTTGGGGAACAAGAGAGAGAAAATTGCAAGGAAGGCTCCTTCCCCCTCCCCCCCTCTTGCCCTGGGTCTTTTGAAGTGACCTGCAAAAGAAGCTGGTGGTCTTCAGAACATCCCAAGCCCTCCCCCCTCCTTCCCAAAACACACACATTGTTCGAATTCCTCTGTTATCAGATAGGTAATCAAACTGAAGCCCCATTGAATTAGTCAAATAGCCCCCTTGCATCTGAAAGGAAGAGGCCCAAAGCCCCTCATCCCGGCACACCACACACAAAGCAGGAAAATTCCCAGGCCATCTCCAAAAAAAAAAAAAAAAGAAAAGAAAGGGGAAAGAGAAGGAAAAAGAAAAAGGAAAGGAAAAGAAGGAGAAGACAAAAGTTGTCCCTGTACATGGGGAGGAGGGGGCATTCCTGAAGCCCGGAATCTTTAGTGGAAGGGAGTCCAGAGCTCTCACAGATCTGTCCCCATAGCAGCAGAACTGCCATCCTGTTTAAGAACCCGTCACAGGATTCTCCGACCACGCCAGGACAACAACAAATACGTTTGGTGGGGATTCAGTCCAATTTTTATAAACAGGGTTTTAATCCTAAAATACAAATTTATTTATTTATTTTATTTGTGAGATATATATACCGCCTCACAGTGCAAGCACTCTCTAAGCGGTTTACACCAGTAAGCAATGTATATTTATATTTCCCCCAACAATCTGGGTCCTCATTTTGCCTACCTCGGAAGGATGGAATGCCCTATCCCAGCAGTGCTGATGCGTTTGCAGCATTTAAATTTTGCAATGCAACCAAGGTCCTGCTGCAGTTGCACTGGCTGACAGTACCCTAAATGTGCAGGGACCACATGGGAGAGGAGGACCAACATCCAAAGCAGAGAGTGATTAAACGTTGGGAAAAGAGTCACCCAGCCATCAGCCATTTTCAGATCTGAACAAACTGAATGATACTGACTGCCCACCCTTATTGTTCTCTTTTGCTGCCTCTATGAATCTCAGCGAAGCTCCCTTTGTTAAAAGCGGGGCTAAACAAACCCAACATCCAAATGCAATATTCTACCATCATGGCAAACATATTAAGTGGCCACAGCAGAAATAACCTTCCCACCATAAATTCTGCCACTGGAGATTGCAAATAAGCAATCCATCAAAATCCTGCTGAAATGTGAACCAGCCAAAAGCATTTACAAGACGTGGCGCACAGCTTCCTTTTCCTCACCAGTTCCAAAGAAGGATAATGGTCACCTCCAGCTTTATTCGTTGATTCTGGGAATGCTTATTCCCACCATGCCAACATACACCCAGGTTTTAGGAGCTGGGCAATCCCAGCCCTCAAGCTTGGGGGTTGTTGTTTTTGTATCCCTTGGAAGCACACTGATGGCTGTTACTGAAAACAGGCAGCTGCAGTGTATAGGCAGCAAGATATATTTTAGCTAATTATGCTGATGGGGAAGAGAGGAGGAGGTGGCCAACAAAACTCTCCTTAAAAAACCCTCAAGTAAAATTCAATTCGTTTTGCACAATGGTAGTGTCTGCTGTTGTCCTTCAGCATCACATAAGTGTTAAATGCAGTCTTCACCCACAAAACAGTCACACCGCCTCTACTTCAAGCCAAACGGTCATGTAAATTTCGGATACATTCCCGATTCTAATTTCTTTCTTGCCTATAAATTAGCCTGGCTAACTTACAAGCAGGTAGTAAACATGCCTGCAAATCTTGGCATGTTTTATCTGCCATGTTGCCTGTTCTGCCTGACTATACAGTACTTTACTGGAAAATATAATGTTTAATAGGAGCCTAAGAAGACGCTTTAGGAGATAGCTGCCCACTGGTTACCTAAATGATTATCCAATGCTCTGCTATTGTTCTTTGTCCAAAATGCCCACATCAACACTAGAGTAAATGCAGAAGGGGGGATTTGCATATAGATCCTCCTTTTAGGAAAGTAACTAAGATTCTGAAAATGCTGTGTTCACACCATACGCTTAACTAGCTCCAAATGTTAAATCTGATTGGTGTTTTCAGCTTTTGCATTGTTAATGGTTTGTCCTGATATGCAAACTCAGCTTGTTTACTTTGTTTATGGTTCAATGTATCGTACATAGTCAGAAAATGGATTAATAACCATTAATTATCAGCGCAGGTTACTGTTTTGGCCTAAGGTCACCAATGAGTGATAGTGATGGGCTGCTAATTCCTGGGCCAGCTAAGAGGTATGTACCAGTTCTGTTGTAACACAGGAGTGAAATCATAGGACACATTCTTGATTTAATGGTGAATTTCTTTGTCTTTTCTCAACAGTTTCCTGTTAGGAATATCAAGGGTGGGCAGAGTGCCAAATTTGATTTGTTTGTAATTTGGACCGAGCATTTTTCACTGCATTTCCTCTATCACCTTTTCTAAGGTGGAATTTATTTTAACCTATAGGAGCAAAATTGCAATATCTTTATTTTTATTCTAGCTAGTCTGGCATGAAATGGTTTTTGGCTCTTTCAGTAGATAGAGGAAAGCAGCATTCCTTTTTACATATTCTTTAAATTCATAGAAATTGACCATGAATCAGAATAAATCATGCATACAAATGTTATACCAAAGATGTAATTTATATTCCTGAATAGTGAGTCTGAGTCTGAGTCCAGTCTGAGTCTCTCCCCCTCCCTCCCTCCCTCTCAAATATATTACTGAATGGGAATAAAGTTTTATTGTTCTGAGGAAACCTTGTTTATTTATTTAATTAATTTCTATGGCTGTCATTCTCTTTTTTTCCAAGAATTTCAGTAGTTTATTAGAATATAAAATACAAAGGAAAAATGAAAATAGTGGGAAAGTAGAGACAGGAAAAAGGAAGAGAGGAAAGTGTAAGGGAAAAGGGGTGGGGGGAGAAAAACATTGACTCCCAATTCTTTTTAGCATAGTAGAACAAGATATAGTTTTTACTTTTACATAGTACTATATAGTAGGCATTTCTACAACAACAAACCTATTTAATCAGCAAGCCCAAACTTTATATCAATTAATTCAATGAAATTTGTATTCCACCTTTGAAAAGCCTAAGGCAGCATATGTGCTACTCACATTCATGCATATTGGTGTGTGTGTGTGTGTGTGTAAGCTGAGTTAGTTATTGCCATCTTTCTGATCTATTCATCATTCTAAGTGTATAAAATTATATATATATAATTTACTCACATACTCTTAAAATGATCAGAAAGATGGCAATAGCTCAGTTCTTATCTCAGGTTAAAGTACAGTGGTTAGTTTGGATTTGATTGTGTGAATCCAGTCATTATACTTTCCTTCGCAAATAAGCTGAAAACAAGTCATAGTTCTGTACAATTTATTAACTTTTAGAGCCATCCTTTCACAGACTGTCAGTGACAGGCTCAAATTACAGAATTGCTCACAAAATGTTGGATCTGATATTTAACTTAACCATAAACATGTTTCTCAAAATAGAATTTTATGTAGAATGATCACTCAGATCTTGATCTGCCTTTGTTCTATTGTTTATCTTTATTTTAAAATTCTGACAAGCTATTATGGAAACATAGATTTAACCATATTCCATTTTAATGCAATGTGCATATCCAAATAACTGTGCTTAGTAAACAAGTCATGTTATATAATCTATGTCAGCCTTATTTAAGAGACTGGGCCTATCAAAGCCAGGGCATCTCACCAAAGCCACAAAAAACATACCATTGTGTCATAATTCAAAAATAAAACAATATTTTCCAGAAAACAAGCCCATTCCACAAAACCAAAGCTTAATTGGACTTTATTATCTAGATTGTACTAGTTCTTCAGTTCCAAGGCCATAATTTGTAAGACTTGTGTCAAGAAGTCTACAGCCATCTCTATCTCACCATCTCTCCACCCCATGCTTGGGGAAATGAAACCTGCCCATCCCCAATAACTTTTAAGACACTCACACAGTCCAGATGTAAACCCAGAAAGTAATTATTTAGGGGTGAGATGTCTATCATAGGAATGATCAACCAATTGAGAACATCCCAAACATTGCTTTTAGCCACAGATCTTGCAATTGCTACAGGGTGCAAAGTATTTTAAAACCGCATGGGATGCCATTGTTAAAGAGTCATTAAGAGCAAAAGATGTGAAATGCTAATGTCATCAAGCAAATAACCAAGTCAGCTTCCTGTATTTCTCAAAATGAACTAAAGTTTTTCTAGTTCCTAGCAGACCCTATAACAATTTTTTTTAAACAGTCACATTCCTTGCAGCACCTAAAGACTTAACAAATGGATTCTAGCCTAACAATTTTTCCATAACAGGGCCTTATAATATAAAATAAGATGGCTGGAGCTCCACCTGGTCCTCTTCTGTTACAATTTAAGATTTGACCGAGATATTTCAGAATTTTAAGAATTTGTTAATGGTTTAAAATGGCCTCTAGTTGCTATACATCTCTTTCTTTAAAAAAAATCAACTCACAAATCCGACAAGAACTGTTGTAAATGTTAAATTGATTTTTATTTGGCAAATTACTTTCCCCTTCTTCAGGTATACAACTTTATGCTACAGGAGAAATTTATCTATATTAAATGAGGTCAGAAGGAAATAAAATGTAAGAGGCAGACAGGGCTAATCCTCACATTGTCTTGCAGATCAGTGGAGCATAGTTATTTTATAGAGACATTCACTCTTGTAAAACGCCCTTGTAGTAAAAACGAATAAATAATAGGCTAAACAGATCTGAGGTGGCGTTTTTTCCATCTATCAGATCAAAACAAAGCAATTTATTTATTTATTTATTTATTTATTTATTTATTTATTTATTTATTTATTTATTTATTTATTTATTATTTATTTATTTATTTATTTATTTATTTCTACGCTCTTATAGGCCGCCCAATCCCGTAGGACTCAGGGCGGCGTACAACATGGATAAGAAACGTACAGTAAAAAAACAATTGTAGCAATTTAAAAATGAAACAATATTAAAACATTATTAAAAACACCGTTCATGGGGGAATCTAATCTCCTTATTCACCCCGCCTGTCGGAAGAGCCATGTTTTCACGGCTTTACGGAAGGCCAGTAGAGTGGGGATAGTCCGGATCTCTGGTGGGAGTTGGTTCCAGAGGGACGGGGCTCCCACAGAGAAGGCCCTCCCCCGCGGCCCCGCCAACCAACATTGTTTGGCCGACGCCCTCTCTGTGGGACCTAACTGGTCGTAGGGAGGTATGTGGTAGGATGCGGTCCCGAAGGTAACCTGGCCCTGAGCCATGTAGCAATTTGTGACAGAGCAAGTTTTAGTTTTGTAGTCTGTATCCATTATCTTGAACTGTCGGTGGATTTAAGATGGCATGACCAATATCTGACATTGTTAATTGCCCCTTCATTGGGGCAATGAAATGAATTCACAGAATTGTTGTTCAAGGGGACAGGGACATTCTTGCATAGTTAAAAGAAATTTACATAGTATCTTTGTTCACCAGATTGAAAGGAGTTACACTGATAATGTAGTGCTACACATACATAGAAGCGGGGTTGATAAAAATCGATGATTTTTAAAAAAAATTAAAAAGGGGATTTTTAAAAAATTTAAATTGGATTTTGATTTAAATCGGATTTTTTTTAAATCAAATTTATTTTAATAAAATGCTTTTGGAGTAAAAATCTATCTAAAGATAGTTTTCTGTTTAAAATGCATTAATAATTTAGTTTATTCAGCATGAAATGGAGCTTAGTTATGTAGCATGAGGCTGTATATTCTGCAATACTGGGACTGTCGGTGAGTGTCAACAGCGGGTCAGAGGAGGAGCTGCTACGGGACAGAGATGACAGTTGCTCTTTAAAAATTATGATTTAAATTGAGTTAATTTAAATCAAGCCTTTTTACTAGTGATTTAATTCATGATTTAAATTGACTTGATTTAAATCAAATCCACCCTGCATAGAAGTAAGCTTCATTAAATATATACAATAAGCTAGGTTCACACAAGTAAACTAAATCAAGTTTTGTGAGGTCCTTGGTGCTCTCAGGAGTTTGGTTGTTTTCTTGCGGACATTTCATTACCCAACTAGGGAACATCATCAGTGCTAGAAGGGAGTGTGGTTTAATCAAAACAAACTCAGAGAGCACCAAGGAGCCCACAGTGCAACCCGGAGCTACAAATATTTTTTTCTATTAAATCAAGTGTTTCCCAGATGGAATGTACACCATGTGCGCCAAAGGAACAGATCAGGTGGAGATGTGGCTCTTGTCTCATTATTAAACAATATCCACCAGTGATTTTAGCTATGGGAAATCTTTGTGATGGAAAAATCTGACTAGTCCATTGCAGTATATGACTCTGTAGCCATGATTTGGTTCAAGGAGAGTACAGTTACTACTCCATGTTTCACAGGGAGTCATGTACACTTATGATATATCAGTTAAGGATAGAAGTTGCAGTAGGAATGATAGTTTAAAGAGAATGATGGGTTTTCAAAGATTCTACAGCACCTTTCCTCTTCTTTGAAATGACTTGATGGCTTTCAGCAAGGATCTCAAAGCAAAAGCAGCACAATATGTTAGGACTGGCTCCTGAACCATTTAGGGCAGGGGTCTCCAGCCTTGGCCACTTTAAGACTTGTGGACTTCAACTCCCAGAATTCCTCAGCCAGCATAGCCAAGGTTGGAGACCCCTGATTTAGGGGGTCTAACCAGGTTTAGAACTAATAGGCAGCCAAGGAATTCCTTTTAAAAATTGTATAATTATATACTCACATCTGAAAAATGCCAATCCAGATTTTGACAGCCATGTTTATCTGTACACAAGTTTCATTCAAGGATAGTTCTATTTAGAGGATATGCTATAAATGCATAGAGACCAACAGATTGGAATATATCAATTGTATACATAGCAGAAAAACATTTCCAAGGAATCAGCATAGGAATCAATAATGCTTCCATTTCTCCTCTGGGAAGGTCTGGGAAAGAAGCATTTTTAAATGTGTGTATATTTTTATTGTATTTTATGTGTGTATATTATTTTATTTATCTTTTGGACTATTGTTACCCAATCTGAACAAAAAGGCAAGATACTGTAGATTTCAGCTTAACATTATCAGCAAGCAAGAATTGTTCAATATGAAATTACTATTGAGCTGGTGATATTTTCTTCCTAGAGGTTTCCAAGCGGAGTTTGGGATTTTGTTGTAAAATTCCAGTAACTTGAGGTACCGTACATGACTTCAACTCCCAGAATTCTCCAAACCGCTTGACCGTTACTGAGCATTCTGGAAGATGATGTCTATAGATCTGGAGGTTCTGGTGGGAGAAGGTGAGTGGACCAGATTGACTAGGCCTACTTCCAAACTCTTTACTTTACTGGATGAGAAGACTGCAATTTAGATGTCCCCTATTTATTTAAACTACCCAGTTCTAGGTTTCTTAATATTGAATTCTGTGGCATCTACCGACAATTCATTTCTGATTTTTGGGTTTCTGTAGGATTGGTCAAAACTTTTGCTCTTTTGAACTGGAAGCAGTTCCAGATCAAGAAAAGAGGAAGAAAAAAAAAACCCAAGCAACTGAATGTCTCCAAGGCAAATCCATCCTCAAATGAATTCTTCCCAAGTAAAAAGGGAAAGACGGTGGCCTTTCCCAGGAATTTAGCAATCCCAGAGAGAGAAGCGGCTTGCAGACAATGGCCTGATTATCTCAGCATTTTCTCCCGCAGTGCCCTTTCAAGAAAAGGTGCCGCCTGGCTCCATTTGCCCTTAAGAGACCTGAGAGCCCACACATTCACCCTGGAGGCAAATGCTGGCCAGCAAAGAAGACCTTTCTCTCCGATTGACTGCCTCTTTTTCATCTGATGTGTAAGCTTCATTCCTAATGCAAGACATTTAACTTGTTGGTGCCTCAGTCATCCTTTAAGAAGTCCTAGATGGTGGGGCCTAATTATTAATGCAGCCCTGTCCGGTTTGCCATCATTTGGAGGTGCTGGACTACAACGCCAATCAGCCAGAACATACAGAAAAAGTTCCATAAGGGGTGGGAGATTAGTTTTTTAAACCCAGGAATTTAGACCAGAGACAGTTGAGTTGAAATCTTAAATGAACTCCATGGTGATTTGAATTGGAAGTCTCTACTGTTAGATTCATACAGCATAAGGTAAAGGTTCCCCTCGCACATATGTGCTAATCGTTCCCGACTCTAGGGACGGTGCTCATCTCCGTTTCAAAGCCGAAGAGCCAGTGCTGTCCGAAGACGTCTCCGTGGTCATGTGGCCGGCATGACTAAACGCCAAAGGCGCACAGAATGCTGTTACTTCCCACCAAAGATGGTCCCTATTTTTCTACTTGCAATTTTTATGTGCTTTCAAACTGCTAGGTTGGCAGAAGCTGGGGCAAGTAACGGGAGCTCACTCCGTTAGGCGGCACTAGGGATTCGAACCGCTGAACTGCTGACCCTTCGATTGACAAGCTCAGCGTCTTAGCCACTAAGCCACTGCGTCCCATCGCAGCATACCAACTATTTAAAACTGTAACCATGGCTAGGTTTTCATGGGGAGGGGCTAGTTTCTTGTCTACTTTGTTTAGTTTATGACTTGGTGTTATCATGAGTATCCAAAAAAAGGGCTGAATTTGGTAACAAAAATAATAGTGATGGGTGAAGCTTGTCCTTGAGTCATCAAAAGCCAGCTACCATAACTTACCCTAACTTATTTCACAGTACTGTTATGAAGATTTAAAGGTGGTATAGGGGGATTATCTCTCGGCTGCTAGATTGAAGTTAAAATGCTGTAGAACAGTGTTTCTCAACCTCAGCCATTTTAAAATATCTGAATTTCAACTCCCAGAATTCTCCAGCCAGATCCCAGAATTCTGGGAATTGAAGCCCACACATCTTAAGGTTTTGAGGTAAAGAAACACTACTGGAGACCCTCCTTTAAAGCAAAGCATTTTCCTCTCTCACTTCCCCTTGCCTCCAACTCTTTCCAATTCCCCATTTCCTTCCCAAACATTATTCCATATTTCATATGTACTACTCATTCTTAGTCCTTTAGTCTATTCTCAGCCACAGAAATGAATTGGGCCAATCACTCTCATTCAGCCCAACCTACCTCACAAGATTGTTGTTCTGGAGATTAAATAAAGGGAGGGTCCCATATAAGCTTCCTTGCTAGCCATACCCTTCTAGGATTCGAACTTGGGCTGCTTGCCTTGTTAGGCAGTGCTTTTACCCTCTAAGCCACAAGTTCTCCTCCGTTATCAGCTGAGCCAGGGGAAAGAGTAAATGTTTTTCTGTCGAGTCACCTGGTATACCCAAATATGGGAATATGCAGAATGCTCCCTTTCATATTTGGGTATACCAGGTGACTCAACAGAAACACACACACGTATGTATGTATGTATGTATGTATGTATGTATGTATGTATGTATGTATATAATTTATTAAATCGCATATAAGCAAATAGATTATAGTATTCCAAGTTTATTTAACTGTGGTATGTTGACTAAACAATAACTAGATTCACTACACTCAGCCAATAAAAACCTTACATAATGGTTTAGCCTGACCTGTTGAGCAAAGCAGAATTAAGTTCCTGTATAATGTTCATCCAGGTTTCGTAATTCTAATAAACAATCTTGATTCCTGAAAATTTGAGGTCTGACTAGTTAGAAGAAGGGAGACCTCAAGACAAGCTGACTGAGATAACTGTCCTTACTTGACTGAAACATGAGATTTGGACAGGATGTGCAAAATGAACTATACTTGTCCCACCTGATTGGTTTAGTGCTGTCAAAATTAATGTGCAAAAGCTGATTCATACAGGCAGGAGGGTTTCTCTGTGTTATCAGTTTTGGTGATTGAGTGGTTCCCAATGTAAATATATTGTACATAAACTAATAAAAGAAAAAGAAAACCCTGAATTATTTTCATAGTTTTCTCAATTCATAAGAGGAATGAGCAGAAAATTTTTTCTTGATTAGATCTACTAAGTTGGAGAGCAAACATGCACACCCGGATCAGATCAATTTCTTCAGTGCAACAACAGGGCCTTTCCAGTTACAGGGGAAATTCCACCCCCACACACATTGCTAATTGCTTGAATTAGGCGCTGGGGCAAGGGGAAAAATCATTGCCTGAGGCTGTTATCACTTTGCTCCTGAGCCTCATGGATCCATTGACCAGCAGAAAAAAAATATGCAAGCAAAAAATATTCCCCCCAAACAGAAACTCTAAAACAACTCTCAACACTTCACCAACTGTTAACCAAACACCAAGTAAACCAGAGTTAGCAGGAATGCAAACCACACGAAGCAAAATGGCTGCCAACAGCATAATGGAAGCTCTGGTGATTATCTAAAAGCTGCCTTTCACATACATGACCATTGGATGTTATCTGTTCAGATTGCAAAGCCAGGTGAGAAAACAGAAGACAAGTCAATCTGTTCTCCATTTTGCCGAAATTTTGATTGCTTTGTTATCAGAGGAGTCAACTGGGAGCGGATGGTTGGAGAGAGGAGGGGGTGGCGAAAGAGAGAGATGGAAACCCCCTGCTGGGACAGGCTATTCAAAGCTGGTTCCTGTAATAAAGTGATTTAATAGATCTAAAGAGGCCAATTCCCTTCTTTCTTCCACAGTTACTTCCTGTGGGTTATCATTCACATATGTAAATGACCAGAAGAGGGTTATCTCTGACCCTCATGCAATTAAAGAAATCCCCCATCTGTTTTTTTTGAGGACAGAGTGTATAGATAAAGAAGCCAGATTTGTGTTCTTTTCCTGTGATGGTTTCCGAACAGCGGATCATCTGTTAACTCATGTCCAGTTTCCATTTCTGGCCCATCAATGTCTTCCTACACCATGCAATATGGGCAAACAATTTGGGAAGCAACAAAAATAAAATAGTGACATATTAAAATGCATTTGACACAACAGTTTAGAGGTCAAAGCATTTCAATATCATTCTCTTTAGTATATCTAGGAATTTATTTGAGCTGGAATTTCTCGATCCCAAGGACATATAAATCCTCCAATATAGTGGCTCCATTCTGCAGTCTTGCCCCATTTCCTTAACAAAGCTAATTAATTATACGGAGTAGACTAGCATATCTGGGCTCTAAAAAAAATTCAGATGACCAATAGGTGGCAGCACAGAATATGCTCTCCTTTGCTGCCATCTAATGGTCATTTGGATTTTTGTAGCCTAGTTGACAAATTTGCCTTGGAGTTCACAGTGCTTTCTGCAGATCACTATGACTAGGGAACAAATACTATCCAGTAGAATACCATGATGTTAAGTTATAATGCACATAAATAGGTGTTCGAATTATGGTCTGTCAGAAAACATCTGCATAAAATGATCCTGAGCTTTTGGAATCAATTACAAACCAACCTGATTGTCCAGGCTGACTAAGCTTACACTATGTCATATCTTAGATTTGTTCTGCTTGTGTTGTCATGAATGATGTTACAGCTTTAACTTTTGTGATTTTGTGTGTATTAGATTTTAATAAATTCATATGGTTTTATAAGTTTTATTTTCTCATAGTTTGGGTATTAGTTTTAATGAAAATTAGGTTAAAAAGAATTATAATTAAAACTATAATTGCGCCTCAGCCTCATTTTTTCCCCATCAGCACAGGGAAATTGGAGGAAGACTAGTATGACATGCCCTCTATAAAGTTCTATATTTGCAATTGTTGAATAGCACTTGAGAAAACTGATCTATGTCAACCAAGCTGCCACCACTCAAAGACCAGATTCAAGACGGTAATATTAAAAAAAAAACTCAGAAGAAACAGCTTTTGGTCATTTGCTTTCAACCAAAGCACAAACTGAAAACAGAGCAAGAACCAATGTTGCTCAAGTTGTATTATTTCCTTGTGTTGGCTAAGGAAAAAGGAATCACTTTTGATCAATTATATGTTTTCTTCTACTGGTACAGGATAGCTACAATTACAGTTCATAAGAGTTTCCAACCATTTCCTTCCGAAGCCTGCCCATGTCAGCGATGTATCAACAGAGTAATGACAACACTATCAATCACCAGTGTGGACTGCCCGAGATTAATCTCTAGTTCAACAAGCTACAGAATGCTTATTCTCAAGACTTTATGGATTTCTCCATCAGGAACAAAGACAATTCCTTCCTCTCCAACATCAGCCATTTCTACCTCCTTTTTCAGATGCTTCTTCCTGCATCTTGATATAGAATTAATGCCAGGGGATCTGGAAATCTCTGCAAAGAGACTTATTTGTTGGACCAGGTCAAAAAAAAGTCTGCATCACCATCTTCTCTGGTGATTTTGGGATGAGGCTTTGCTGTAATTTTTATCTTCCCTAGTACCCTAAGTTGCTTAAAAACAAACTGATGTTGTGAGTTTTATAGATCCGTCATGTACTTGTTTATTTTATGTTTACTGTATGTTTTGCCTTTTTGTTCTTTTATCTGTTCTTATAAATAAAAAACTTTTTAAAAATTTAAAAAAAACACAAACTGATGTTAGGAATAATTTGCTCTATTGTTCTAAAGCTGGGAATATCCCATGATTAACTGTGAAGCTCACTTGGTGATGATGGAATATAATAACCTAACTTACGTTTCCTTATGGAATTATTGAAAATATATCATCCTAGAAGTCTGGGTTATGAATGTGAAATTCAAATGGCACTTTATACTAAAATACTTTGTTCAACATTGTTTAGATCGGCTGCAACTTTCCAGGAAATCTTAAACATAGCATCCTTCAGCCATTTGGGTACTTGTCCATCACCTAGAGATGTGTAACTTTGTCAACTTGAGGGGGAAATAAAGCAATTCCCTTTGTTTTTACTGCCTATCCCACAGCACCTGCCACCAAAGGCAAAAAAACTTTAGGTTTTTTTCATACCTCAAGGGATGCAACTTCTCTGGGCCAATAGTCATAGTTGATTTTTGGCAACATGCTATGACTGATTTTGATAATGAATGATATGTACAATAATATGCTAGAGGCAGCCCTCCTAAAAGTAAGGTCAAATATTGAATAGCACCCTCGCACACATAGTTCCCTTCTGTCACACTAAAATTTGGTAGTCAGTTTTGGGAAACATTCAAAGCTTTTTAAAGACCTTTTATGGCCCTGGGACCTAAGATTGTGACTCTTAATCTGAAGGAAAGGTTGGCCCCTTATATCTGAACTCACTCTAATCAGCATTCATCAGATGTATCACCTGAGTCTACCTGTCCTTATAATTATTAAGTCATAAATTTATGAAATCTAAAATACTAGGTACTTAAATAAAAGAATGTATAAGACAGTCCTAAGAAGCTCCCCAAGATTTTGACAGCACAGTAGAATACAGTGTCCTGAAAGTGTGGCTACAAAAGCATGTCTTGATATTAAAGAATATAGAAACAAGGAAGAGGGTGTTGATCTAAGAAGAATCAGAATCTACAGCTGGGCCATTCTTTTATTAGGGCCAACAAAAAAAGGTACAATAGGATATTAAGCTTTTAAGATCTCCAGAATTCTTCCAGGCAATTCTTATAACAACAACAAAATGGGGAAAGGAAGAAGGGTGAAAGTTTAAAAAACATTCAGCCTGGAGTTTTGCAGATTAAAGTCAATCTTAAGAAGGAAATAGTAGCTTGATGTTAAGGGTTTCCTTACCCTCCTGTGCCCCAAACATGCATACAAATTGTAAACAGTTGTGTTCATTTTTCTATAATAGGTGGGAGTATAGCAAAATCATTACAAAAAATATCCAGAATCTTTCAATTTTTTTGTACCAGACTATTATTAGTGCTTGAAATCAGATGCAAAACCAATCCAAAATGTTTGTTTTGCCTTCCAAGTGATGGGGATGGGTTTCAAAGATCTCCCCAAAGCTCTAAATTTCAGCCACATTCCAAGCAACAGACAAGGTGGTTAAAACAAAGCCAATGTCCCTCCATGCATATCTCTCCAAAGAAAACAGGGGAATCAGCATTCCAGGTTTATTCCCTTCAGGCTTTCCCATCAACTCATCTAGGCCTTTACCTGGGGAAATCATTCCCAGAGAAGGGGTGGAGGGTCAATAAAATACAGAAATCAGGAGTTGCATCCATTCATTTTGTAGATTTATCTTGTGCCTGGGTGTGAATGAACCTTCATGAAAATTCCAAAGAATTATCCAAAGCAGCTGTGTGCGTTAATGTGTGTCTGTGTGTGTATGTATGAATGAATTCTACATAAGTCAACCAACTTAATCTAAGAATTGAAAATAAGTGGCTTGGAGTTCCCATCTACCTCTCTTGTTCAATAATGAATAGACATTATAAAATACAATTCGTATAAGAAAAGCCAGCAAATGTGAATCATGAAATACTTTACACACACAAGCCTGCATTCAAAACCCCACAGCCTTATCAAATCCAAAACTCATCATTTCTGTTTCCAAAAAAAAGGGGACAGTCTGCATTTAGCCATATGAACTATCACCATTGAAAATGCAATCCTTTATGCATTCCTCAAAACAAAGTGCTTTCAACTTAGCAAGGTAACTTATGTGTAAGATGACAGCATTATGATATCTGCTATGGATTCCAATCTATTGAGGTACAGTGGTTTGCTTCTAAGTCAACATCTATACCTCTTCTTCTAAGTAATATTGTTTGTGGTTTGGCCACCTAACTATTCCTCAGTAAAATTAATGGGGCTTTTTTCTGAGTCTGTATATTTGAGGATTGTTGCACAAAGGCTGAATCTCTACCCAAAGATTGCATTATGCACACTTCAGTACTGCTCAAGTAAATTAGGACCAGGAAAGGTGTTTCCAAGCCAAGATAACCTTGAAGCTTCTTCCAATTAGTTGTTAGAGTGTAATTATTTTCTTGTCTTAAATTAGGCTGAACATCTGTTTTGTTTCAAAGGTTACTCATGATCAGATCTTAACTTTCGGTTCTCCATCTGAATCAGAAGGCGCAGGCATTACACATTATAATTTGGACCTTGTACCACTAAATTCAAATCTACTATTACAGAACTGGTGTTGTACCATAGTTTCTTAACCTGTATAAACAAGATCATCTGCAATCAGAACTTCTTTTTGCTTATCTTTCCTCTGTAAACAACAAGAGGTTTCATGTGGATGACAGCATAATGCCATCAAGAATGGCATGGCCCCAAAGAAAATAAGTACCAGCCAGAAACTGCGGCAGTATTTTATCTGATCTGGTAAGAACAAACATGATTAAAGTGAAGAAAACTGCCTAATGAGGAAGGTGGCTATCCTGTCCTTGCAAGGAAATTAATTCAAAAGGTGCTACTTTTCAGATTATTTACCTTCACGAAGCAAAGGAAGGCATGTGGTACTTTTAGAGAAAAAGTAAAATCCACAGCTGGCTGATAGCTCTTAACAGGATCAGCCAAAATAATGAGCAAGCTTTTGAGTTCACTAGGATTATTCATTAGGCTGAATGGGGAGGGGGATTTGCAGAACAGGAATGAGAAAATGGGAAGCTTGATTTTGAGACTAAAAAAACCAGTTAGTCACTGTTAAAATGTGGAAAAAGAGGATAGGCTTACAGTACAGAAATATTCTGAAAGAAGACCCACTGTATTCAAAGCCAGCATCATCCGGGAAGGCTCTATTAAGTACTGTACTATAAAAATTTGGGCTACAGCTGGGGTAAAGAAACAATGTTCCCTTCCTTTTGGGGTGAAATATAAAATGCAGCCATTTTATTGTCAGCTGATATGAACTTTGGGTAAAGAAAACAAAAGTACCTTGCATTTCAAATTCAACATGAAGGAATTTTGTTAATGTAAATTTCTCTTTCCTCACCTATGGGACACAAATATTTATTTCACTCATTTAATGACATTTACCTATCTCCTCTCCATTCCCAGCTGTGGCCAACTCCTCTGACACTCATGGGCATAGTATATTGTGTGGCATTCCTACAAGGATCTAGAAGACTACCTTTGAACAGGAAGTTCTATTTCGTTCTGATACCTAAAAACCATCTTGGTGATATCAAAAACCTAAGCAGGGAAGATAGTAAACTTGAAATGGATTCTAATCAGTTATGCCTGTCTTCCATGAAATTCTCTTATTCTTAAAATCATCTGTGAAATTCTCCCCATTACAACGTCTGGTTTTAAATCCACAATTTTGTTACACTTCTGTTGTAAAACAAAAAAATCATGTACCTATTGACACTCAATTTCCCTTGTACCATCCATATGACACCCATTTTGGGTCACTGTTTCCTCTGGAAGTCGTTAATAAAATTGTATTTATAACATAACAGCCTTGCAGAATCTAATTAAAGACCAGCTTAGTCTTGGTAACTCCTATGGTTTTAAATAATCCCCTAAAACAGCCTTTCCCTGAATTCTCAGAATTTAGAAGATGGTAACACAATACCCGAGAGTATTCTGCCTGATAATGTTGGTTATTAAGCTTTCACCCACAAAAATGTACTATTGTCTTGTCCCAAGATTCTTGGTACTGATCTATTAATGTCAAAATTACAGAGCCACTTGAGTCTTAGATATGTACAGGATGCTCACACACACACACACACATAATCTGGAAAGCAATTGCTCCCAAATAGTGAAATAGACCAGTGTTTCCCAACCTTGGCAACTTGAAGATGTCTGGACTTCAACTCCCAGAATTCCCCAGCCAGCGAATGCTGGCTGGGGAATTCTGGGAGTTGAAGTCCAGACATCTTCAAGTTGCCAAGGTTGGGAAACACTGAAATAGACTACACTGCAATGGCTTCAAGCAACATTTGGAAGCATGTCAACCATCTTTTATTAATCAGAGACAGATCATCCTGACATCAGTGGCCCAGGAACAAGCCAAGAAATATTGTGCCAGCAAGGCCTTTCTTAGTAAAATGTATTATTGTAACATTGCACAAAAGCTTTAATGCTTTCTCCTTTCACAAGTGAGGAAAGGACGGCCTTCCAGATGCTGAACTACAATTCCCAGCATTCCCCCATCATGCTGGCTGGGACTCCTGGGAGGTTCAATCCAGCAACTTTTGGAGGACCAGTAGTCCTCTACCCACTTTTAGGTCCCATGCTTAGCTATTTTAGGCAGAATGCTGGCAGCTTCACCAACTCTGTTTTGGAGTGTGTGTAAAGCAATGTTACATAAACCCAATTAGTTTGCTTTTAGCTTAGTGGATTGTGTGAACACAGCATTTGTTCTTTTAAACCATGATTGGTGACATAGGATGTGGTACAAGCCAACCTAATGTAGTTTGAATTGCCATGGCTAAAGCAAATATACCATGTTAACAAGCTAAGATATTTGATTGTTATATATTTAGTTATGACACCTTAGTTCTGTGCTGCCACATGGAACCTTCTTCCTTGTAGTTTCTAACCCATGGAAATCCAGGCGAATAAGGCCTTTTCTTCCTATGTTTTTTTCCTCTTCATTTGCGAAAGGAAGATTTTACACTCTGTAGTTTCCCGTGGAGATTTTTGCAACTGCTTCTTCCCCTCCCTCCCATCACTGCAATCGTGATTAGTGACCACGACGGCTTACTTTTAACGCTCTTCCGGCTCCCCTTCCCATTTTTAAAGGCAAAGTCCCAAGCGGGCCATTTGGGTGGTGGGGAAGGGAGTTTAAAAAAATTGAAATTAAGCCGCTATCGCTTTACAGCAACCTAACCCTTGAACCCTTTAACCATGACGGGAAAGCAAAGGAGCCCAGGAGCTGGTCCTTCTGCCTTTCGAGAGAGGAAAGAAGCCCGGGCGGGAGACGGAGAGAAAAAGGCCCCACATGCACCTAAAAGCAAAACCGCGCGTGGGAGCCGAATTCGCGCAGGCACAAAGCGTGGTCCGCGGAGGCTTTTTGGGGGGGGGGGGGCAAGGAGAAAGCAGAGACCTTCCTTCTACAATGAGAAGGTGGGAACCGGCCAAGAGCTTCGGAGACTCGCTTTTACTGCCAAAGCCTCTCGCCCGCCCTGCGCTCTTTTGCGCTCTCGGGCCCATCCGCCCCAAAGGCGCAATTGCCAAACTTTGCGCGGAGACGCCAACTCTCTCCAAGCTGCGCCCAAGCCCCGAAGGCCCACGCTGGCCGGGTTCTTAGGCCTCAAGCTGTCTTCCCGAGCTCCTGGATGAAGCGCGCTCCCCACCACCACCACCACCTTCCCGACCCGCTCCTTCCGCCTCCCCTTCCCCGCTTACCTGATGCACGAAAACGTCCACGGGGGAATCCAGGGCGATGCCTTCCTTGGTGGTCATGGAGAGGAACCCAAAGCCCATCCGCACGTTGAACCATTTACAGATCCCGGCGCCATGCAACGGCGGTTGGCTTTCCTCGTCCGGCCTGGGCGAATCCCCGCTGGGCTCTTCCTCGCCCGCCTTGGCGCAGCCACCTATAAGCATACACGCGGTTCATCAGTCGAGGCGAGTCCAGGAAGGCTGCTCCCCTGGCTTTCCTATTGCCGGCGGGCGAGGTGGTGGGGGCGCCCAGCCACGAGACGCCCTCGGGTGTGTGTGTGTGTGTGTGTGTGTGTAGGAAACCGGCTTGTCTTTCGGTCAGCCCAAAACACCTTCGCCCCGCCATTGCCCGGGAGAGCAGCTTGCAATTCCAGCCCAGCCGAGGCATCCTCGGATCCTCACTTGGGTTCTTTTGAGGATAGGCGCAGGGGAAAGCCCACCCTTGAATCGTCCCTGCATGGTAGACCCGGGGGGGGGGGCGGAATCCCTAAACAAGATACAATCCCGGGAAAGAGGGGGGGGGGACGGAAATATCGGCAACTCCCTTCGCTGGTCCAAATTCCATAAGGTGGCAACATATTAAACGTATTAAAATATATTTGTTGCATTTTCCTTCTGAACTTTGCAACATTAGAGAAGGGAGGGGGGGAGCGAAGCCGGTGGATATTTTTAGGGGATGGAAGGGGGGGGGACCCATAATGCTCCTGGTCGTGGTGTATTTGGAAATTCTCCTAAAAGTTTGGAAAGGCTTTTTGAAGAAGTCGAATGCAGATTGGAGGGAAAACAATGCAAGCCAGAAAGGGCAACGTTTTCCTCCCCAAACCATTTGGAAATCTGTACGTGCGCCTTAAAAAAAAACCCAAAACAAAACCAACCAAAAAAACCCCAATCCCTCTTTTTTTAAAAAAAAAAAATAATAAATCTCCAGCTGCCAAATACGGCAAAGAGTTTTCAAGCTCATTCATCCGCCTCCTTTCCTAAAAGAAAAAAAGCACATGGCAAGCCAAGGAAGAGGGTATACTGCCTCCTCCCTCAAAAAAAAAGTCACAAAAATAAAATAAAAAGTAAGAAACCGAGGTAGAAATGGTAAAGTCTTTTAACGCGAAAGGGGCAGGTTCAATATTAGAAGAAACCAGAAATCTCTCTTGAGCGCAGAATTATTATTATTTTTGTAGCCAAACTAGGATGGTACAGAGGTGAAGGAAAAGTGAAAGAAGACGAAAGAGAGGCGAAAGGCCTACATTTTACAAGAGGGGAAAAAATTTGAGATAGGAAAATTTCACTTAACCTGCAAACTGCTGGTTAGAAACAGACCCCATTCTGCACCCCTGATGGAAATGGTGGACTCTTAGCAGGAGCCGCTTCCCCTCCTCTCTGCCAGCCTGCTTCGGAGAGGGTGTCACCGCAGTTTCCCAGCCCCCAAAAAAAGAGAGAGGGGAGGGGGGGGAGAGGACAGGAGGGGGTGGGGGAAGATTCTAAACAAGAGGAGGGACGAAAAAGCCAGCCCAAGGTTTGCTACATCTTCGCGGCAACAATAGCGGTGGGAGGGCCCGAGGCCTCCTATGGCTTCCCAAATTTCGGAGAGACAATAGAATTCCCCCCCCCAAACGCCAAACCTTGCGAGATTCCTCCCCTCCCCGCCTCCTCTCCCCCCTCCCCCAATCTCTGAGCTCCTCTCTCTCTCTCTCTCTCTCTCTCTCTCTCTCTCTCTCTCTCTCTCTCTCTCTCTCTCTCTCTCTCTGGAGACCAAAAAATGTAACCTTCTGCCTCCCGTCCGGCAGGCTGGAGCCGGGAAGGGCGGGGGGAATCCTGGTTAGTGTCAAAACTTTTTTTAAAAAAACAAACCGCACACTAACTCAACATTCTCTCCCCCCCCCCAATCCCCTCAACTTTCGTTTTCACACATTATCAATCTTGCTGCCTTGGGAGCATGAATGGGAGGTCCCTGGAGCCCGCCGGGCGGTCCCGATCGGGGTTCTGTTGGGTTTTCGGGTTCACGAGGGGGAGAAACTTGCCATGCGTAGCAATAGCAATAGCACTTAGACTTATATACCGCTTCATAGTGCTTTACAGCCCTCTCTAAGCGGTTTACAGAGTTCAGCATATTGCCCCCAACAATCTGGGTCCTCATTTTACCGACCTCAGAAGGATGGAAGGCTGAGTCAACCTTGAGCCGGTGAGATTTGAACAGCTGAACTGCTGAACTGCAGTGCTGCACTTTAACCACTGCGCCACCTCGGCGTAGCGGGTGGGTGGGCGCGCGCACGCACACCCTTTCCCCACGTGACGATCGCACCCATCAACTTTGCCCATTCCAAAGAGGGGAGGAGGTATTTTCCCCCGATTTGGTGAATTGGAGGAGAGGGGCGGGTTTACCTGCCGGGGGAGGTAAGGAGCGCCTCCTTCCTATCCCGGATTACTTTCTGCTATTGCCAAGAGCCCGGGAGCTTCTAATGATTGACACCCAGAGAGAGACACGCGCCCATTGCCTGCCTAGCCCGTTTGGGTTAGGATCGAATCAGCTTGATCCTAAACGACCTGTTTGAAAAGAGAGGCCCCTCCCTCTCCTTTCCTTTCTACGTTAGCCTCTTTCTTAGATGACTGGTCTCCATTCCCGGGCCCGCCATTCTTTTTGGGAATCTCTTCTGGTTGGTTTTGGGAATGGAAGGAGGAGGAAGGGCATGCTGGTTCCCCAATTTCCCTATTATGTCATCCTCCATTATTTCGGGAGAGAAATAAGATCGCGGGTGATTTTAAAAATAAAATAAAATTCCCTATATTTTCTTTAGGTAAGTTAGAATGACCCCTGATTTATCCCAGTGCATTCCTCAAACTAGGGGCAGAGGGAAGACAGGCAGTGTAATTTGGGAATATGAATGCATTCATATAAATATAAATATAAAATATAAAAATATTTTATATTTTATATGTGGATATGTGATTGACAGATATTTCAAAGGGCTTATTAAATGAGAACCCCAAGTAAATTCAGGCTGTGGTTGAAAACTTGAAAGTTCTACTTGGTCATTTAGGAAAAATAATCTCCCAATTTTTTTTAATTTTCTCTGCAAATAGAACGTTCATTTAAAAAAAATAGATGAATTCTCTCTACCTCGTGCTATAAAGACGAGATGTAAATTTGTAAGCAAGACATATTTTTACTATGAATATACTTCGTAAAATCTCTACAGCAGAAACTGAAAGTCGGGTGAGATTTAAGGCTGTAATTGGGAAACCAATCCATTGTTTTTTCTAAGTTTTTACTCTCCACGGGAGAACGTTTTTAAATAATTTAGATCGAGCTAATGAAAGGTCTGAGGTCTTAAGTGAAAACTTTGAAATTATTAATTGCATTTTAATATGCACTCTGAAGCGGTGTAATCGCAACTACTCCTGTTTTACAAGGAAGAGGCTGGTCTTTATTTTTTTAAAAATCAACTGGAATTATAAAATAATACGGAAAGGATATTCGCTGGTATTCACATCGGTCAGTTAGCTTGAAAAGTTACCGAAAGAAGACACCGTATTTGCTCCCTGCCCCCAAATAAAATCCTTGGCGGGGCTAACCAAGTTTGTTTACGTTCATTACAGATCTTGGCTTTGCAGGGCACAATCCGGTTTTAATCAAATCCTGGGGCGGGAGGGGAGAGGTGGCCAAAGCGATTGGAGCATACTCCTGAGCCGAGACTCCTTTGCAGGCAGGGGCGCTGGTGGATGTATCCTGATGTCTATATTATCTCGCCGCAGTTCCAGGATTGATGGGTTGGAGTGGGCGGGCCCCGGTGGCTGCTTAAAAGACAATCGGCTAAAATGAGAGGCGATCAGAGCACCAAAAGGCGATGATCGATGAAAGGAAGGGAGGGAAGAGGAAAATCCCCCGAAACGCGTGCACGAGGGACGGGAGAGACGCGGACACATACTTGGGGAATGATGGTGGGTGGGTGGGGGGAGGATTCACGTCTCTCCTCCTAGCTTAGCTCTTATCTGAAACGGTTTGGTTTGTTGCCTCCTCCCCCCCCCAACTGAGGAAGGGGATTCTGTCTTTAGTCCACCAGAACTCTGCAGCTGTTTGCGCTCTCCTATCCCCTTCCCCTTCCCAACCGATGTACATTTTGAGTTACATATTTTGAGCGGAAATGGCCCATTTGATGATCCTGGAGGGGAAAAGAGCCAAAGGGCTAAAGTTCCTTCTTCCTCATCATCTTCCCCGCCCCCCCCCCCATCTTGACTCTGCCAGCGGAGGGGTTGCAGATGGGGCAGGGAGAGGTCATGCCTGATTTTTGTGAGGCATCTTGTGGTCTGAGGGCAGAAGGAGAAGGAAGGGGAGCTTCCCAGTTCGCCTCCCTCCCCTCAACCCCAACCCCTCCCCCTCCTTTTGGGGGGGGATTGGGGGAGATTTCACGGCTGGCCGAGGACAATGGCCAGAGTGACCAGTACGAACTCGGGAGGGCAAATAGCCTCTCCATTTCCGGTGCTCAGTTCAAACTGGACAATAACAGCCAGCTATTTCCCTGAAGCAAGGCTGAACTCTTTAAAGGGACAGCAACTTCATCTTGGGAAACTTTCCCATTCACCCTCCCGTCTCCTCTCTTTAAATTTTACTCAAATACTGGTAGCGGAACTGGAGGTAAAAATAATTTTATCAGTATGCATTAGTCCCTTAGCATGTTGGATGCTTAAAACAAGCCTAGGAAGGGGGGGGTGCTTAAGTGGGCACACAAAGCATGATGCAAAGAGACTGGTGTTTGCCAAAGAAATGAAGGGCCATTGACTTGGATGTACTGACTATAAACTTATAATATAAAACTGTTATAATGTTAGTACGGGTGCCCAAAATCCAGGTATTTGCATAAGATAGTTGAGGGAGAGGCACTGAAAGTAAGAATACTCAACATCTATTCCAATCACAGCTGGTTTACAGGTCCAGTACAAATATGTAGTTTATAGACATCATGGTACTCAAAAGAACAGAGCTTTTGGAAAAGCAAATTGATTAAGGTGTGTGTGTGTGTGTAAAGTTTTCATACATGTGTGGTGTTCAGCAAAACAATACAGTTGCATCTATTTCAGATACTTGCTTTCATTATTTCAGTATTCACTATTTCAGATCTTGCTTTCATTATGTTTCTGAAAATGACACGGCATAATTTTTAGAGCTGGTTTCCTCAAAACGCTTTATCAATCAACTGTTTGGAAATCTGCTAAAATATATGCTGCTCTTACTTCATTTTTATTTATTAACTAAAAAACTTTCTTTGCTCTCTCTTGCTCACACTTACAACATTTCCATTCAGATCCCCCCCCCGAATTTAATGTTATCAGAAATTTGATATGAATAACTTTCATATATTAAATAATTTGAAGAGCACTTTTTTTTAAAAGGACCATATACATACTTGCAGTTAGAATTGTAGAAATTTGCACAAAGATGCATTGAAAAACAAACATTAACATAGCCACTGCATTTAATGAAGCTTATGAGAAACTTCCCTCTCACATAATATATATGGACACAGAAACTTATGGACTTTTATTATAATCACATACTCTATTTGCTATCTTAGTAACAAAGGACCTCATGTTAGACTTTCTTGTAGCTGTTTAAATGTCTGTGTAGGCATCAATACTATACACTAAATGTTGACTGAACTCAGTGGAATTTACATCCCAAAGGATGTACATGGAATTGGCCTATCTGGTGACATTATTAAAGAAAAATTGTTTTTTTCTATTAGCATTGCACATAAGGAAGATGTCTTCGCCTCCAGCACCATCCTACTTCTGTTCTCATTAAAACTCACTATTATCAGTTTCAATAATCATCATAAAGACTCCAGTCTTTTGGAAGTGCTGGTTAGTAGAGATGGTGGTGAGCTTGATAAAAGCTAGACTAAGCTACTCATCTCTACCAATAACTAATGGTTAAAGTTAAACAAAGGACCCAAGAGGGCCATTGCCCAATGTGGAAGTTTCTGCATTCACATTTTATTCTTATTTGCTTGGGTTTATTTAATCTTTACTTTTTCTTACTGGGGCTCACTCTGAAAATAGAAAAAATGAAGTGGGAATTTAAAGGGAAAGACATTCTCTTTGACAAGCAATTCACAAAATACAAGTGCTGGCAGTTAAGAAAATCAGTGTTAAATGGGATTGACAATATAATGCCCTACTCAAAAATCCTATTTCATTAAATACGGTCAGTGAACAATGTAGAGAGAACCACAGTTTCTACATTTTTTATATTCCAGTTTCTATATTTTCTGTAGCTTGGCTTTTGTGAGTGTGCATGTGAGAAAACTAACAGTGTTACATTTTGAGTAAGGATGGAAAAAAAATAGATGAAGGAGTCACTTGAAATCTCACGCTCTGTCCAAGGTGCTGATCTGCTCGCTCGATTGTGTTCTTGCGCTCTCCAGGGTGCTGAAATATACCATGGTTACACACTGTCCAGGATTCTGAGAGGGGAATTAGAACAATAAAATGAAATCACAACAAAATCTGTTAAGACTCGCTTTTTTCCTTAGTCATGACTTTTCTTTTCAATATTCCTGCATCCACACTATTAAAATTATTTAGCTCTGGAAAATGGAAAGGAACAATCTCAGGCACAATTTCAGCTTTCTGAAATAAACGGAACATGTTCTTTTCCCTTGTGATGCAATGAAGTACATGGGAAATAAATACATGGTACATCTTGCAAAGGCTCAAAAAAGAATGTATTATCTACAAGAAGTTAATCCACCCAAAATCCTTGGTTCCTGTGCAAAAAGATAAAGTTCTATATGGAATGCATTGCTTTTGTTTTTAAGCTTCAGTTGATTAATATAAAGCATGAGTAAATATGACATTTATAGACACTATGATAACGTTTTCAAGGGAAAAGGAGAGTTCAAGATCTAAGGTCTAGATCAGGTGTGTTCAACCTTGCAAATTTTAAGACTTGACTTCAATGCCCAGAATTCCTCTGGCAGCATGGCTGGTTGGGGAAATTGATATAAACCTCCTAGAATGCATATGGGTCAATATAAAAGGAGAAAAGAATGATATTGCTATTTGTGTATACTACAGGCCACCCAACCAAGCAGAAGAAATAGATAATTTTTTTGCTAATCAATTAACAAATGTATGTAGAAAACATACCACAGTAGTAATGGGAGATTTTAACTACCCTGGTATCAACTGGGAAACTAACTGTGCAGCAAGTGGGAGATCAAACAGATTCTTAACCAACCTAGTTGACAATTTTGTCATCCCAGAGGTAGAGGAGGGAGCTAGAGGAAAGGCTATACTGGACCTGATTCTTTCTAACAGACAAAAAGTGACAGAGGGAGTTGAAGTTGCCAGAACTTTGGATGAGAGTGACTATGTCATATTGGAATTCAATATAATGCAAACACAAGCAATAGAACATAATCCAACCAGTGTCTTAAAACTTTAAAAGAGTTGATTTTAACAAACTCAGAGAGAACCTAGGAAAGATTCCATGGATGAAAATCCTAAAGAGGAAAACAACTTAAGAAGCCTGGGAAACTCTGAAAAATATGATCATAAAAGCCCAGTCCATACAATATCACTGAAAAAGAAAAACAAGAAATCAGCATGGTTTCACAAACATCTGATAAATTGAAAGACAAGAACAAAAAATGGAATGAGGGCACATAACTAAGGCTGAATATCAGCAGGTAGCCTGAATCTGCAAAGATGAAGTCAGAAAACAAAGGCTCAGAATGAACAAAGACTTCCAACAAAAGTCAAAGATAATTAAAAAAATCTTTCAACATATAAATAACAAGTAAAAAGTGAAGGAAACAGTCAGTCCACTAAAGAGAGAATATGGCAAGGAAGTAACAAGCAATCGAGAAAAAGCAGAGCTGCTTAACTCATTCTTTGCATCAGTCTTCATGCAAAAAAGAAACTATAGTCCAATCTATAAAAAAACATAACCGTAAAAGATAGACTAGAAATAAAAATTGAAATAAACAAGAAAATGTCTGATCTTGACCAATATAAATCACCGCGATCTAACAAATTACATCCCAGAGTTCTGAAGGAGCTGCCAGATGTTATCTCAGAACCATTATATCTTTCAAAAATCCTGGAGCACCAGGGAACTACCTGAGGATTGGAAAAGACCTGATGTGGTTCCCATCTTCAAAAAAAAAAGGACACACACACACACACACACACACACACACACACACACACACACACACGACCCAATAAACTACAGACTAATCAACCTAACATCAATACCTGAAAAGATACTGGAAAAGATAATCAAAGCACCAGAAGGCAAGACAAGAAACAATGGGTGGAAACTAATCAAGGAGAGAAGCAACCTGAAATTAAGGAGAAACTTCCTAACAGAGAGGACAATTAACCAGCGGAACAGTTTGCCTTCAGAAGTTGTGAGTGCTTCATCACTGGAAGTTTTTAAAAAGAGACTGGACAGCCAACTTGTCTGAAATGGTAGAGGGTCTCCTGCTTGAGAAGGGGTTGGATTAGAAGACATCCAAGGTCCCTTCCAGCTCTATTCTGAATTGAATTGATTGTATGCCATCGGGTCAGCACTGACTCTCAGCAACCACCAAGATGCATTGATTTTCTTCATGATGATTTGTCCCTAATTTGGTCTTTCAAATCTACCAACAGTGCATCATTGTGGATGGTCCAATCAACCTTGCTGTTGGTCATCCTCTTTTCTTTTCTTCTCCTCCACCTTTAAAAGCATTGGAGGCTTCTTCAAAGAGCTAGGTCTTTGCATAATGTGTCCTAAGTACAGTAGAATAGGTTGATTTATTTTATGATCCAGTCATTTGTTCTCTTGGCTGTCCATTGCATTCACAGGAGTCTTCTCCAACACCAAAGCTCAAAGATGTTCAATCTTCTTCCTAGCTTTCAAAATCCACTATTCACTTCCATAGAGTGTCACAGTGTATTGCTTACACCATTCTGATCTTTGTAGCTATAGATGCATCAGCATGGACTCTGAATCTCTTTTCCAAGCCTTTTGTGGTTTGTCTATCAAGTAATAGTCAAACATTTATTTATTTAGAAGAATTGCAGCTGATTTTTCAACTGAATAATCCTCAAGATGGCTCACAACAGACTGCCATGCTACATAAAAGTTGAGTTCACACATTGTGTTAAGCCATTATGTGTTTTGGTTGGCTAATGGCTTCTTGAAATAGATTATTGCAGCTGTGGTGGTTTATAAGCAAACCATGGGTGAGCAAGATTATAAACCTAGCTAAGGTGTTTTGTGAATCTTTAGCCACAAAGTGTTACATTTCAGCCCTTCAAACCCATGGTAGTTCTGGTAGAGGGCATGAAACAATTGATGAATGGCTCCTTCTTGCGTGACAATCTTCCTAGGTAGACATAGACCTTGCTGCCTGGTCGTCAGTGCATTTGCACACAGAGATTCTGCCTGAACTTGATAATCTTTTTCCCAAATCAATGTCATTTTGCAAGGGCAAATTCACTCTCTGGTTTTCCTGATGTAATCACTGACAAGTATGGTAATTAATGACAATTGTAATGAAAAGTTATCATGTGTGATGTGTAGCCTTGTTCCTCAAGAACCCAGGCAAAACTCCAGGACTTGTAATACCGTGGCCAGCAGGTCATTTGTGACTTCTGACCTAGGCTCAGTGTGAATTGGCGACCTAGAGGTGAAATTCTCCATCTCTCATTAGCAGGCAACTGACACTTTTCCCAACTAATTCTGTACTTCTTTCATGGATTTGGGCTCTGGAAGAAAAATTGCCTCCCTATGCAAAATCATTTTTAAAGTGTCTGAATAAAAAAGAGATACTGTAAATCAATATGATATTTATTATCTTTTCCTGTATAGCTTTTCCTGTATAACTGGAAAAGGACTATAGATAAATGCTGGAGAGATGCAAATGAAGTCTGTTCTCATATTGTAGGTAAGTGGAAGAGTGTTGGAGAGAAATCTTACTTATTTCTAGATTAAGCCTGCAGGACTTAATCTCTGGTGTAACTCTTTGCAAGGTCACCAAAGTGGCTTCTGCAACCCAACAAGACAGACACAGACTTCAGAGGATAATCAGAACTGCAGAAAAAACAATTGCTGCCAATCTGCCTTACATTGAGGACCTGTATACTGCACGAGCCAAAAAGAGGGCTGTGAAAATATTGGACATTAATTGTTTTAACTCCTACCCTCAAAATGACTGCTATAGAGCACTGCACACCAAGACAACTAGACACAAGGACAGTTTCCCCCCGAACGCCATCACTCTGCTAAACAAATAATTCCCTCACCACTGACAAACTATTCACTAAGTCTGCATTACTATTACTATTAATCTTCTCATTGTTCCTATAACCCATCTCCTCCCACTTATGACTGTGTGACTGTAACTTGTTGCTTGTATCCTTACAATTTATATTGATTGTTTCCTAGTATGATTTGATTGCTGAATACCCGTGCTCTGCTACGAAACTATGTGATCGGGCTTGTCCCCTTCTCTCCTCAGGCTTGCCCCACAGAAGCCTCTCCTCTCCTCTCCCCTTCTCTCCCTCAGGCGGGCCCCATTGATCCTCTCCTATCCACTTCTCTCCCTCAGGCTTGCCCCACAGAAAACCTCTCCTCTCCTATCCCCCTTCTCTCCCTCAGGTTGGCCCCATTGATCCTCTCCTATCCCCTTCTCTCCCTCAGGCTGGCCCCATTGATCCTCTCCTATCCCCTTCTCTCCCCCAGGCTTGCCCCACAGAGGCCTCTCCTATCTTATCCCCTTCTCTCCCTCAGGCTCCTCTCCAAATTCCCAGCCAGCAGGTAGGATGAGTCCCGCGCTGGCCACGCCCAAGTGGCAGTTGGAACAGAGTTATTTTCAGGTTGGGAGGGGGAGTAGAATGTCTCCTTAGCATCAGAGCGTGTTAATAATAATATAAGAAATACTAATGATCTGATGGTCATTTCGAAAAATCCTTTCTTAGCGAGCACCTAGAAGCCAAGAGGAACATACGTGCCAAATTTCAGGTTTGTAGGCTTTGCGGTTCTGGAGATTTCGTGATTCTGCGTGAGTGTTTTTCGCTTTTATATATATAGATTCTAAGGAACTTTGCACCAGACAGTAAACTGAGGTTACACATTTCATTCAGACAACTCACACAACATGCCTTAATCAAATAAGCCATGATATAGTTTTGCATAGTTTTGTAGGGTGAAGGTTGAGCCTCTCACATGAGGTTTTTTTTTTTAATTCCGAAGTTTGTGTTTGGGCCAGTCATGTTGTGCTTTTTAATTGTACACTGTCCAGAGTTGCCGGCCAATAAAAAATATATATGTATGAAGCATGAACTCAGCTACACTGTGAATCAAGAAGGGTTTCTCTGAACACATTTTAACTAGAAATGTATGCCAGAAACAGGTTCTGGAAACAGGCCTTTTCAAACAAAAACCACTCCTGGTTTCTTTCAGAGATTGTTTCTCAGCAATCCTCTTTCCCTAGTTATCTACCTAGATACCTAGAAGGTAGTTATCTACCTTCTTTCCACTGCTCCCTGCAAGCCAGCTATGCAAGATCTTTCTTGATGGGTTTGAAGTTTCAGGAGAGATTAGATCATCTTCAGCACAGACTAACTGTATGCCCCAAGAATTTGGTTCGGTCTGAGATTGGATTACATGTATTCTTTTTCTCAGTGGTGAAATCCAATTTTTTTTACTACCGGTTCTGTGGGCGTGGTGTGGTGGGCGTGGTGTGGTGTGGCTTGGTGGACGTGGCAGGGGAAGGATACGGCAAAATCTCAATTCCCTCCCAACTCCAGGAGAAGGATACTGCAAAATCCCCATTCCCTCCCCACTTTGGGGCCAGACAGAGGTGGTATTTGCTGGTTCTCCAAACTACTCAAAATTTCCGCTACCGGTTCTCCAGAACCTGTCAGAACCTGCTGGATTTCACCCCTGCGTTTTTCTTTCACAGATGTACTGTACACGTCAGCTACTCTAGGAACAGACAGACCAGCACTAGTACTTTAGCAGAAACTGGTTTAACTCTTGACAGAAACAAGTTAGGGAAATCACAGAGTGTGGGTTTTGGATGTCTTTTCTAATTCCTTTAACAGCAGGGGTATAAAAGGGTGTCTGCATTTTGTTCTGGGTGCATGTTGCATCTGTGAGTGTACACACAGGGATTCATCAGGGTGTGTATATATACAGTATGCTGCCTGTGTGCACATGTGTGGGGGTTACTGAGTGTCTAATCCAGGTGGATTCATATGGGTTGCTTTTGTATGTTTTTGTTCTCCCCTTGTGTTGAATCCCTCAGTATGTTTTGCACACTAGGAAGCACAGAGCATACTGCAGAGATACTGCTGAGTCACGTGACCAGAGGGAGGAGCTTGGATTGAAGCAGTCAGCAGCATTCTGAATCCCTGGGATGCACTGACTGGGGGAATTGATGGTATCCGGTTCTTTACTGTCCCTAATTGGATCTTGTGCATTTTCAAACCAAATCGTTTCTCTCCCAGTTTCTCCCACTTTAGTCAATTTGGTTCCACTCTGTTCAGTTTTCTGAGCAGTCTCCTGATGATAGACAGTATCTCACACCATTACAATAATAGAATGACAGAGTTGGAAGGGACCTTGGAGGTCTTCTAGTTCAGGGGTCTCCAACCTTGGCAACTTTACGACTTGTGGACTTCAACTCCCAGAATTCCTCAGCCAGCATGCGCTGGCTGAGGAATTCTGGGAGTTGAAGTCCACAAGTCATAAAATTGCCAAGGTTCAACCCCCATTATATTTTTTTCAACTTCCTATTGGTTTAGAAAGAATAGAAAGTACATTTGAGTGTATTCATAGCATCTGCTTGTGTCAGTTTGGAGTGGACAATCTGTGGCCCTAAAACATTCCAGACTCTTTATTTTCAGCCTCATTCTTCTTCACCTTTGGCCAGGTGAGGAAACAGACACTATAAGAAAGCATCTACACTACAGAATCTTAAAAGCCTGACATTTTCTCTCTTTCCTTCTGATAGCAAAAAAAACCTACTGCAGTGGAATTTTGAGCTTTTTAAAAAAAAACAATAACTGGGCATTAATTCTCCAAAAGGCTTAGTGGTTGCATTAAAAGGCTATAAAGCTGCCTACAAAGAATGCTGCTTACTGTTGGTTTAAAGCATTTGTATCATGAATTTCAGCCAGAATGGTTTCTGGGAGGTGTAAAAGATGAATAAAAGCAATCTGTGGCTGAGTTTGCACATCACCTTAATCATAATGTGCTCAAACATAGTTCTTTGAGTAAATCTTAATTGTCTGGATTTGTACAATACATAAAGCGCATTGGCTGTTTTTGCACAACACACTTTGCTGAGTAGAAATTAGCCCCTCATACAGTGGAAAATGAGATCTAATTATGTGATTCAATTCCCAAACAAACTCAGTGATTGGGTACCGGCTCTCAACTCCAACCAGACTGACCTAAGGATTTATGCTGAGTGTCTCATTAAAGAACTGAGCAGAGAGGAAAAAGGTGTTGACAAGACGCTACCACAGGCACTTATGATGAATTAAACAGAAGAAGTAATAACCCACAGTATAAGACACCAGGTAAGCAATCCAACAAAGCTGTTAATTTATTTCATTTTTATTTATTTGATTTCTATAGCTGCCCATCTCAACAAGTGACTCTGGTCTCTAGGAAACATTTCCTAGGTTTATTACAAGATATGGCTAAAAATTCCAATTTTAAAACTATAACATTAATGTGATGAAGGAAGAAAATCAATACGTTTATGGGTGTGATATTACTTCACCTTAAATTGCAACATTTTAATGCAAATCAACAACTTCATTTGCCACTATGACTTCGTAAGGGAGGGGAGGAAAGGAAGACAAGAAAGAAGTAGGCTGTTAGTACAGAACATGCTTAAGTAGGAGTAAGGTACTAAGCTTATTAGGTTTCACCTTGTTATATTTCACAATATTTAAAAAAAACATTTTAGTTTGTATTTAATTTTTTACAATTTTAATCTGTTTTTATGTTCATAATTGTTTTTTAGATCTCTATTTTTACTACATTGTAAGCTGCTCAGAGTCGCTATGGACAGCAAGATGGGTGGCGGATAGATTTAATAAATAAGTGATAGTGAATTTTTGAATGTTGGTGTAATACCCATGAAGGTTGCACATTATATGGTTCCAGATCATTTGGTTAGTTTTACACTAACCAAAGTGCATTGTAAAAACCTACAAAATGGCTTAATTCAGCAATTCCACTGTAAATGAGTTATACTATACAACTGTAGCCATGAAATGCCATACATGGTGCACCCATGGCCAGCAAGTTGGGCTGCTGTACAGCTACTAGATCTCAGCTTCAAAAGTCTTGATGACATCTAGTGGTTGTCTGTATGTTTGGTACATCTGGTAGTTCCAAACTGCCCAGATTCTTTCTGGCTCAATTAAAAAAAAAAAGCGGAACAAATATGTCAAGCGTGTCCACTGCAGTGAGGTCATTGCAATGCTATCCTGCTCCAAATTGCCCATAGACAACCCCTCAAATTAGAAGGCTAGAGCGTCTGACCTCAAGAAGTTGACTGTTCCCACTTAAAGCAAGAGATTCTAAGCAATAGGAAAATGAGATTCCTGTGGTCACTTACAATGTGTCTATTATTCCCTTTACCTGTTTTGGTGAGTGGTCTTCATGTGTGTCATACAATAGATGAAAAATGGACGGTAACTTCGGAGAATAAGCTACTGTTTCACCAAAGCACCTTGGAAGGCTACGTTTCGAATCTGTTGAAAGGCAGCAACATTACAATTCGAAAAAAATCAAACATTTGCATTTCTCTCTATCTCTAAAGACTTTTCTCCTCCTTTTTTGAAAATTGATTTCTGTACTTCGAATCTCCCAAAATGCTTGCAGATTTAATACAAGATTTCTTAAATATTTAAGGGCAACATTCTTCCAAAGTGAAATTGTTGTGCACCCCCTGCTGATCATAAAAAGAAATATCAGAAAGTCTGATTTTCTAGGCAAATTTATTGACAGGAGAGTCCACCAGCTTTAAGGATAGTTGCTTCATAACTGATTATGATTTACACACCATATTAAGGAGGAATAATGTAGTTTATTCATCCTTGGCTCCATTGTGTGAACCCAACATTTATGATTTGTAACCGAATCATAGTTTATGGTTTTGCATGCTATATTAATCAAACTTCTCTGTTTAAATCATTATTACATAAACCATGGCTTAGTATGCTGTGAACATGGCTTACATATCCTTCAATTGTCTATTGGAATGAGAATCAATGTGTCCTGTGCTTCTTCACATACTTTACTCCAATTAATTAATATTTTTTAAAAAAACTGGTAATGGAATCTAAGTTTGTTTTCTTCCCCCTTTTCTGTCATATTATATTTTAAACCTATTACAGTATTATTTGATTGATAAGCTATTTTTTCTGGTCAAAAATCTACCAATAGGAAGTACCAGGTTATTCATTTTAATAATTAATAAATTATTAATTATTAAATTTTTAATAATTTAATAATTTAATAATTTTTTAAAAAAATTCCCAAAATAAATAAATTTAATTTTTTTAAAAAAAAAGATGGCGGCACCCATGAACCGGCACCGACCGAACCGGTTCTGTGACACCATCATGACGTCACCAGCGGGTCGCTACCAGTTCAGGCGAACTGGTCCGAACCGGGAGCAACCCACCTCTGGACTAGAACTCACTGTCTCCTGGTATCTAGCCTAGTGCCTTAACCTCTAAGACCACATTGGCTCTCTTATGTCTTTTAATAAAGTGTTTTAACCTGAGAGGTGCTACGGGACTCTTTCTGATTTGGCTACAATAGACTAACAGGTCTCTCCTCCTACAATAGTCAAGTACCGTAATTTAGAAAGTTATTCTGGGCATGCCGACTCAAAATGAAAAGCCATTGAATCCAATGTTTGAGGTAGTAAAATGAAAAGAGAATCAGAAAGAACTTCCAAAGTGGCAAATACAATTTAATATAAGAACATGCAATGTTGTTCATGTAGGGACTAAAAAAAAAAACACCAAACTTCATATATACATTAATGAGAATTGGTACAGGAGGAATAGGGTTAGCACTTATGATCTCGCTCTTTAAATTGATCCTACTTTTAAGATATAAGCCATCCAGAGTTGTTTGGTGTTGGCCAGCCTCTGGAATATATTAACTAACTAAATAAACTGGAAGCCATACTTAGGTTCACAAAGAAAGCTGGGATATTAACCATCAATAAAGTTATTACTTCTTATGCAATTTGCTTTTGTAATGTGCCAGCAGCAACCCAGGAGTGTTTGGCAGAGATCATCACTGTGCATTTCTCAGTCCTATCCAGGCAATGTTAAAGAAATATAGTTTTTCCGGTTCCTTTAATGATAGTTGGTGGTCACTTGCTCAAATCATGGCTTCATTAGAAAGAAGTGGATGGTGATCTTTCTAAAATGGACTTTCTGACCCTTGGTGACCTTTTGCCCTTCTGTTGACAGCCTGTAAATCTTCTGTCCCAGTCCTCCCATTTCCCCCAGGTATGTGCTGCAAAACGAGGAATGGAGGTGTGCATTCTATATCCAACAATGCTTCAAAATATAACCATGAAGGAGATCATTCTGTGCTATGTTGGACCATCCCTGGAATTAGGTACCACCAGCAGTTTAACATCAGTAATGGACTTTGTCTTGGTTGGATTCATCATTACTTTATGGTGTAGAAATCTTCTCTCAAGGTGAAGTTTCATAAAACAGAAATGAGCTACTCTTCCTGTCCAAAATAATGTGGATAAAATGAAAATAAATACATTTTCCCCATCATTCGCTTACAGTATCACAAATACGTTGGATTTAATGTTTTTCTGAGATATGACAGCTTCATGCTTCATTGCTTTCTTGGGGGCTCATTGAACACATTGCCCTACCTTATGGCAAAACCACTTCTGAAAATCTTGCCAAGAAAAGTGCAGTCTTCTCCAGTCACCAGGAGATAATACTGCATGCATTAAATACATGCATGCATGCATGCATGCATACATACATACATACATACCATGTTTCCCCGAAAATAAGACCCTGTCTTATATTTTTTTGAACCCTGAAATAAGCCCTTGGCCTTATTGCCATGCACTCAAAAGCCCAATTGGGCTTATTATCAGGGGATGTCTTATTTTGGGGAAAACAGGGGTACATACATACATACATACATACATACATACATACATACATACATACGCAGAACTATCATAAAAGACAGAAATATGATTAACTGCTTATACAGATCAAAGATGGGTTACAAATGAATAAAACCCAGCCAAGATCAGTAACACATTACTGAGTGTATGCGTATCCCCCAATAACACTGTTATTGAGTTATTAAGTTCATTTTATTGGACGTTTATTTATATTTTAATGTGCTCTTGGGAATCTTTGATGTGAACGCAATATTCATTTTTTATTATTAGTTTTGTAATTAGAACTGTTTTAATTAATAATTTCAGTCACAATTCTAGATCAGAAAGGTATCATCCTGCACATCAGTTTTGGTTGCTGCTGCAACAAACTTTAGAAAAGTTTTATCACCTGGGAAAACAAGTGGGCATCAATTACTATCTTGTTGGGAGGAAAACCTTGCAGACGTACAATACATTGTTGGTTTCGATTTGGATGATTTGCTGGATTTTAAATGTTATCTTTTTGAATAAAGCCCCGCTTAAGAAAAGTCATTTGTATGTAATACTACACCTAAGTAATGTGTTTCATGGGGGTGAAGCCTTTGCTGGTAAGCAAACTAACTTCATTATGGCTCTTGATTCCTCCTAATGCTTCAGTGTGTGGTGAAACACTTTTGAGGATTCCTGCCTGGAAAACAAAAGGCCTCTAACAAAGCACAGCTGGCCATCCATGATCTGGTAGACTGAAGGTCCACCATACCAAAAACATCTTCTGCTATCATCATCCATTGCACAACTTGAGTTATTTATAAAAAAATAATAAAGAAGGGCTTAAAATCTAACATAAACAAGCCAACTTTTATTCAGCTCCACAGAAACTTTAAACTCTGGGCCCCTCATCAGTTTGCCTTTCCAGGCTGCTGTCTTCTCTGCTGCTCTTTATTTGCACATCAATGACCTTTGCCTAAGGGCAAAAATCAATATTGGAGGTCAGGGTCTAACACTCCCCCACCTCCTGGGGTTCCTCAGTGACCAGTGCACTGGTCAGTATCTATAATGATTCCCAAAAAGTGATTGAGGAGCTGTCAGGCAGCTGTCTACTCCAATCACTGAGGAGATGGCGTGCTCTGGATATATTGATTCAGCAAAAACAGAGGTGGGTTTTCATAGAATCTACTGAATGTAGCACTTGGTTACTATTTTAGTCCCAAACTTACAATATGGAATATCATTAATTCAGATATCATTTCCCCCATTTGGCTATTTAATATTTTACATTCACATGACTACATGATGGATGTGGAGAAGATGGAAGGAAAACTGTCCTCCCTTAGGTACTACACTGGTCTTACATATATATTTATATCATGCTATATCGTTCCATTAGGCTAATATGCTAACAATTTGGAAAACATTGCTTGTATTTTGTTCATAGAACACTTCAGGTGAGGTAAAGACCTAGTAGATGCATTCTTACAATATGTTCATATACAGAATATAGGTCAATTCAGTTATCAAGTGGCATTGTGTAAATGCAGCCTTAACATACCCTAAATCTAAAAGAGAGTCACCTACAAGTGATAAATGCTTGTCACCATTCGACTGATTTGCAGGATGCTCACCTTGTGGTTAAGGCACCCATCTAGAACCTAAGAAATGATAAGTTCTAATCTCGCCTTAGGCATGGAAGCCGGCCTAGTGACTTTAGGCCAGTCCCTCTCTCTCAGCCCAAACCACCTCAGAGGGTTGTTGTGGAGAAAATAAGAGGAGGAAGCAGTATGTTTGTATGTATGGAAGGAGTATGTATGTTTGCCACCTTGAGTTATTCATAAAAATAAAGATAAATAAATAAAGTGATTTCTGTCCCTATAAAGATAAGGGAAGGACATTCTCAAAGGCTATAGGTCGGTCTTTTTTAAGTAGCCCTCTAAAATGTGAGACAATGAAATCCAAAGTCAAAGCAGAGTTGGGATTTACAATTTTTAGTTTCTCTTTTTGCTTTAGGGTATTGAAGCTACCCAAAGGCTTGGACATCTTCCCTCACCCCGTCCCACCCTTTATTTATTTTTTGTTTGTTTGAAAAAGCAGCAGGAAATTGAATTCTGCCTCTCACAGTTTTCACCGAAATTCAGCAGGATGATATCCAGAGGTTCACCATTGCAAGAAAGAGGTTTGTAATCCATGAGTCACAGATTACCAGATAACAAAAAGTCAACCAAGCTTGTTCAGGTCACAGTTTCATCTACCTGGGGAGTCAAAATCCAGGGCAAGCCAATCAGATGTCCTGAAAATTCTGGTCTGCAATTGCAGACAGCTCTTTGAATTGTTAATAAAATAACATTCCACTGTTTTGACATTTTCTCCTTAAAAAACATACTGTGGAAAAATATATGAAGATTACACAATAGAGTGTGCTGAAATATGGAACTTCAAATATTTAACCATCTAAGGAAAGTTTAATTTGAAGCCCCGATAGCTAGGATTGAATATTAGACTAAGTTATGATTTAACCTTTGTTATTTTCCAATCAAATTACAATTCTATCTTTCTGCTACTTTGTCTGCCAAGCCTGGGAGCCAAACAGGATTTTACTTTGCAGCCCCGTACTGGTTAGTTGTAACAAAAAAAAAAAAACCCTAAGAAAACCTGAATTTAAAGATAAAGATTCCCTCAGTTTGACTTCTGGTTACCACAAGGAGCCAGCCATGTGGCTACTATGGCAACCATAGGGTAGTCATTTGCCAATGCAATCAATATACACATTTAAATATATTCAAGACAAAAATAATTTTAAAAAGCTGTTTACTAAAAGTAGGCAGATATAGTAAACATTAATAAGCTTATTCTTCGTGTAGCTCAAATGCCTTCTTTCCAAATAAAAAATGAAGGTTCGTTTGAATGAACCTTTTTTCCTGGTGACCAAGTAGAAATATCCATATACAGTAGTTTCCTTGACAAGATTATGGAAGTGGTTAACCATTGCCTTCCTTAGCTACATTTCTTCAGGTTCAGGCCTCGCCTATAGCCTGTTATTTCCTGGGGGTTAATCATCCAGGTACTAATTAACTAATCCTGATTAAGGATTGTTTTTTTTTTTTGAGAACACCAACGGTTAGCTAAATGTTGCCATAAGGTTGTCCATAAGGTGTGGTTAAAAAAGGCAACATCACATCCACAACGATATGACCAACTCACAATTATGTGAATCGCACTAAAACAGACAGCGCTTTGACTGCCCTGTCAAGACAGCCATCTTGATGGTTTTCTTACCATACTTTGAGGACATCCCTATTAAATGCTGTCACATTAACATTAAAATAAGCCATTAAATCTAATTCTAAAAGGCATAAAACCTTTGGCACTAAAAGTACTACTATAGTAGTACAGCACTTATAAATAAAAGAAACTACTTATTTGAGTTAGAGCGATCAATATGTAAGTTAGAGGAAGAGACACAGCAAAATCTGCAACCTGGATGATAGTTGGTGCTACCATAAGGATAGGACTTGGGTGTAGATCCTCACAGGAAGGCTCAGACAGCAGAAATGAACCAGAGGGTGTCTAAATGAAGTAGAACTAGCTTACTCTTGACAAATGTATCTTTTCTTTTATGTACACTGAGAGCATACACACCAAAGACAAATTCCTTGTGTGTCCAATCACACTTGGCCAATAAAGAATTCTATTCTATTCTATTCTATTCTTATACTTTGCCAGATGTATAATAATACAGCAAAACCTCTGGCCACAACCATAATTCGTTCCATAACTTTGGTCGCAAACCGATTTGATCGTGACCCGAACTTAATTTTGGAAATTTGGCACTTACAAAAAAAATGTCACGGAAGGGAAAATCGGCTGCGGGGAAAAAAATGGGAATTTTTTGGTCGGAACCCGATTTGGTCATGGTCAGAAGCGTTTATGACCAAAGGTTCTACTGTATTCTGAAGCCTTAAAAAACGGACAATTCCATCTTGGACAACTCAATTTGTGACCCACTTAGTCAAATAAAGACTTGATTGGTTGCTGAGAGAACTTCAAATTGCAGAGGGACAAAAATGTAATACACTAAATAAATAAACAACAGTCTTAATTTTGGGTAATGATACAAATTTCCTAGAGCATTCACAAATGATTTAAGAAAAGCACCATAAATACATGTACAGTAAACATAATTATTATGTCCACAGAACACATCCAAATCAGTTAAAGACTTACTAGGTGCATGTGCATTGTTCTTTATTTAAGCACAACACCGTGCAAGGCAACCCAAGTCAAATCATAACATATTCACAATACAATATCATTTACCAGCCAGGCTCATCCAATGTCCCAGTCCAGTACCTGAGAGAAAATAAGGAATTTAAAGCAGGCCAAGAAGCTTAGGACCAAACCTTGGGAAGTAACCTATTCCAGTGGTTCTCAGCCTGTGGTCTGCAGACCCCTGGGAGGCCATGATGTCATCACAGGGGGGTCTGCAAAGGCTTGAAGAAATATTATGATTTAAATCTTGAGTTAAGTCTTGGGGCCACAAAAGGTATTTAAAGAGGGTCCGTGGTAAAGAAAAGGTTGAGAGCCACTGACCTACTTAAAAGTAGTTTTATTAGTAACCAGCACTCTGGAATACACCCAAAGTTTACAGGAAGCTAGTGCAGCAAAATAGCGGTGTTACATGAGTGTATCAGGATATGCCCATAACTATCTGCACTATAAGATTCTGGACCAACTGTTTCCAGATTGTCTGCCCTCACTTAGAATGCATTACAGTAGTCCAAGTAGATGACCATGGTATGACTGGCCATGAGCAGGGCTCCCTATCAAGATATGAGTGCAACTAGCACACAAGATGGAGTTGTGCAGAAGCCCTTTTGACCATGACTTCCACCTGCTCTTCATGAAGGAACCATGAGCTAGTGGATAAAGCTTATATTGTTTAAACTTGGTTGGGTTTGTAGCTTTTTGGATCTTTTTTTATGTGGATTCAACTTGCTTGGCTAGTTTATTGTGCAATGGATGTGTGAATCCAGAAAATCAGCTAATTTCATTAATTGTGTTAAATATGCCTGGCAACCAGTCAATGAAAGCAAGATAAAACAACCACAAATCATATACAAATCTACCTATAAAATTTGTGGTGGAAACAGTTTTGGATTATGGATTTATTAGCTTACACTATTTCGTAAAAAGCTGCACTGGTGATGGGAGGCCAAGCAGCAAAGTTTGCACTTTCAACAGACACATCGACCTACAACCAGCCTATGAACTCCTCAGAATTCAAATCAACTGCACAACCAATCAGCAACGCACCAACCTTCAACCAACCCACACAACCCCTCCCAAACAGCACTTCACCTCCCAATGACCCTCACCTGACATGACTCCCCATCACAAGACCCTCACTTGACATACCCACTCCGACCCATCACAAGGCCCTCACTTGACACACCCACACCTGACCACTCAAAGCCTTTATAAACAGAAAAACAGACACAGACATCCCCTAAACGCTGTTGAAGATATTACCTAGCTTGGTAACAAAACGCTTGGAAACCAACCCACAAGCTTGGGGATTGAATCTTCACCTTCAAAGTTTGCACAGTTTAGAGACAGGGTTTTTTAGCTGTTGCAACTTTGCAAAGCAAGGCCACAATGATATACCATTGTACCGCAACTCTCTTTGCAGTGTTACCATCATACATCCGGTTCATGATTCAGTTGGAACCTGCATCTTCTATCATGACCAGATGATGCTCTAAGGTGTTAACACAGGAACAAAACCTTCAAAAGGGAAATTGATTAGGAAAAAGAAAGATAAATATCTGTTGTGAAACTTCACACTTATAACAATGAAGTAAGCATTCAGGTATTTTAGAGACAGTTGCACCCACTCAAAAATAGAAAAATAAAAGATCAGTCTTTGAACAGAATGGACAGACAGGGGATGTTTACATAACCTAATTAACCTGAACTAATCTGTTTTGTGGGTTTGTACAATATACTGAACCCTAAACTAATTGCGTTGGCTTAGTTCATACATACTAATACACCAAAAACTAATCAAAGTTAAAAGCTTTGCATGCGATATACATAGGTGCAAGGGCTAAATTTGTAAGTATGGTGAGTGAATATTAAACTTAGATAGACAGACAGACAGCATTTTATAAATTATTATACAACCCATGGGCCATTGAGCCATCATTTCAGTTGTCATCATTTTGGAGATATTAACTTACCTAAATAGGTCAACAGAATTACCAGAGGTGGTTAAAAAGGGGGGAAAGGGAAAAAGTCAATACAGAAGCTAGCAGGGAAGCTTGCAAGTTGCTTGGGTAAGTCTCTTTTAGTAAAACTGGTATAGTAGGAGCTGTACTAGCCTATCTCTGGGCACATTTGCTTGCAAGATCTCTGAATTACTGTGGTTTCTCACTATGAGTTCTTTTGCTGCTGGAAGTGCTGCTTTTCCTGTAACGCAATGTGGGCTGTGGGCAAAGGCACTGAGGGTAAATGTTAAGGACTAGTATGAGGGAAACAATAAATAAAGATAGAATACGCAGTTTATAAGAAAAGGGCAGGGAACCTTCTTCTTCCTCATGTTGCTAAAAAGTTCCCTGGCAGGGCCTCAGTCCCAAGAAAATGGATATACATTACTCACACAGAATATCTGCACTATGGAAAAATGTTCTACTGGATCCCTGCCTTATGCTTGGTCATAAAAGGACAAAAAGTCCCTTAAGTAAACTTTCCACGTGGAATTCAGCTTCAAGGTTGAGTTCTGCAAAAGCGTTCACTGCCACGTTCCTTCTTTACATGGCTGATTTACACATTTACACAGGCTTACTAGAGTTTTGTTCCTGTAACGTTCGCCGCGTGCAGCAGCCTTGGGGCCCCTAGGCTGAGAATGGAGGCTGTGGGTACCCATGCGGGTACTAGAGAGATCATGTCTGCCCGACTGAGCCTCAGGCCTAGAAGTAACCTTTGATTTGCTACTCTTTTGCCACCTTTCTTAGTCCCAAAATCCTTGCCAGCTCAGGGGCAGTGCCATGTTTGATTATAAGGAACTATGTATGCAGGGTACTCATTTGGAGTCGTTGCCTTGTTGCTTAAGATTTATTTTATTACTATTTATTTATTTATTGCTGTATTTAATTTTTTTTATTAAGCGCCCTGCCTTGCGCTAAATGGCCTGCAAGAGGCCTTCTCGTAAAACAATCAGAAGCCCAAGCAGGATGAAAGGGTAAGGCCCTCAACAGATGCACAGCACACTCTCGGAAACCACGTGGAGAGGACACACTGACAAAAATGGCGTCTGTTGCCACGAGGCAGCCTACAAAATGGCGGCCGGAAGGGCAATTAAGCGCACTGCGCAAGCGGAGCGAGGGCAGCAAGCAGTAATGGCACCAGGTGCCTGGGAGGCTAAGCAGGCAATGCGATGGCAATACTCCTGATGGTGAAGGCAGTTTGCCTGTTACAGGGTGGCTGTCAGTGCAATAAAGTGCAATGCGCGAAGACACCAGATGCGGCAAGGTCAAATATCAAAATGGCGCCAAGTTGGAAGCTAGGCAGGGAGAGCGATCACAAGCTCCTGCTTAATAAGTTATTCCACCTGCTTCCTGGCCGGTGCGGGGTTGGAGCACAAAAACTCTGGTGGCTGAAAGAGGTCGTCTGGCGACCGCGGCTTCACTGGCTGGGCAACAATATCTCCTGCCCCAGCAGTTGGTGGAAAGCTGCTAACAACGCTATCGAGCGTTTGAAGGGGAGCGCGAAAGCTCCTCCAGCCACTCCGCTGTCTCTGTACAGGAGGCACGAAGCCCTACCGACAGCCTGTTTACTATAATTAATCTCTCAGCTGAGAGGAGGAGCGCGGGAGCCATGAGGTTGTTGTAAGAAGGTGTCCTGGTAAAGGCAACTAGAGTAATAAAACAGTGCCAGGCATTGCCTTCCCCATGACCAGATGACGGGCGGCAGGGCACAAGCGCTCCTCGCGAGGCGGCAAGCGCAGCAAGGCAGATACCAGTATTTTTTGCACTGGGCGCTTAGGCAGCAAGGCAGGTAGATGGTGCATGAGGCAAGTCAAAATGGCGCCCCGGCGCCTTCATAGCAAAGCGGAGAGCGATCAAAGGCTCCTGAGCAAAATTAGAAATCCTCCTGGTCTCTAGCCGTAGCGGAAAGAGGAGCGCGAAAGCTCCAGTGGCCGAAAAAGGTCGCTAGGACCGCAGCTTGGCTGGCTGGGCAATGCTCTCTCTCTCTCTGCCCCAGCCACCAATGGTGAAGCTGCCTACACGCTTCCCGACGTGTAAGAGGGAGCATGAAAGCTCCTCCAGCCACTCCGCCCCGCCTCTGTTCAAGGAGGCACGAAGCCCCACCAACAGGCCTGTATATCAGGAAGTGTTGCTTAAGGAGTTGGAGTGCTGAAGCTCCGGCGGCAGCTCTGGAGGTAGAAACCCCGCTAGCCAAAGAAGGGCCACCTACAGTCAAAGAGGCAAAGAGGCAAATGGCGTTTGAGCGGCTCGAGCCGAGGCTCTGAGCCACAAATGACCAGCAATCCCAAAGGAGAGGGGATCGGCTGGCAACTCAGTTTAGTTGTTCTGTAGAGAAACAGGAGAATGATACAAGCGAATTCTCAATAGTGTGAAGAGCTAGTACCACACGTCCGTCCTTGTCTGAGGACTGAGTAAAGCTGGGGATCCTGGCACAGAGGCAGGGCTAAACAGCTTGAAAGACTCAGTCCTATTGGCTAAACGGACGAGGACAACCCATGTCTGGATGCTAGCTCCACCCTCTATGGAGAAAGGAAGATTTACTTAGAGTCCAAACTTTTCTCTACAAATTGAGTAACATTCAGAACAAAACACGGTAGCTAGGTGGCAGCATTTAGCCAAATGTGATGTAAAAAAACCCAACAGAACCAGACTTAGCACTTGAATAGGAAATTACTATGAAATCTAGAGTAGTTGGGTTGACTATGAAGTTGAAAACGTGGCAAACTACCTCTGTAATGCTGTTAAGAAAACATGCATGAATATATCCAGATCCAGAAACTGATAACTTGGACATATTACCCTTACATTGAGCAAAACACCCATCAAAAGCTTGTTTAGTTAGTCTTAAGGAAAAGAGAAAAAAATTATGGGGGGGGATATCAATAAATTACAATTTCCAGGCCTGTGTCCAATATTCAGCTCTTAACTTGGAAGAAGACTCTGACATAATTGTTCACTAGAAACTTTATTGCAGATAAGAATGAAGTTTTAAAACAGCAGTTGACTGCTTGCTACAGCAAAAATGCCAGAAACCTTTATATACTGTATGTACCCATGCTCCAGAGTTTAATCTTTCAATTTTTTTTTCTTTCTCACTTTTCCAGGTTAAAGGAATTCTTGGAGACTGATCAACTTTGTTTTGGGAATTGCTACATAGTTCTTGCTTTGCCATCTTACACCTTTGTATTAATTATGTTTCTCTGAGCAACCCTTTTGCCTTTCCAACTAACCTCCGAAGACCAGAGCTACATTCTTTTTCTACAGATACAAACCTGTGATAGAATTTTGCACTTCTATAAAGTTCACAAATGTGTCACAAAATCCAGAGTGGTCCATAGTAAGATACCTTCAAGCAGAGGACAGGTATATGAATTTTATTTTGTTAGGAGTTGCTGCCTTATATTATCGACCTCACTGATTATTTTTACATTGATTTGTGGCATTTGTTTTCAGAATATGTCAGAGCTTGGGTCAAATTCTTGGGTGAAATTCTGAGAAAGGGTATGGAAAGTACCCCTCAGCTAGGTGCAAAATGTATTTTGATCACTGAGTCATCAGGCAACTGATATCTCATCTATGCTGCTTGGGATAAAGGGCAATTCTTGTTTGAGAAAATAAGCACCCACAAAGAGTGTTTTCAACTCTTGTTCTCTCCGTCCTCTTTTTTGTATGGGTTGGTTTAACCATCCTCCCCACCTAAAGTGAGAACCAAAGAATAAAGGACACTTCCTGTGAATTCAGATTGAATCATTCATATAGTGCATAAAAGACATTAAGGTGGATTCCCTTTTGCTCTCCCAAAACCGACTTTACAGATGATGGAACAGCAACCCAAACTAAGGTATGTTTTCTTTAACCAGCCAACTCTGTGGAAGCCAAAACTCCTTTTTATGTTTTTTTGCTGGACTATTTAGCAATATTCTATTGCTCTTTGTTTTCTATGTATATAGAAAATTATATATATATATATATATATATATATATATATATATATATATATATATATATATATATATATATATATATATATATATATATATATATATATATATATATATATATATATATATTCACGCACCCTACAAATGCGCTTGATGGTCTTGGCCATTGGTTGTCATTTCTTCGGGGTGAAATTTGGAAAGGCCTGATGGTATGGCATAAATTACTATAAGTGTTTTTAGATCTATAATCTGAGCACCTTATGGATAATGTTATAGTAACATAACGTAACACAATAAATATACTGTAATATACTCTTCTTATAGTTATTTTTACTGCAGAGCTTTTTATAGACATTTATAATTTACAAATCATTTTACTTAAAAAAAAAGAAATTCTAAGAGAGAACAGAAAGATGAAACAATAAAAACACAACTACAAGCAAATAAGGAACCAGCTAAAGGAGACAGAAATGAGAGAACCGAAATAAAACTAGTAAACGGATTGTTTTTAAACAATATTTAGCATAACGATATCTATTTTATCAGCTTTAAGAATCTGTAGTATGCGGGTGGGGGGTTTGTATCTCTTCAACATCCTAGTTACGAAATTGCTTTTCAAAGGAGATAATAATGCATGATATACTAAACCATAAACTGACCACATGAGTTAATTCATATAACACATTAGGTTAAAATGGAATTGGCACCATGCTCAGTATGTTGGTACAAGTTGTGTTTTTTGGTCAGGCAGCAATTCTTATTAACAAGAAACTATCATTAGAAGTTTTGGTGGACATGAAGAAAAGTACCTAAATGTTTGTTTTAAAAGGAAAATTATTACAAAAATGGCTAGCATAAATGTTGCACTGGAAAAAATGGAAAGAATGACAAAGTTATCAATATAAGGTATTCTTTAAAAAAAAATTACCTGCAAGGAAATAAGAATACAAAGAGGTGTTTGCAGCATGAATGCTTCAGTCATGCTGAACTACCCATCATGTCCATGAGCTTTCAGGAAAAGTGCGTAGAAAATAAATTTTGAGTATCAACAACTGATCATCAACAGCGGGTGGAAGAAGATTAGGGAATACTCTATCCAAAAAACCAAGTAAGTGACTCAGAGGAAAACATGAAAACATACTGACTTTGCAGAGATGGATTTTATTTTATTTTATTTATTTATTTGTCAAAACATGTACAAGATAGCAGGTATTGGTATAAACATAAACAAAAGCAAAAGCAAAGTAGGTACAGGTAAATTTGGACAATAGGACAGTAAGACAGGGACGGTAGGCACAATGGTGCGCTTATGTACGCCTCTTACAGACCTCTTAGGAATGGGGTGAGGTCGACAGTTGACAGTCTAAGGTTAAAGTTTTTGGGGTTTGGGGAAGAAACCACAGAGTTAGGTAGTGCATTCCAGGCATTGACCACTCTGTTGCTGAAGTCGTATTTTCTGCAATCGAGTTTGGACGGTTTACATTAAGTTTATATCTATTGTGTGCTTGTGTATTGTTGCGGTTGAAACTGAAGTAGTCATTGACAGGTAGGACATTGTTGCAGATAATTTTATGAACTACGCTTAGGTCATACCGAAAGCGGCATAGTTCTAAATTGTTTAAGCCCAAAATTTCAAGTCTGGTGGTATAAGGTATTTTGTTGCAAGCAGAAGAATGGAGGACTCTTCTCGTGAAATATTTCTGGACTCTCTCAATTGTAAAATTGAAAATTCTCATGCAGTAAGAATTATAAGGGTTGATGTTCCAACAGATCTCAGATTGGAAAATTCTATTCTGGGCACTACTAGTACTTTAAGCTTCTTTTGGATGAAATTACTGGATACTTAAATAATTTGTCATTAGGCCTGTGAAGTGCTTCAAATTCAAATCTGAAAGAGTGCTTTGGAGTGTGCAGGAATTCAAACATAGCAGTTGTTTGAAACACTTCAGGCATTAACGTAGTAGCAGATACTTAAAGCAGCAGTTCCCAAAAAAGACACAGTTGCTTTTATGAGTTTAAGGAAAATTGAGAGCTTGCACACTCTTGGGGAACTTATGAAACATGAAAATTCTGTGTCAAACAAGCAGATCAAGTGATGCACTTGAGTCATACAAAGGGCATGGCCTCTGCCTACTGAAATTCCTTCCTCTCCTGTATTTCATAATCTTTTGGACTTTTAAGACACATATCCTCCAAACCCTTTATTGGAACCTGCTTGATTAGATTGTGGCATAAACCTGCTGTGGTAGTCCCAGTGTTTATCGGGACACTGGGTACCATACACAAAAAAATATTGGATAAAAAATTGGATAAAATTTTCATCTGTCAATTACAAAAAGTACACACTGCTTGGATTTGCACATATACGATGCCAATACATTATGACGTCCTTAGCAGAATATAAATCCTTTCGTGAGTTTCAGTTCACAATATTGTGTAGTGGGAGCCAACTGAGTTTAATTAAAATAGATTAGAATTAAGACAGTATAAACAATAACAAATGTCTACTTTTTCGCATAGACCGGAACAAATTATGGGAATATATACAATTTTACCAGGTTTTAAAATATTAATCAAGTTGAACAAAAGAACCATTGTTGAAAAAGGAAAAATTGTTTTATCGTAATGATAATAGACTGAATATAATATAATATAATAATAGAAAAGAATAAGGAAAATATTGGAAGATATAAGGAAGATAATGATGTAAACAATAACTATATAGAATAAACATGTTTTTGTATCACTAGGCTGTAAAAGGATATTGTCGACGGGATGGTTGACATGTATGTTCAATGTTTTCTATTTTCAAAGATATTTGATACTTTATTTGTATATACATATGTTTACACATGTTTTTATGTTTGTTTGTATGTTTGTTAGTTTTTTTAAACATAATTAATAAAGATTATTTAAAAAAAAGATTAGAATTTCAGTCTTTTTTTTTAAAGATGCTACTTGCAGATACTTGAGTATTTGTAGATATATATTACCAGCTCCTAGGCTGGAATTAGAAACAAAATGGAAATAGAGCTGAGATAAGTTGAAATTATGTAGTTCAACCAGTGAGTGTCAAGACAAATTTGTATTTAGGTTCAGCTGAGAATTCCAGTCAGTTTTCAAAGGCAGTTCCAATAATCCATCAGAGTAATCCAGCCAGCAGAATTGATCCAATATGTTTTTGTTTTACAGCGGAACAACAAATGGGCAGATTTATTCGCCCAATTCTCAGCAGTTATTTTGGCATCTTATTCTTTTAAAAAGAGGATCTTTTTCCCTTGATTCCAACAACATTGCTTGTAATGCCATCATGGCACCAGCCTGTATGTCTCCATGAAAACATTACAACACAAAATCTAATTCATGACAATGCTTCCCACTTAGGATGATCCCTGAAGCAGAAGGGCAGACTTTCAGGAATTGCACTGGCACAAAGATAGACACTAGCCCACCATCTCTTTCAGTTCATTCCTGCTTATTTTTGTTGCTGAATTAAATACAAGGCAGTGGCAGGATTTTCAATTTAACAACGTAGAATGTGGTTCTGAGTTTCCAGTAAACACTAATCCATTATAGCCCTCTATATCTCCATTATCTGGGCAATTATGCAGATTAATTAATATTTCAATTATCAAAGGGATTTACAATTCTGCTCATGTAATTACTCCAAATTTATGAAAAGGAGCATGTTTTAATTACAGAAAGTTAATAAATGCCAATTGTTTTAGTTCTTAAATTCCCCTTAATCATAACATGATAAAAGTTATCAAGCAATGAAGAACACATGTTTGTACACAATTATATAAATTAAAATTTCAGTGTGGATGCATATTTTAATAGGACTTGATGGTATTGATAGCAAGAAATTAACACTTTAATCCCAGAAAGTCATATATTGTCATCCCAAAAGCACTCTCAATATAGCAATAGCAATAGCACTTAGACTTATATACTGCTTCACAGTGCTTCACAGCCCTCTCTAAGTGGTCTACAGAGTCAGCATATTGGCCCCAACAATCTGGGTCCTTATTTTACCAACCTCCGAAGGATGGAAGGCTGAGTCAACCTTGAGCCTGGTGAGATTCGATCTGCCAAATTGCTGGCAGCCGGTAATCAAAAGAAGTAGCCTGCAGTACTGCACTCTAACCACTGCACCACTTTTTCCTTCTTTTAAGGAAAGAACTATTACTAATGAACACAAGTGACCATTGTTATCCATAAGAAAAGAGACCAAGGAAACATTTACTTATCAATACACCAATATATTTCATATCATGATATCATTTAGATACACCTTCTGAATTTACATGTAACAGAACAAGCAAAGGCAATCTATTACTAAAATAGGATAGGACTTGGAGACAAAACAGGACCAAGTTCAATGAGTATATACAGTATAGCAGCGATGGCGAACTTTTTAGACACCGAGTGCGCGTGTGTATGCCCAAACTGAAAGGTACGCACACATGTGTGGACATGCATGTGCACATGTGCAGACATGCGCAGATGTGTACATGCACAGACATGTGCACATGCGCAGCAGAGACCCAAAGACCCGCTGGCCGGCGGGAGGCGGGGAATCCCAACACCGTGAGCTTCTGTTTCGTCGTTTGCAGGGAAACGGAAGCTCACGAAAGAAACTCCACGAAGATCTGACCTGGGGTGACAGCGTGCATGCCAGCAGAGAGGGCTCTGCGTGCCACCTCTGGCACGCGTGCCATAAGTTCGCCATCACAGATATATAGCATCTAAACATAGCAGGGTTTGCTTACCACATTTTAGAGGAAATAATGTAGTATAAACTATCATGTAAAGGGGCACCATTGAATCTAAAATCTTCTGCATCACCAGACAGTGCAATATAAACTTTGGAAGATAGCATCCTTACTTTTTATTTTCTCTTTCCCTTTCTCTCCTTTCAAATGCTCTCCTTTTGATTTTCTCATTCTGAGGTTTATATCCCTTCCTGGTTATGCCTATTCTAACTGGGGTTACAAAAACAGACATTGGCAATTGATTCTGATGATATGTTATTTTTCCAATCTTTTACATAATAATTTGAACCATCAATATTGGTGAACAAAACATAAACTAGACACATGATGAAAGGGTTATCCCTCTCATTCCAAGGATTCAACTCTGCGTTCTTCTACTCTTCCCACAAATGTTGCTCCAGATTCTGCTCTCCATATGATAACTGGACTGAGAGAAGAATGAAGGAGGCGATCAGGATCCCCTGGAGGGAGTTTGCTTTTCAGGAGCGATGCACCTATATTTCAAAGGACCAGTTTTATGGGCCATACTCCATCCATCCCCCAGCTCAAGTTTCTTTACCCGTCAATCTGGACTTCAAGCATGACAGCAACAACAAGGTACCACCAGTATTCTCTCTCCCAAGAGACCATTTAATTCATTGATTCCATTGGTTCAACTGTGCACAATTACACATTCTCGTCCTCCTTTAACTACTATTGATACATTTTCTCCACACCTAGACAACTCCCAGATGACACAACACAACCTAATTTGCACTACTGCTAGCTTTTATCATTTTCGTTTCTTTATAACAAATAAATAACTCTTTATAACACTTTCATTGCAAGTAATCTGAAAGCCAATGCTTCCCCAATCTTCTCACAGCTCTGAATGGCTACAGGTTTAGCACAGATCCACAACGTTAATAGGAAATCCCTAGTCATGGAACTCCCTAGTAAATTAACCAGCTCTCCTTTAATATCTAGGTTCCTCTTTGTATGCAGATACTTTTTTCACTGATACCACCTAAGTGTGCATCAATAAAGGATGATTCCTAATAGCATAGTGATGGCAAGCCTCTAGGGCAGTGGTGGCGAACCTTTTTAGGTTCGCGTGGCAAAAAGGGGGGGTGCGCGCGCTCGCGTGCCCACACCCATTCCCTCCCCCCGCGCATGCGCACAACACCCCCCATGCTGCCCCCTGCGCATGCGCACGCCCCCCCACCCCCGCGCAAAGGCCTTACCGGAGCCTGGGACGACGAAACGGGCAAACCAGAAGTGCGGAAAAACGCACTTCCGGTTTGCCGGTGAGCTGTTTTTTGCACTCCGGAGGGTTCAGGGAAGCTCCCTGAAGCTCCGGAATGCAAAAAACTACAAAACGGACAAACCGGAAGTGCGGAAAAATGCATTTCCGGTTTGTCCGTTTTGTAGTTTTTTGCATTCCGGAGCTTCAGGAAGTTTCCCTGAACCCTCCGGAGTGCAAAAAACAGCTCACCGGCACACCACGGCTCTAGGGTATTTAAGAAGCAGCAGGAACATTAATTTATTTCCACCAAAGTATACGAGAAGGAAGCTGGTATTGTATATATAAAAAAAATTCTGGCCTGCTTTCGCCTATTCTAGATGCATATCAAACAGATGTAAGTGGGGAAACCCAGCCATTGATTCACCCTCAGCCCAACCTATCTCTGTGCTCTTAAGTGAAGAGTGGACATTCATTAAAAAAATATCTTTGTTTTCCAGGTATTCTTTAGGGCCAGAATACTTGTTTGCACCTTTATTCCCAAAAGCAATACGTAAAGTTTATACATCTTTACAATTGGATTCTTCATAAAAGAAATCAAACCATAAACATTTATTAGAATGACTATTGTAGAAATCAGAAATCTCCACAGCCACCTTTTCCTTACTTCAGAGTTTTAGCAGATTTTCATACCTTCAATTAAAAGAAGAAACAGTATGTCTGCAAGGAATCCAGCAAGGATCAGAGGTCCAACCCATGTCCATGATTCTTTTATATGTGCATGAGCTCAGATCACCTTTCATAAAAACCATGAGTGTATGTAATACCCGTGTGTGTGTGCGCGCGCACACACACACACACACATACAAGCACAGAGAAAAATCTTGCTGTTGGTTTTGACTGCCTGTGACTTCACATATATATCTATACAGTTCACTTCCTATAGAGAAACAGGCTTGCCAATGCTTTCTTCCTAAACATTTTTCCATTTCTCAGTTTAGCTTACATCCCTGAGATTTTCTGGTGATCTTTTACAACATTTATTTAATCAGATTCAACTTTGTTTAGCTCTTGGAAGTCAGCCAAAATCATGTAAAATCAGCTAAGTGCTGCCACCTAGAGGGAGGTTAGTGAGGGAGAGACAGACAAGATAGAGGTAGATCTGACTTCGCAGGACTTCCCACCACATTTTGGTGAGAGAGAAGTTCCCTGAGGATGGGCTCCAGCACGAGTCCAAAAGCTCTGAAAACTAAACCTCTGGTCCTGGTGACCGACCCGGATTGGATCTTGCAACATTATCCTGGGACAAGTATATTTGCCTTCATTCATGAGAACTGACTTTATCTATTTGTATTTGTATCGCTGCTCCAAAAACCTGCAGTCAGAATATGCTATCTCGGAGTGCTTTTCTGCATTCTCAAATAATGTACAAGGAAGAATATGAAAAGATGAAGCAAGCCTTCACAATGCTGACCAGTTCAATTTTTTTTTCAGATAAAAGCTGTGATCAGCAAAGAGTATATTCCTGAAGGTACATACTTTGGCCCACTGACTGGGAAGATCTACACCAGAGAAAATATTCCCATTCATGTGGACCGGAAACACTTTTGGAAGGTAAGTATTGATTATTGGAAAATGGTTCTCCTTCAGCCCAGGTAAAACAACTATAGCAGGGGTGTCAAACTGGCAGCCCATGGGCCGGATGCGTCATGCACAAGCCACTCCCACCCAAGCTCCGCAAAGGTAAAAAACATCACGATACTTCGCGAATACGTCATGTGACGTGGTCGAATTTGACACCTTTGAATTATAGGGTTTAACATACAATGCTCTGACCAAAAATATAGTTATCCTGAAACAAGTTATATAACAAGATGTTATATCATGTAAACAGACAAAGTTGTGTGTCTTTCTTTAAACAGGGATGTCAAACTCAAGGCCCGGGTGCTGGATCCAGCCCGCGGGGTGGTTAGATCTGGCCCACGGGACTGCTCTGGAACCAGCGAAGCACTGGCCCGCGGTGCCTCTGCCAGCAAAAACGGAGCTTGGGAGGGCTGCATGCGGCCTTCCCGAGCTCCATTTTCGCTGGCAGAGGGTTGCAGGTCATCACAGCCAAAGCCGGAGCTTGTGAGGGCCGCGGGCTGCACTCCCAAGCTCCGTTTTCGCTGGCAGAGGGTTGCAGGCGGCCATTTTTGCTAGCAGAGCACTCAGGCCACCACAGGAGCCCCCAACATGAGTGATGTCGATCTGGCCACGCCCACCCTGGCCCCCAAGGTCAAACACAACCCTGATGTGGCCCTCAATGAAAGCAGGAGTGTCGAGTTTGACACCCCTGCTTTAAACAATGGTATGTCAAGCAAATTTGAATTTCATAAGTGGCCAGGATCCATAAAAATCTTGGCTGAGGTTGTGAAACACTGACTTCCAAGCATAGCATTTAACGAACAGTATCTGCAACAAGTATTGCATTGTGTCAGATTCCAATTTTAAAAAAGAATCATGTCAGGGAAATACTTTAAGATCTGACCAGCTGCCATGATGCTGTAATGCTGTAATGATGATACAGTAGTAGTAATGAGTCAGCAGGGTTATCTGACTGTTACCACTTTAAGAGACGGTATTATAAGAGAGGCCCTGTTAGGGCATCTGTCTCTCCGTGTGTGTGCTTCCGTGCTATAGTTGATGATTGATTGCCTGACTTTGCCTAGTACATGTATGTATATATTCCTTATAGATAAACCACTATTTGAAAGACAAACCTCTGTTTACTGTATTCTGCTCCTGGGTTGTCTCAAAATAGTCACACTGTGCGCACTCTGACAAATCAGTTTGAAGAAAGATTTCCTATTATGTCACTCGTTCTCTGTTCTCTTTCTTGCTCAGGTTTTTTCTGCAGAAGGAAAACTTCACCACTTTGTTGATGTGAGTGACCCTTTTTTCAGTAACTGGATGTGCTACGTGAATCCAGCTCCCGCCTATCATGCTCAGAACCTGATGGCCTGCCAGCACAACCTGGAGATCTTTTTCTATACTATAACTCCCATCTTAGCAGGGATGGAACTTTTGGTTTGTCCTACCTATGGGGAATCCAGGTACTTACAGTACTTGTATCCAAGGGAACTTACACGAGAGCCAGGTGAGAATGTTATAACACCCTGTGGATCTGTTCTTGCCAATATCTCGAAGAACAAGAATTCTGGCAAAAACAGTCTTGTTCCCCATCCATTAGGCAGTCCATTTTCAGTCAGATGAAGGAAGACCTACCTTTCTTACATATTGAGTCAAACATTCTGTTATTCAAGATGGATGGGATAGGAAACCTGTGCATCTCCAAAGGCTGCTGAACCACAACTCAGCAGTCCATTAATATGGCCAATAATGTAGAAAGCAAGAGATCTAGTCCAGCAACATATGAATAGCCTCAGAATCTCAGTCCTGCTCTATGAGAAAATCTACACAACCTGTGGATTTATTACAGTTCCTAGAATTATCTGGGAAGAACCCATATAAATTTATACCGGTATCTTTAAGAAGAGGGTAAAATAAAATGCATCCCAGCAAGAGCAATTGGACAAAGAGAATAGAATGTAATGAGCAAATTAGAAGAAATAAATATTTCCTATAATCCACTATAGTTGTTTTCCCTAGAAGAAACAGTAATCAAAGCTAAATTATTTTATATTATTTGTTATTTACTAAAAAAAGAAAATAAAGAGGTAGCAGTCTTTTTCTCCTTTTAAGAGTTTTAAAAAATTTGGAGAATGCTTTACAACATCTCAAGGACAGATAGAGATAGAGATCTGATTGTCAAAGTGAGACTAGTAAAAAGTAACTTTGATTCTTCCTTTACAGAATGTCTAAACTTGAAAAATCTTCCAATAGAACCTTCGTTTGAGGTGGCCTCTCATTCACCGCAGATTAACTCCAAAGATAACAAAAAATGTACAGTTATCACAATGAAAGCCAAAAGGGAAGACGAAGAAGAAAATGTTGAACAGGATGTGCCATCAAGGAAGATAACAGGCCACAAAAACATAAAACCTATGACAGATGTCTTTCACAGAGTTGAAAAACAGCCTATGAAGCTTAAGAGTTCCTGCACAGAATCCATGTTTGAATTTGCAGAAGAGAAGCTTGGTCTCCCAGGAGAGAGAAATATGGGAAGAGAAAATCAATGTCACCATGGATTTAGTCCATGCAACTCAATGACTTCACCACAGATGGAACATAATATTTGCAACAAGTATTCATCCTGTTCAGAATGTCATTACATGGGCAAAATGCCCAATGCCTATTGTCATATCTGCAGCACCACTACTGTTCAATACCCCAAATCTGTAATGGTTTCTCAGGATCTCAGCTTCCCATCAGGTCTATCACTAACCAATTCAAGGAAAATTAAACCTCAAAGTTTGTCTTCCCAGGATATCATGGAGAAACAACCTCTATATCCCAGGATATATCATAATGTATATCTTCCCATCTTGACTCAAGTAAAATACAATGCTAGAAAATCTTCAAATCTGTTCTCTTTCTATGCTGGAACATTTTCACTTCTGGGCTGTAATTATGAGAATCCAACCCTTCTTCATGACTTCAGAAGTCAACAGTTGAAAGCTGCTTCTCCAACTTCGTATCAGCATGAGCCTGTGAACCTCAGTACTCCAAAAAACTATTCCTCAATGTCAAAGGAAGGCAACAAATCCAAGTCATACCCTCTGAACAGGAAGAATGGCAAAATTAGTTATGAGTGCAATGTCTGTGCTAAAAGCTTTGGGCAGCTTTCCAATCTGAAGGTATATCCAAACCAGTGTGTTAATGACTAGGTGGAATGATTGTGAGTAATTCCACACTGCAGCCTAAGTTATTTGTCTCTCATGCTACGCCTGGTGTTTCTTAATCTAACATCAGAAATTCAAGTCTAGATTAGTGAATTGGCAACTGGGCTGGGCTGAAGCTCCATTCAGAATACAACTTTTACAAGATTGATTGGTTGGTTCCCTGTTTTTCTCTTTCCCACCCCTACAGGAAAGTTAAGTTTTGCTGGCTATTTCCTATCTGGACTGATCTCTCAGTGCTTGCCTTTTCCTTTTAGTAACTGTTCCTTCTTAACTCCATTTTACCCAGATGTCTGCACACATACCATTCCCATGTGTCCTTTATCACTAATACAGACCCTTTTCGTCACAATGGAAATGGGTCAAGCAGAAAGTATGGATCTGCCCTATGACACACACAAAATTATAGATAAGGAGGTGTTGTTTGCACCATGGTGAATATTACAAACAGACCTCATATACTGCCACCATTGTGTAGATTATGCAAGAGGCCTTGCCCTGCAAATCATTGGCTATTACATTCTTAGTTAGTCTTTCCATTTTTAGTTCATTTAAGAAGAAGGGATTTCTTCATCCAACCAAGATGAATTGTTTTATAATTTTAGAACTGTAAGCTGCCCAGTCACTTGGTAGAAATTGAATGAATGAATGAATGAATGAATGAATGAATGAATGAGAAAGAAAGAAAGAAAGAAAGAAAGAGAGAGAGAGAGAGAGAAAGAAAGAAAGAAAGAAAGAAAGAAAGAAAGAAAGAAAGAAAGAAAGAAAGAAAGAAAGAAAGAAAGAAAGAAAGAAAGAAAGAAAGAGAAATATGCTTTGGGATCATGATACACTTCAGAATATAACCATCCCCAGCCATCATAGCCATTGTAAATCAGAGGACTTGAAATCAGACATACATTGGGAAAGTCTGTCCTATTTAGTTCCTGCTGATTAGCGGGGAAAGTTAATCTTAATTATAGGAGAGGATTTATATTCAATCTAAACCAGATTGTATTTAATTAATAAAATGGCAGATCAGCAGGAAAAAGTGGGGCTACAGGTTAGACCAAGGTTTTTTAAACTATGCTCCATGGAATCCTGGGTAAGGGCAAAAAGAAAAACTTGAATGCAGCTTATTTTTAGACTTCCTGATCAAAAAAATATTGCCTTTTGATCAGGAGGTGTGAAATAAATAAAAAAACAGGCTCTGTGGCCTGAAAAAATTGGCAAACCTCTGGACTACAGTATGAAATTGAAAAAAAAACTCACAAGAAAGAAGTGGAAAAACAATTGTTTTTACCAGACCAATTTTATGATGAGCAAATCTTTCATTCTGGGATTTTCCCATTCATATATTCACAGAAGCAGTCAGGATTTGGCAGCCTTATTACCATTCCTTTGCAAGTAATCCCTTTTTATTATTCTATCCCTTACAGGTTCACCTGAGAGTACATAGCGGTGAGAAACCTTTTCAGTGTCAGATCTGTAAAAAACGTTTCACCCAGTTGGCTCATCTGCAGAAACATAATCTGGTGCATTCGGGCAAGAAACCACATCAATGCCTGGTAGGTGTCATTTTCCTCATCAAAATGCCAGCCAATCAGAGCAGAGAAATCCTAACTGGCTCTCCTCATGGGTGATTTGATGGCGTTTAGGCCATTCCTACTGGGCAGATTCCTACCAGCAAGGTTTTATTCAGTGTGTCTGATCCCAGAGCCACCTTTCTGGATCTCATTAAAGAAGGAATTCTTACCAGAAGCCAGCCATTTCACCAACATGGTGATCTTTTGAAGAAACAAGCAAGAAACAAACTTACTGTGTTTCTCAACTTTGGCCACTTTAAGACCTGTGGACGTCAACTCCCAGAATTCTTCAGCCAGTTGAAGTCTACACATCTTAAAGCTTTCAAGATTGAGAAACATTGTTTTAGAACCTAAGCAGAGAATAGTTTCTACAATGTGCCAACATTGCTAACCAAAATGGAACTTACCTCCCTGCCAGGTCTGCTACAAACATTTCAACAGTATCAACAAACTCAAAACCCATCTACAGCAGCACTTGGGGGAGAAGCCCTGTGGATATTGGCTTTGTCCATTCACCCAGCTTCTCGATGAACACCCAAACCTGAACCAATGCCCTGCCTGTATCAGAGGCTACATCCACCCGTCCAGCTAGGAGGTCTACTGCCACTACTTACCAAAAGGCCCCATCAACTGGCTGCTCTTCTGCTTCGTTCTACGCCTTCAGTACCATAACTGACTTCGATTTCAACCTCAAGGTTGATCAACTGGAAGAGGGAAACAGCGTTTGCTTAGGACTGCTCTGGTTGTAGAAACTATCTTTCTGGAGGAAACAGTACACTTTCACCAAGATGACGCCCTCTGCTTGCTTAGCTTAGCCTCCATACAAAATTGGCACTCTTGTCGATGAACTTTTGTAGTAGGAGAGAACTCTTACCAATGCATTCAAACATTTGTAGAGCTGTTGCTGTTCAATCTTCAGTAACTTGATAGAGGGAGATACCTGCTTATGTCTTACCATTTTCTGAGATAGGCAGATGGTTATAAAAGATGGGACTTCTTTCCATGTCACCTTCTCCGTATCACTAACATTGTTTCTTTCCAATGGTGGATTAAAACATGTTTTATTTGCTCAGAATTGGCAAATGTCTGGTGAAGTTTTAAGCTTGCATTTTTAACAAGAATGATCACCTCTTCTATATCCTGCTTTAAGTTATTTCTGTTTCATAAGGTATTATTTACACAGAAATGTTAGTTCTCTCAAAAGTAAACAGACACCCAGCTTCAAAACAAACTGAAATTCCATTACATTATGAGGAATGGGAGAAAAAAGCACCAGAATTGAAGTTTATTGGATATAAAAGTGGAATTGCACCTTCAATACCAACAGAAGGCAGACTATTTATTTTCATAGTTTTCTTTCAGCAAGTGATAAAGATTCTTACCTAGCCATTTCTGTAATGTATTAAAGATCATTAAGCCAAGTTCAAGCCTAAAACCTGGTCAAGCTTGTGCTGAGGCAACAGTTGAGGAATTTCTGCTCTTGCCAGTGAGTCTCAGATTAAAAATTTAGTTCAAATTTTGGATAGGGCCAAATCTACTCAGAAAGATTCAGACTTGGTTTGATGCTTTCTATGCTTCTACATAATGGGTTTTTTTTTATTAACTTGGAAATCCACTTTGATTCAATGTAGATTTCTAAATCAAGTCTGAAAGCGTGAATTGATTGATCTATCTAAATTGATTCTTGAGATGAAGTGAAATTCTGCCAGATTTGCACATCCTGGCTTGCTATTACTCTCTTATACCTTTCATCTTATTCAGTGGTGAAATTAATTTTTTTACTACCGGTTCTGTGGGCATGGCTTGGTGGGTGTGGTGTGGCTTGGTGGCAGGGGAAGGATAGTGCAAAATCCCCATTCCTTCCCCACTCCTAGGGGAAAGATATTGCAAAATCTCCATTCCCACCCCACTCTGCGGCCAGCCAGAGGTGGTATTTGCCGGTTCTCCGAACTACTCAAAATTTTCACTACTGGTTCTCCAAACTACTCAAAATTTCTGCTACCGGTTCTCCAGAACCTGTCGGAACCTGCTGGATTTCACCCCTAATCTTATTCCTGCAGCAGTTTCCTTTCCCACAAGTCCCTCCAGTTTTTTTGGCAAAATTTCAGAAATGATTTGCCCTTGCCTTCCTCTTCCTAGAGCCGAGGGAGAGTGACTGACCTCAGGATACCCAGATGGCTTTGTGCTGAAGGCAAGGCTCAATCTCCCAGTTTCTAGCCTGATGCCTTAATCATTACCCCATAATGACTCTCTTTACTGTTTATCTGTTAATATATGCATCCGCCCCAAAAACCTACTGAGTATTTGAACTGCAAAGCAAATTGAATGGCAGACCTCCCATTCACGTTTGCAACGCCTTCAGCAGTAACCACATATCCTGCGCCCCATATCTTACATGAAGGCCAGCAAAGCAACCCAAACCACATCAAGCCCAGGGTATTTTCCCTGAAATAGACAATGAACTGCCATTTCTGGCTTCATCTCCTGCTTTTTATTACAGTCTATTTTTTTTAATTGTTCATTATTCTATGGGTTTCTAAAATACAATTTAAAAGACAATATGACTTGCTCTCTAAACTTTTTACCAATAGAAGAGACTATCTGTAGTTCAGGGTTGAACTGTGGGGTCCTTGGTGTTCTCTGAGCTTGGTGGTTTTCTTGGATACATTTCGTTACCCAACTAGGTAACATCATCAGTTCTAGCAGAAAGTGGGGTTTGCTCTTATTTTACAGTATATCTTATTGGCTTGCCCTGTCAGTGTTGGTGGGAGTGTTCTTAGCAATTCTTTCATTTCATTTCATTTCATGCTGTTGTTTACTGTTAGCTTGTTTGCCTGCATTGTAGTTCCTTGACTGGGGTATTGTTTTTCTTTTTACCTTGTAGAAGGTAAATTTCTTCTACAGTAGGCCCCAATGCTTCCTGACTTTTTTAAAATGCAGATGTAATCAACAGAACTATATTAGCCGCCCAAAGTCTCTGTGGAGTGGGCGGCATACAAGTGTGAATAATAAATAAATAAATAAATAAATAAATAAATAAATAAATAAATAAATAAATAAATAAATAAATAAATAAATAAGACCAATAGTAGGGGACTTAATTCCCTCACCTTCCTGCTACATCACATTCCTTGGTTTTTATTGCTGTTACTAAAATCACTTTTACAGAACCAAAATGTTATTATCCCTTAAGAATAGGTTGCACAAAAATCTGGTTGTGAAAAATCACATATAATTTGGTGAGGGGGCACTAAAAGTTACAATGGGCAAAGTAGTGCAAAATGAATAAAATGACATATGGATCAGTAGGGTTTTCTATGTTTTTTCCTACATCTTAGCAGAGTTGAGTATTCTGTGTTTTTAGATGGCCTAAAATATTATTTATCCCAGCTAAAGTTTTATGTGAAATATATAAATTCCTGATTTTTGCCATTTCTGTCTCCCTTTTCCCTTAGCACACAATAAAGCTGTTATTTTCATCAGCCAGAGCTCCCTTTGTGTGTATACTGTATATATCCATGTATCCCTATTTATGAGACAGGCTCTGCTAAAAGCTTGTGACTGGCTCAAAGTCGCCCTATGGTGGGGACACCTCTGCTTCCAGACAGCATTTTATCCACCTCACCAAACTAATGTAATAGATTTCCTGAAGTACCGATATTTGTGTGCTGTATACGTGAGCCCAGGCAACAGAGCATCAAAGCCGCCCTAAAAGAAATGGCTTGAAAAACAGGCCTTGTTTACAAGATGCTATTCAGGTTCCTCTACAGGATTGATGGGAAATCTGTGGGAAGAACCGGCTTTTCTAATACCCCACCTCCCATCCACTTTCATGATTGCAAAAGCCTTTCATTATACACCTTCTCTGTATGTTTTACTGTCCTAGGTTCAAATTGCATTTGAAAATGCACCCACCTTTTTGTTTTCTCCATTATCTTTTCCTCATTATTAATAATTTTATAATTTAAAGAGTATCCCATACATACAACCCATCACGCCGCATGGTAAAGGCACTTAAACAGTCTGGCTTTTAAAGCCTAAATACCGTACTTACAAATATAGCAAATCAGCAAGTGTATAGAAAGGGGGGAGTCACAAATCAATAATTTTTATTATTATTTCCTTCCCCCCCTCCTTTTTAGATATTTTAACTTCTATTAAATTTGCTTCAATCTTTTATTTCCTCTTATCAACATATACACATACATAACATATAACAATGTAATAGGCATCTTCATATTCAATAATTAGTTCAAGACTGAAACTATTATATAACCAATAATTTTATAGGAATTGCAATGGTTCTTTTTATGTTATACTCAACTTTGGATGAAAAGTTAAATAATCTTATGCTTATAATATTGACATCCCAAATTGCAATTAATACTGCTAGATTTTTTTTTACTTTTCTCTTTTTATTTTTAATACCTCCAGCTAAATAATGGAATGGTAATAATTTTAATCATATAAACATTGCTACGTTGAAATCATACACTGTATCAACCTTTATAACATTAACATAAAAGGGGAAAAAAAGAAAAGAAAAATCACAATTTGATAACAATTTTTGGAGATGCACGCACGGCGATCTCTATTCCCCCCCTCATTGATGTTTGAGCCCTGAAACCTCAGACTACGCACTTCCATACTATGCCTTCTACTTCTGACACTGAATGTGTTGATACAATTAAGCCACAGTTTCCAAGATTGTATGTTATGGAAGAAACCACAATTGATCTTCTTAGTCATAATTCAGGAAACACAAAGACTGGGTGCACACAACACATTGAACTAAAAATCAAATAAGACACATAATAACCTAGCATGTGGTATGAATTCAGTCTCTGAGAGATTTTCCTTCTTCAAGGAAAAACAACCTGTCTTTTTCACAACCTTTCTTATGTTCAGTGCAGTAAAGGACAATGCAACAACCTTATTCTCTATGCCACATAGAGAATGTTGATTGCAGAACTCTGAAAGTTGAAGCCCACACATCTTAAAGTTGCTAAATTTGGAGGAATCCTGCTCTACACTTTCTCACTCATTCCCTACACAACACACCGATCATTTCAAATGCAGTAAGCTAACCACAATAAAGAGGCCTTGTGTTTTCTAACACAGAATGATCAGTCATCTGTGAATTTTTGGATGGGTTTCAGAACTACTACAGGATTTTAGATATATCGTAGTTTGGCTCAATTTTCTTTCATCCCCAAGCTTGAACAAATTGGGTTATTTCAGTTAGGATAGTTGACTAGCTAACACATATTTTTCTGTTTTCTTTTCAGGAATTATTGGCTACTCTACCAAATTAATAGCTCTCTTCATTAGCCCTTCCACTCATTCCTATCATGACAAGAATGCAATGGGAGAATGTTTTTAATATTTGGGCTTCTTTCGCTAATCTATTTAATAACACTTAAGTGGACAGTTGGTTTGATAATTCCCTGGGAACTAGTGTGACACTGGGTTGGAAATTCTGCAACCTGTGATTACATGTCTGCATATAACTCTAAATGTTGTAAGATTAATAGCATGCAAGAACGCTCCCAGAAACATACTGAAGCTAAGTCATGGTTATACTATCTGCCTCATGTTCCCAGTTTTAGCTCTGGTTCTGCTTGCTGTCTTGATCCATGTTCTTGCCCTTGTCCCTGTACAGAGTAGCATGGAAAAGTTGGCCTACTTTGACCACTATAAAACCATGCATTTCTCCTTATGTCATATCTTTGCTTCACATCCATTCAATATATTTTCTCTGCTTTTGACTGGTTTGCCTTACAATCTTCTTCTTCACTGCTGAAAATTACACCATCTACTGGGATATCAATTTCTCTTCTCTCAACCTGGAAGTCGGTGTGAATGGAGTAGTTAAACTAGTTTTCCTGATTCTTTTAAAAATATATTTTCTCTCTCACACACACACAAAATCAAGAAGAGCTTCAATTACACCATTGCAGCCACCAATTTGACTTTTTTGTTCCACCCTATGGATATCTCTGAGAAGGTATTTTACTCATTCTTGACCTCTCAGTTTTGCTTTTATTATTTTTGTTAAATTTGCCACCTCTCATTATCACTTTATAGTGACAAGGCTCACACAATAATCATTACCTGGCAAAATGTAACTGTTAGCCTTACATAAATTAGTATATCTGGTCACATAAATGTTATGCCCGGTTCACATAATGTGCTAAGATAATGTCCTTCTTCTCATAATACAGGGGTCCCCAAACTTGGCAACTTTAAGACTTGTGGACTTCAACTCTCAGAATTCTGAGAGATGAAGTCCACAAGTCTTAAAGTTGCCAAGTTTGAAGACCTCTGTCATAATACATTAAGCTACAAACTCTCCACTCCCAATTTAGCTTGGTCTAATAAGGAAAGGGTGTTTAACCTTAGCCACTTTAAGACTTGTGGACTTCAACTCCCAGAATTCCGCGCCTGCTAGGAAATTTGGAGAGTACAGGTCTTTAAGTTGCCAAGATTGGACACCCCTGGACTAGTGTGTCTCTAGCATGTCTCAGTACAATAAGCTTAAATTTACTGAAAAAGCTGTCTTAATAATTTTCTTTGTTTGTTTCTTCCGTCCTTCCTTTTTCTTCCTTTCTTCCTTCTATCTATGTCTGTCTATCATCTATCTATCTATCATCTATCTCTGCAAGCCATGGAAAAAACCATGGAAGCTTTCCACATCTCTGAGCTCTCATCTAGTGGCAGCCCAGATGTTTGCTGGCAAGATAAGGCACACTCCTTACTAATTACTTTTGTAATCATTATTTACAATATATCTTTCCAAAAAGCTTGGGGCAGGGATGCATATGATTATCACCCCACCCCCTTCATCCTCACAGCAATTTTGCCAAATGGATTTGATGTCTTTCTTGATAAGTCTTAATAAAAAGGGGGAAATGTTAAATTTCGTTCATAACAAACAACTGCAAGAAACGTTATGTTAAACAGCAGTTTTGTTTCCTTTCTGTACGATAGGGATATCCTTTGTAACCTGGTTCCTTTAAAAATACTACAAACCCCTTAATTTTCAACACACTGTAGAATTAAGCCCCTAGTTTAATGACTACTGGGGGGAAAAAATCAAGTGCAGAAACTAGCTTATATTTCCACATAAAAAAATAACACAACTGGGGAATGATATACTGAAGGGTACAATTTATGCAGAGGTACCACTGGGTGTCAGGGTACAATCTAGTATTGCTCAAACTTGGCAACTTGAATATGTGCGGACTTCAACTCCCAGAATCCCCAATGCTGGGTAAAAAAAATGTATTTATAAAAACACTCGCCTGAAAATCAACCGCCCCAATGAACACACTAGGAATTACTTCCATGGCGGGGTTTTAAACGCTTAAAAAACTCCGCTGCGACTTCCATTTAGCTTCGCAACCTAGTCAGGATTACTTTCGGCGTCCTTTCACCCAAAACGTCCTTTAAGCCAGTGTTTCCCAACCTTGGCAACCTGAAGATGTCTGGACTTCAACTCCCAGAATTCCCCAGCCAGCATTCGCTGGCTGGGGAATTCTGGGAGTTGAAGTCCAGACATCTTCAAGTTGCCAAGGTTGGGAAACACTGCTTTAAGCCACCCCCTTCAAGAACGATAAGGAGGGCAGCAGTGGCGGGGGCGGGGGGGGAGAAGAGAAGGACAAAAATTCAAATGACACCCTAGCCCCCCCCCCCCCCGCGGGAACGGCTGCAACTCAAATCAGCGGTTCTCCCGCGCGCCACTCAACGGTCCCCTCACGGCCAACCGGCGCTTCGGCATCAACAGAGTCGACTCCGCGGAATCTCGGCTCGGCTCCGCCCCCCTGGCCCCGCCCCGTCATTACCGCCTCCTTCCCCCCCCCGGCAATACGCGCGTGCTGTTGCGAGAGAATGACGCAAGCCGGCAGCCGGGACGGCGTGACATATACGGAAGGGCGAGTCCCACCCCTGGCAGAAGAGTCGTGGCGGGACCGCCGAGACGCAGGCAGGCGCGAGCTGGAGCCCGACAGGTGAGGGGAAGGGCTGGTAGAGACGACGCAAGCGCGCGCCGGGTGGGGGGAAAGCTCCGGCCGGATGCTGCTCCTGCTTTGGCGCTTGCCGGGGGCGGAGGCTGCCTTGCAGGACACCCCGCGGTTTTTCGGATTGAATGAAGCGGGTGGGACGGGGAGGAGCGGGCTCCGCTTGTGCCTCTTGTTTCTAAGGGGGAAGGTTCCACCGCGGTGCTTCCAAATGGCGCGACCCCCAATGGCGTGTATATACGTGTATCCTCACGTACACGTGCAAAAGCCCTTTCATTGATGGCATTCCCCGGGCGTTTCATTTAATGCATTTTCAGGACTGGCGTGGGGCGGTATGTCCTAAACCTAAACTGACTGGACTGGGTGAGTTTGCACAACAACGCGAGCCGCGCAAAGCTTAACCCAAGGTTAAATGCTAACTAAGCTCAGCAATACTGTGCGTGTGCCTATCCCCGCTGGTTGGTTTGGCTCTGATCGTTAGTAATGAAATCTGTCTGCAGACCTTCACATAATAAGTCTCAACCAACTCAACAGGATTTATCCTGAAAGGATAGTATTTCTCCATCCTAACAAATCCAGGTAGGCAAAATGAGTGCAAAAAAATAAAATAAATGAGTGGAACAATCTGATTTAAATTTAAGTGTGTACAAAGGAAGCAAGATTGCATTCTATGGGACAGATGACACTGCATGATGTACATTTTATTTAAATTGGCTTCTGTGTAAACAGTAAAAGTCTGTGCATAGAATTGTACTGCTGCACTTGTAAAATAACTAGAACTGAAAAAAAGTGTTCATATGCCATGAGAATAACCTGTATTTTACAAAAGAAATATCCTTAATTCATTGCATTTCTTTATATTATTTGCAAATATTAACCTTTAATCTGTTTATATTCCATTATAATTTTACTACGAGATGAAAAATATCAATGATGCAGTTACAGTTAGTCTTTGGGAATACTGTTGCCCCTCACAGTAATGGAATAACTTCTTAAACCATTAGCTCTGAGACTGAAGTAGCACCTGGTCATCCTTATTTGGGCTTTGAAATAAGCATAGCTGGGCCTGGCTCATATTTGAAGGGGCGACTATAGAAAATTCCCAGAAGAATTTTGGCTGGAAGATTAAAAAAATAAATCCCTGAAGACAGCAGGGGTAAATCAGTTTGAAATTGTTGCCAAAAAAAACCTATAAAGGCTTTTGGGAGGTCAGAAGGAAACCAGTTTGAGTAAAGGGGTACAGTACTTTAGCTTGGAAAGGGCCTGTAGAAAGATCACCCACCCCCCTTGAAAAGGAGTGCCATGCTTCTATTCCTGTCATTTCACTGAAACAACCATGTGAATGTTTATTATGAAGTTTCTTTTTCTCTTCCTTGTGCTTAAACAAAGATAATTTGCAACATCTTCTGGTGAACTGGCCCAAGGTGGGAATAGAACTTACAGTCTCTCCTGCTTTCTACCCAGATGCCTTAACTACTATACCAAACCGGCTTCAATGGGTTAGTTAGAATACTTAGGTGGAAATCTATATTCCCTTCCCCAAGCAAAACAACATCATTGCGGGAAAAGGGTAAGAGGGATAATTCTAGCCTAATCTGTCACCCCTCAAGTGAGTATAGCATTCAGAATATCCAACCAGCCTGGTCTTCACAAGTTCCAGTATACAAAAATTTGGGGAAGGCAGATGGTGCTGGCTTTCATAATGTGAAGAGTTGGTATACTTATGAATCCAAAGGTTCTTCTCTGTCTCAGAATTCCTGCCCATTGGCGTTTGTTCTCGTCATTTCAAAGACGTGTTCTTGAGAGGAAGCGCCATGTCGTGGATAAGAGAAGGTGAATTGTCCCTATTGGAGAGATTCTGTGCTAGCGTAATAAAGGTATGTATTAACTCAATGTTATCTTCAGTTACTGGAATGTAATGCTTACCTAGAAATATTAGATCAGAATGTTTAATATTTAAGGGACGGGGAACAGCCTTCTTCAGATGAAGCTTTTCCTGATGCTTTGGCCTCAGCATCACTTATTCCAGCCAGCTTAGCTAGAGGGTCAGATGGTGGGTATCCTTGTCCAAAACTTGGGAAGAGATCACAGTTGAGAATTGTATTCCTAGATGATGATTAAATTGCGCCAGCTAAGAATTGTCTTCCTCTTCATGTAGATTCTATTTGTTAACGTAGCTTTGAATAAAAGACCCAAGGGCAAATTTCTCTGAGGACAAAAAGATATCTGCTTGGATACAGTGGGAAAAAGAATACTAAAGCTTATACAACCACCAATAATAGATTTGGGGGAAGAATTGCACAAAGCTGCCACTCACTGAATTTAGGAGTAGAGGAATTGTTCATGTCTGCTGTCCCTACTGTATTTTGCTAGTAAGTGGCCAAGTTATGTTCCCAGAATTTGATATTTTGCCCATCTTTGAAGTTTGTATGGCTTCTTCATGCTGCCTCTTTATATTCCGGTTCTATTCTGGGAATCATTAGTTTTTACTGTCTGTCATAGTATTTTATGGAAGGCAAGGTGAGATTTACGTTTTAAAATAAAACATGCATCTCATCTGCATATGTTAGTAAAATTCCAGGATGGTTCTGCAGTCCTTCCACTTGCGGGATAAGTAGCTTCTAAACCATATTTCCTTTCTCTGATCTTCCCATCTCAGGAGTGATGGTTCTAAAAGTTTTTTAATAGGATTAGAAGTAGAGAAGGATTGTGCTTTTTTCCCTTCCTCTCTCTGCCCCTTTTCATGCTTTCTCTCCCCTCAAAGTATTTCAGGAGTATAGAACTGCAGCTCCATCAGCAGGATAATGATGGTTGTAGACCCATTGGTCAGGAGCGGACTTGATGATTTATATTCCTGTGGTACTTCTTAAGGAGGTCAGAGCGGAGGGTTCATGTTTCAAATGCAGGGGCATCTCAAAACGATTCTGGTCCCACTTTCCTGACTGCATATCTCTTGCTCTCGGGCTAATATTTCTTGCTTCAATTCCAGGCAGGGCCAATGCCCAAGCACATTGCATTCATCATGGATGGCAATCGTCGTTATGCTCAGAAGCATCAGGTGAAGAAGCTGGAAGGACATTCACAGGGTTTTGCAAAACTAACACAGGTAGGAAGAATCTTTCCTGAGCATCACAATCAAGAATTGAAAGATGATTCTCCCTAAGTGATTACTACAGTGTTTCCCAACCTTGACAACTTGAAGATGTCTGGACTTCAACTCCCAGAATTCCCCAGCCAGCATTCGCTGGCTGGGGAATTCTGGGAGTTGAAGTCCAGACATCTTCAAGTTGTCAAGGTTGGGAAACACTGGATTACTATGACGTGCCAAAGCATGACTCCCCTGTTAGAAAACCAGTAGGAAACCCTGTAGCTCCTACTTGGACTAATTTCAAAAACCCTTTGAAAATGGTCAGATTGCAACTGTGCTAAGAATCTGTTTGTTGCTCGGTTTACTGAGTGGAGAGAAGGAAATCACTGCTGTCTCTGAGAGAGCGAGAGAAAGAGAGATCTCTTTTTTCCTCTTTGGATATTTCTAGATTGCGTGTTCATAACTTGCAAGGGAGAAACCAGTGATGTGCTGTATACATGTACCAGGATACCAATTGCGTCAGATTTGCAGTTCATCAACTCCAGTCAGTTAATTTAGCAGGATGCAAAAAGGCAATCCGGGAAGCCTTGTGCAACCGGCCAGAATCCCATTTTTGTGATATTAGAGTCTTTGGAAAGTTAGTGGGCTAAAAAAAAGAGGGAGTTTTCTGTTCTGTGTTTTTTTTTAAAAGCAAGTTGATTACTTTGCAAGTAATTTTTAAGGTAATAATTTCACTCCTTAAATTTCTCTAAAGTCTCCTCACAAAATGGGCTTGGTCCTGATTACTTTTGGAATGTGGTCCTTGGTGTTCCATGTAAAACCTGATGCAGCACTTGAACCAGTAAGAATTGTACACCCTTCATTTAAGAGAAGGGAAAACTTGTTGCTAAAGAACAGTAAAGGTTACTTGCTTTCGTCATCAGCCATCAGCCGTCTAAAATTCCCCAAAAGTAATGTATAATTATAGTAGAGCCTCAGTTGAATGGATCAACAGCAGGGAGAAAATGTCTGTTAATCCCAACCATAGGCCCACACACAAATTATTCAAGGCAACTTACACAACTTAAAATTACACAAATCCCTGCCAGTGTTGTACGTTGCATCATTTGATAATGTGATGAAAATGACATATCTGTAAATCACTGAGTGATAATAAATTAACTTAAATTGCCACCTTCAGAGTCAGATGGAATGGACTTGCCCAATAGTTGGAGGGTGATATCTAGACAGAAGTGTAATCTATTGCATCCACAAAACAGGGAGGTTAAACCAAGGTTTTATTCTATTCTGCCTTAACTTATCTTCCTCTATAGACATTACAATGGTGCTTGAGTCTGGGTATCCGGGAAGTCACAGTTTATGCCTTTAGCATTGAGAATTTCAAGCGATCCCAAGAAGAAGTTGAGGGCTTGATGCAACTGGCTAGGCAAAAATTCATCCGTCTTCTTGAAGAGCAGTAAGACTGTTTTTTTTTTCTATTCCATGATTTTGCCATGATTAAGTGAATCACCGCAGTCATTAATCAAGTGATTATTTATTTGTTTGTTTGTTTGTTTGTTTATTTATTTATTTATTTATTTATTTGTGAGGCTTATATACCGCCTCACAGTGCAAGCTCTCTCTAAGCGGTTTACACCATTAAGCAATGTATATTTACATTGCCCCCAACAATCTGGGTCCTCATTTTGCCTACCTCGGAAGGATGGAAGGCTGAGTCAACCCTGAGCCGGTGAGATTTGAACAGCTGAACTGCTGATCACAGTCAGCTAAAGTAGCCTGCAGTACTGCACTCTAACTGCTGCGCCACCTCGGCTCTTCATGATCTGCAGCCTTCCTTGCCTGCTCTCCCATTGACATTGCTCATCAGAAGCAGGCTGGGAAGGTTGCAAATTACGATCACATGACCACAGGATGCTGCAATAGTCATAACTTCAAGGACAGGTCATAAGTCACTTTTTCAGTACTATCAGAACTTCAAACTGTTGTTAAACAAATTGTCATAAGTCAAGGACTACCTGTATGATTGTCTATATTTCTCTTAAATTGTTTAGAATGTGCAAGTCCCCTTCACATTCAGTCAAGATGATTATTACTCGCTGAGTTCATGCATCATGCTAAACATGGTTGGTTGAAGACCCTTTAATAGCTGGGTTCAGACAGCATTTTAAGCCAAAACCATATGAACTATATTGTGGCTTTCTGCAGAGCATAAATTCAGTCAGTGACAAGTCAATATATATCAATTTATTTAATATTTTTTATTTTCACATTCAATTACTGATATTCCTGGCCAGTTAGGTGCTTGGTTATGTAATTTTGGGGAGGGACCTGCATATGAGAATGTGAGAGCAATTTGACTGCTAAGGACAGATATTGCTTATCCATTCACCTTTGGAATCATGACAAGCAGTCAAGTAAATTAATGCCATCATGTGCAGTAGTAGGTGACTTTTTCATCCACTACAATAATACATGTTTGCTAATTTTAATGCCGTTTGAATAGAATAATAACTTACCAGATAGTATATTAAAAGCCTGGAGAACCTGATAGGAAAATTTCAAACCTCTTGCTTTCTTACTATATTGCATGTAGCTGCATTTCCTCTTGCTCATAAGGAAATCTATTTGATGTATGGTTCTCTCCCCATATCACACGTCTCGTTTCAAGCTATCAGCTTATTTCTGAATAACCAAGTCTCAGTTATGTGATTTTATAGATACTGTTTAGTCTTGGCTTCCTTTTTTTAAAGAATTCAGTTTTTCTCTTCCCCATTCCTTAGAGAGAACTTGGAGAAACATGGTGTGTGTATTCGAGTTCTTGGCGATCTGTCCCTTCTGCCACAGGATATCCAGGAACTGATTGCTAAGATTGTGCTGGCAACTAAGCATTACAACACGTGAGTTTGTTTCCAGTTTCTTGAACTTTTTCTCCTACTCCAGAACTGCAGATCACCCAGATCAAGGACCATGCTACACCAGGTCAGAATTTTAGCTTGGATGCCGCTTCCCATATACAGAGGGCTAGCTACATATTGTCCTTTTTTGCCCTCCCATTCTCCATACAGTATCTCCAAGCGTCTCTTTGATGCCTTTCTTTTCAAAAGCATGTTCTAGCAGATTGGGGTTCTTAAGAAAGCTCAGTATTATTAGCCCAGTGGGTGGCCTTAGTTCAGGTCCTCTCAACTACAGTGACCAACCACCACGTAGGACTTTAGAGCACCACATATTTCTTTTGTTACTTCCCTACAGCTATTATATAAAGAAACATTGCTTTTGTGCACAGAATATCTCTTTAGCTGTCTAAAGAACAACTGTAACACCTTACAGTAACACCTTACATATTTATTGTATGCTGTCCAGAGTCACGTTTTGTGACATGGGTGGCTATGTAAATATGATTCATAAATAAAATGTTAAGAGTGCTGGGTCTTGATTACAGGCTAGATTTGCTTGTTTAGTAATCATAATATGATTTGTTTAGTTTTCACATAGAATGCTGGGGGAAACATAATCATGCTTGTAAATTTGGAATACAGTATGAGTTAACATATTAAATGAACCCAAGGAAGTGTGGATTTGTTCAATTATGTTAAGCATGCGGTTTAGTGCAGTAGTAGTTTATTAATTGAGACTAAGTTTGACTAGTCTTACAGCCATAACTATAAAGTTTAATGCAGTGTGTGAACTCTGTCACAGAGGATTCAATGGTCCCTTTCTGGCAGGCAAAGTAAGGTCCATTGGAATTGGTTGGTTCCTTCTGTACAGTGTCATTCTTCCTACTAGGTAGATACGTTCTTAATTCCTTGGTCTGCGTCCTCAACACAATGAATAATCTGTCTTTATTTTTCATATTCAAAGGTGTTTCTTGAACATTGGCTTTGCATACACATCAAGACAGGAGATCAGTAATGCAGTGAAAGAGTTGGCTTGGGGCGTCGAAGAAGGACTGCTTCAACCCAGGTAATGCCATAGAACATACCACTTGGGTGGCCCTTGGGTTAGTTATGAAGCTATCTGCATTTTTCTTGAAGCCATTTTCAAAATATTTACTCCGTAAACATTTAAAGCACTTTCAAAGAAAACTTTGAAAGCGATAGATATGCAAAGTGCTTGGAAAAATCAGTGAGCCAACTCACCACAGGACAACTTTCCACGGGATAGTTCAACACGAGACAACTTTCCACGGGAAAGGAGAATTGAAGGTCACCCAAGCCTCGAGGACTTCTGACTTGAGAAGTTTCGTACCTAAAACAAGATAAGGCCTGTTGCAATTCACTTGTCCCTCTCTTGAGTTACCCCGCATTAAATTGTCCCATGGTGAGTTGTCCTAGTCAGGGATGGTTTTCACTTACTTTCCCTATCGGTTTGCAAATGTGGGCATGCACTATAGTTGTGCACGAGCCGTCAGTGCATGTGCCCAGCCTCAAAAACGTGCACAAATAGGATATAATAGATCCAGGGTGGGTGTGCGGAACGACCCGCGATTTCCGCTACCGGTTCAGGCGAACCGGTCCGAACCAGCTGAATACCACCTCTGGTCCTAGTCCTGATACTGGAGCCTAAATTTTAAAAAGAGGGCAATCCGGAAGGGATCGTTATAAAGCACTTTACTCCCTTTATAAGAACAAGATATTGCTAACAAGCAAACTTCAGCTTTGCTACCACAGGCACTTCCTATATTTTACAGCTAAGTCAGGTTGTACTCTGAAATCTTTAATTTCAATTAGATGCCACTTCTATTTCTAAAACAATTAGCTATATTTCTGCCTTTCCAGGTGGCTAAAAATCATGTTTCTGTTTGTTTATATCCGCCTTTACTATTTTCACAAATAAGGCAGTGAACATATCTAACACACCTTCCTCCTGTTTTCCCCACAGCAATAATGCTGCGTGGTGGGTTGAGCTGAAAGAGAGAGAATGGCCCAAAATCACCCAGCCAGTTTTGAGTAAGGCGGGACTTGAACTCTCTTGCTTTCTAGCCTGGTGCCTTAACCACTCACTACTGCACCTTCTCATTTCACTACATATAATATGTTCCAGCAAATTTGTTGTGAAATGAAATGGTCACTAAGTAGTCATGTTCTGTGCCTGACATTTACTTTTTTTTAATTTTTTGCCCCTTTGCAGGATGGAGAGATTGCTTAAATTTCTATCTCTTCCTGCAAGTTAACGTCAATTGCAAGTTAACAAGCCCATCTATGACTTTAATTACAATGCCTGGGCTGCTGCCTGAAACTGACAAGATCTCAATCAGTTTTACATTGAAGGCTTTTGTTGTCAGGCACCTGAAATTTGGTGGTAAATGCACCCATTTATCAGAAAATGAATTTTTATTACCATTTTTTACCAATGTATCTGCAAATAAGTAACTTACCGTATGTATGTATGTATGTATGTATGTATATGTATTTATTTATTTGTTTTTTAATTTAATTTAATAATTTAATTTAATTTAATTTAATTTAATTTAATTTAATTTAATTTAATTTAATTTAATTTAATTTAATTTAATTTAATTTAATTTTAATTTAATAGATTTGTATGCCACCCAACTCCCAAAGAGACTCTGGGCGGCTAACAGCATATTAAATACAAAATCTAAAAAACAGTTAAAAGATTTAAAAGCAAAATTAAAACAATGTAAAAATTTAAAAAAACATTCAGTCATCCAATCGTTTCATGTCGTGGGCCAATCAATAGATCAGTCATTGGCCCCAGGCTTGCTGAAAAAGCAAGGTCTTCACGGCTTTTCTGAAGGCCAATAAGGTGGGGACAGTCCGAATCTCAGGGGGTAGTTGGTTCCAGAGGGTAGGAGCCACCACAGAGAAGGCCCTCGCCCGCGGGCCCGCCAGCCAACATTGTTTAGCTGACGGGACCCGGAGCAGGCCGACTATGTGATCTAACCGGTTGCAGGGAGGTATGTGGTAGTAGGCGGTCCCGAAGATACTCTGGCCCTGAACCATATACGGCTTTAAAGGTGATCACCAACACCTTGAATTGCATCCGGAGACCAATGGGCAACCAATGCAGCTCGCGCAAGATGGCAGTAGTGTGGGTGTATCTAGGTACCCTCACAACAGCACATGCAGCTGCATTAGTTTTTAACTATATTTACAAATGTTTTTATGAGATCTTTTAGCTCAGAGGATAAAAGTTCTTCTGCCAAATCACGAATTTACTATATACAAACAAATGACATGTAACTTCATTGCACAATCGTAACATTTGAGAAGTAGCATACTACTATTAAGACTGGTAACTACTAATAGTCTTGCCAGCATCAAGTTGACTAACGCTGGAAAAAAGATTCATATGATAATTGCTAAAGACAATTGCATTTGAACATCATCAACTAGTAAGGAGAAGAAAGCTGGTACAGAGACAGAGAAAATGGAAACAGGCATTGGAGTGGGGAGCGATTTTGCTTCATATCATATCGGCAGTTGTGTAATTTGTGTAATATCCATCCTCCTCATTCTTAATAGATTCCAAATACTCTGGAGACATCCAAGAAAACCTGTGTGTCCCTGGCATGTATTGTTGGTTTGAAGTCACACAATTGTTTTTAGTTATTTACAGGACTTATATGGCTGCCTATCTCATACAAGGACTCTGGGTGGCTCACATCAATCCATAAAACATGTTTAAAAACAAGAGTATCCTTCCCCTCCAGGCAACAGACAAAACATCCTCACAGCTCAACCCCCACGCTAGTCCAATGTTTGGGGAAAGAGCCAGGTCTTCAAAGCCTAGTGGAAAGCTAAAAGGGTAGAGATCCTTCAGATCTCAGGTGGCAAGCTGTTCCAAAGGGCTGCAGCAACCACCGAGAAGGCGCACCTCTCGGGTCCCATCAGGTGTCAACATCTGAGGGAGTGGACCTGCAGTGTGCCCAATTAATCTAGTAGGATGGGAAGAAGAAACAGTCCTTCAAATAACTGGGACCTGTGCCATGTAGGACTTCAAAGATAACCAGCATCTTTATTAGTTAATAAATATTACCCAATAACTATGAACCATTAACTAATAGTGAATACTGTATTTTTTGGAGTATAAGACGCACCTTCCCCCCCCCCAAAAAAAGAGGGTGGAAATCTGGGTGCGTCTTATACTCCAAGTGTAGCTCCGCCCAGCCTCTCAAACAGAGGCTGAAAAAAGCCTCTGAAACGGAGCTTCAGAAAAAAAGCCTCTGAAACGGAGGTTTCAGAGGCAGAAATAAAAGGCGCAGAGCTCACAACCAATGAACCTGTTGCTAAAATTCATCTCTGGGAACAGCTGATTGGGGGTATTCCAGGCGGCCGATCCACCCGCCAACCAGCTTTTTTCTTATTTTCCTCCCCCAAAACTAAGGTGTGTCTTATATTCCAGTGCGTCTTATAGTCCGAAAAATACGGTAACTATAATAACTTTTAACAGCCATTGTGTGAATTTTACTCCGAACTGTAGCAATAACAAGAAATCAGACACTGTGAATTCTTGAATTGCATCTTAAGACTAGGCTTCCCAAAGTAAATTCTGCTCTCTCTCTCTCATTCCCACCTTCCCTTCCGCCCTCAGTGATGTGTCAGAATCGCTCATCGACAAATGCCTTTACTCCTGCAAATCTCCTCATCCAGACATTCTGATCAGAACATCTGGAGAAGTTCGACTTAGTGATTTTATGCTCTGGCAGGTAAATCTATAGTGCAATATCTCACCAGCTAATTAGCAAAATTGTATTTTCTTGCTTTGCGATCATTTGACATTCAGCTCTCTGGGTTTTGTTGTTGGATATAAGAAATCCAACATGATGTATGATAAACACTCCTCTTAAAAAAAAGAATCCCTCAACTCTCTTCCTGGAAATTGCTATAATAAGTGCTTCAAGGAGATCATTGAAAAAATGTGGCCTTCTGCCATGCTAGTAAAGGAACTACCAAATAGGTAGACCATTATCTGGTTCACTATAAAATACACAAATACCCATTGTTGTTCTTCATCACTGATAAAGCAGGGGAGAAGCTGTATACAGTTGCTGCAAAGATTTATATCTGGGGTTAAAACTTCTGGAAACTCTTACAGGCTCTTCCTTCATACTTTGGGCAAGACTGGTTTCTATACAAGACAGTGCAAGCTCCAGAAAGCAAGTTTATTTTAAGCATTTTTGCCCAATACTTTTATATTAGAAATACTCGCGAACATAATTGCAAATAAACCTGCCTTTGAATTTGCAATCTAAACTTTAAAAGCAAGGAAAAAAGATGGAGGAGGCTATCTTAGGACACTTTTATAACTTTCTGGCAGGAACAGTCATAGTTTGGTCTTTTTGGATTTACTTTCTGTGGCTGATGCATGCTGCCAAGGACTATAGTATAATATACAGTACTATCATACAATATCTATTATATTCCAGGGGCTATAGTATATAGCATATATCTCCTTAGTATAGCTGATGCACTAAATTGGGGGGGGGGGGTTGCCTAGATTTTTTTCTGATATCCCTTCCAATCCTTCCAATCTGTGATTCTAATTGTAAGGTATGTAAATTTAGGAAGTGATATGGAAGTTTTGAAAGATGTCAGTTGTCTGCCAGGTGCTACTGCCAGCAAAGACAAGAGGCGTATCTTTAAAATAATCAAGTATGCCAGTAAGAACTGTGATGTTGATACTATTATACATTTTGGCACAAATGATCTGTCCCCCAAAAGATGTACTCTCTGTGCAGAATGATTTCCAGAGCTTGGGGTATGAACTTAGTAGTATAGGCTGTAGGCTTATCTTTTCAGAGGTTTTACCAGTATATAAGAACAAAAAGGAAAAGGCAAACGTATAGCGGAGTTTAATGTGTGGCTAAAAGAATGGTGTAATAGAGAAGGCTTTGATTGTATTAGTCATGATATCTGCACCTGGTCCAATGAAAAACTGTATAAAAGAGATGGTTTGCAGCCATCAAAGAAAGGGACTGAGTTACTTGGCATTAAATTCACAGATTTTCTAGATAAACATTTAAACTGAACACCGGAGACAGAGAATTAATTAATAAAGAACATTTCTGTCCCCAGCAATCTAAAATTAATAGGATTATCAGTGCATGTAATATAGATGTTAAGGCGGGTAAGAATATCAACCTTGCTGTCAAGCAAAAACAAGCATTTAATAGTGAGTGCCATACCATGTGCACTAATCAACAGGTGGTAAGGCAGTAGGGGACAACACAGGTTATGTAGAAAGTAAACACAGGGTCAGTCAAAATGGACTCAAATGTCTATACACCAATGCAGAGTATGAGGAATAAACAGGATGAATTAGAAATTCAAGTAAATGAGGGCAGATATATTGTTGCCATTACGGAAACTTGGTGGGATGAAACCCACAAATGGAACATACTTCTAGAGGGATTTAAATTATTTAAAAGAAATAGACCAAATAAAAGAGGAGGTGGAGTTGCACTATATATAAGAAATAACTACATCTCTACAGAAATAGAGCACAACAATGATGAAAACTGCCTGGAATGCATTTGGGTCAATGTAAAAGGGGGAAAAATGACATTGCCATAGGTGTATACTATAGGCCACCCAACCAAACAAACACAGGAAACAGATGAACTTTTTGCTAGTCAGTTAACTAAGGTATGTAGGAAGCACACCACAATAGTAATGGGGGATTTTAACTACCCTGACATCAACTGGGAGATAAATTCTGCACCAAATGGAAGATCAAACAGGTTCCTGACAAACCTAGCAGACAACTTTGTTTCCCAAAAAGTAGAGAAGGGAACAAGGGGATCAGCCATATTGGACTTAATTCTCACTAATAGAGTTGAAATGATAGAAGGTGTTGAAGCTACAGGAACCTTGGGGGGGGAGTGATCATGCAATATTGGAAATCAACATTATGCAAGCATAAGCAATAGAACAAAGTCAAACTAGAGTCTTGGACTTTAAGAGAGCTAATTTCAATAAAGTTAGAGAAAACTTGGGAAGGATTCCATGGATGAGAATCCTCAAGGGGAAAACAACTCAAGAAGCTTGGGAAATTTTGAAAAGTGAGATTATAAAAGCCCAGTCTAGCACAATAACAATGAAGAAGAAAAAAATAACAGCTCTCAAAAGAAACCAGCATGGCTGCATAAAGAACTCTCTGACAAATTGAATGACAAAAAGGACAATTATAAAAAGTGGAAAGAGGGGCACATAACTAAGGCAGAATATCAGCAAATAGCCGGAGCCTGCAAAGATGAAGTGAGGAAAGCTAAGGCTCACAACGAACAAATACTTGTGACAAAAGTAAAAAATAACAAAAAAAGCTTCTTCCAATATGTTAAAAACAAGAAAAAAGTCAAAAAAACAATTGATCCATTGCTGGGAGAAAGTGGAAAGAAGGTGACAAGCAACAGAGAGAAAGCAGAACTACTTAACTTGTTTTTTGCATCTGTCTTTACACAAAGGGAAAAAACAGTCCAACCTATCAAAAACAGCACCACAAAAAACAGATTAGGAACACAAGTTAAAATAGGGAAGAAAATGGTAAGTGCAAATCACCAGGACCAGATGGATTACACCCCAAGGTTCTGAAGGAACTGGCAGATGTGAACTCAGAACCACTAAATTATATCTTTCAAAGATCCTGGAGCACCTGGGAACTGCCAGAGGACTGGAAAAGAGCTGATGTAGTTCCCATATTCAAAAAAGGAAAAAAAAATAGATCCAGGAAACTACAGACCCATCAGCCTGACCTCAATACCAGGGAAGATTCTGGAAAAGATAATCAAGCAACGAATCAGTGAACACCTAGAAACAAAGTAATAACCAAAAGCCAACATGGGTTCGTCAAAAACAGATCATGCCAGACTAATCATATTGTATTCTTTGACAGTGACAAAATTAGTGGACCAGAGGAATACTGTCGATATAAAAGAGCAACAAAGATGATTAGGGGACTAGAGGCTAAAACATATGAAGAATGTTTGCAGGAACTGTGTATGTCTAGTTTAATGAAAAGAAGTACTAGGAGACATGATAGCAGTGTTCCAATATCTCAGGGGCTGCCACAAACAAGATGGAGTCAAACTATTCTTCAAAGCACCTGAGGGTAGAACAAGAAGCAATGGGTAGAAACTAATCAAGGAGAGAAGCAACTTAGAACTAAGAAATTTCCTGACAGTTAGAACAATTAATCAGTGGAACAACTTGCCTCCAGAAGTTGTAAATGCTCCAACACTGGAAGTTTTTAAGAAGAGATTAGATAACCATTTGTCTGAAGTGGTGTAGGGTTTCCTGCCTAAGCAGGGGGTTGGACTAGAAGGTCCCTTCCAATTTTGTTATTCTAATCTATTCTAAGCTGGACTACTACTTGCCCAGCGCTCTTCTTGAGCAGTTTTTAGAGACCCTGTCCCCAAACTGACACAGGGGACAGAGTGTACTGTCCATTTCACAATCATTGAACAACTGGTAAAGAAGTTTATTTTGAAATAATCTAGCAATGTTGCGTGTTTTGATTACCTTCCTTTCCTTTCTAGCTTATGTATTAAGTGCCTTTCTCTCTTTTCTCAGACGTCCCATTCTTGCCTTGTGTTTCAAAGTGTTCTGTGGCCAGATTATTCATTCTGGAATTTATGCGAGGCCATCCTTCGGTTTCAGATGAACTACAATGCATTACAAGTAAGACTGAAGAAAGAAAAGGTTAAGCAAAAAAGCAATCTCAGGCTCTCAGCATATGTACTTTAAATAATGGAACTGCCTGTCCCAAGATTTCAGAGATAGGAAAACAGCATCTTTTGCTTGCTGAGGCTTTTCAGACTGTTAGGGGACAGGATGGGAAGGATAGTAGAGAAAATTCAAAGGATGATCGGTATCCCTAGCTACACAAAAGATTTTGGGACATTGGAGAAGTAACAGATATTGGAATGTATCCAAACAGTTGATAGGATTGTTCTGACAGGTCTCAATAGTGCCCTGAAGTCCTATAGATTGTTGGATTTTCGTTTCATGGATATTTATTGTGCAGTGACAGTAATATAATTGCTTACAATACTTTGTATTTTTGACCAGAAGATGAACTTGTCCTCTGAAGAGATATGATAATTATTTCATTAGCTCCCAGGAAAAAATGGAAGTGGCTTTGAAATCTCTATAATCTTAGAACGTTTATACATGCAGACATTCAAAATCCAAAAAAAGGGGTGAAATAGAGTTCTGGTTTCATTTATTAACCAATAGACAAATGGGCTGAATATCTTCCAGCACTGAATTCTATTGATTCATTTTGGCTGTATGGTAAAAAGTTTTAAGAGTTTTGCCCCAACCTGATTTGGAATGAGCTGCAAATGTGCTTCTAATTTTGTAAGTGTGCTTTTCTGAGCTATCTCATTTTGTTGTGTAAAAACCAATGGCGAGGTATAAGCATCAAAGATCTTCAGTGGTGACCATGCCAATTGTTTGCAGCAGTTGAGAGGAAAGGGATTGGGGAAAAAAGACAAAATTTTATAGGAGAAAGTACTAAAACTTCATTACCTGCTGGCCTAAGGGAATTTTATAAATAGGAGAGAATCCAGTGAGGCAAATCATAATATAGTTTGCCTTGTATGTTTTATACTGACAAAAAGGTCCTGGGAATTGAAGTCCAAGACATTGGTAGGGGGATGCTCATCTATGCTCAGAAACCTAATACATGATTATTGCTTTTTTTTGCCAGAAAGCCAGAGATGTATATATGGAACAAAGGAAGTGGCAACAATTAGAAACTGATAAGGCACAAGTCTTACAGAAACTGAAAAATGAAGAATCGGCAACCTGTGGAGATACTCAAAAATGTGGGACACTTTTGCGAGAATTCAAAGCTAAACGGGAAGAGAGGATTCAAAGGTTTTTGCAGGCCCTTGAGCACAAAAGGATAGACTTCCTAGAAAAACTGGCATTGGTAGCTGCAAGATAAGAAGGTTCCTCTTGGAGATAGGGGAGAGAAGAGGGGGGGAAATGAGCCAAGTTGCAAATAATCCAATTGCTGCCCAGTGGATGACATGAAATGGGATCCTAGGTTTATTCTATGTGCACATGCACATGGCTGGGGACCATGACACTTGAAGTGTATGTTTACCAAATTTAATGAAACAAAAGGTATTTCTGTAGAGGTAACAAATGAAAAGAATAGTATCAAATATTTCTAGGTGTGAAAGTCTGCGCATGTTGGGGGGCTTTGCTCCATATTTTCCAAACTGCAGTTTTTCTCTTCCACAATTCAAAGACTTAACCAGAATCCTGAAAAACTACCTGCACTGGAATGCAGAGATGCTGCATTTGAATTAGAGAAAAACCCTATTGCATGCATGCACCCATCCAGATTTATTCTGGAATAAATTAAATGTTTATTATTTTCTCTGTTGCCTCAATTTTTAAGACCAGCTGTTTCTGGACCATTTGTTTTTCCATTCTTGGTACCAGCATATGATATAGGATTGTACTTAAGTTTCACAGGAACATGCGTTGTTCCTCTGGCTTTAGTAAACTAGGAAAATGTCATCCTCCAAATTAACTCTATATATCCTTCTGGACTATAGGAATTGCTGGGTACAACAGAACTTCAAGGTGTTTTTGATGCAGTATCTTCAAATGGGTTTGAGAAGGCATTTTAGCTTTGGAAAGCAGTACAAAATACCCTTTTACACAAAAGTGCAACATGATGTAAATAACTCTGAAAAAGATAAAGGACATCAACTATAAACACAACATTTTGTTTTCCAAAAGCAGCCACCAATTATTTCATGTTGCTTTTCAAAGACTAAATGAGAATATGGTTGTATTATTCTAAAGCACTTAAGTTTGACATTGTGAGGGATGAACCAGTTGTCAACCGTATTGATATTTAACAACCTGCTGGAGCCATTTTTTTAAAAATAAAACTTATACAAGAAATGGTGACCAATAAATTAATGGGTATTTTGTTTCCATGCAGTAATTTCACCTGTTACATTACCATTGTTATGTCTGAAAGGCTGCTTCGTTTGATATCTACTTCTGAAGGTCCTTGTTACTGTGACAAAAAATATAAATAAAAAATCCCAACCACATAGTGATGAGATAATATATTAACGTTTCTGCGTTAAAAAGAAATTTCTGATAGTTTCCTGAAAAAGGCTAATGGCATACTTAATGGAGAATTAGAGATTTTGCATCTTTAAAAATCCCTATATGATACTGAAATCAGAGGTAGGCTCCCAGCCCTTCAGTGTTGTAGTGTGTGTCACTGTAGATATTACTTGTGTTTGTAAAGTGTCCAGTCCAACAACTTATTTCATTGAGCATTGATTCCTGTTGGGTATTTAAATGAACAGAGGTAACTAAAAAGCAATTATTTTCATATTTGGTGCCCCAGAACCCAACAAAATTACTTTGCAGCATTATAACTGCTGTATTGTGTTACAGTCCTATGGCCAGTCATCTGCTTTACCCATTGAGCAGAAACTTCTAGATACCTATGCGAAAGTCTTGCATATGGCTTGTGGGCTAGAGTGCATGCTCCTCCACAACTCAGTCAGCAGACACATTGAGCTTATTTTGATGAATAAATTGACAATGAAATGTCAAGTTGAATCGTGAATGGAAATTTCTTTATGTGCTCAATGAGCCAAAGACAGGATTAAAGCATTCATACCCATTGTGCAGATCCTGGGTGAACAATTTAGCTGATGACTGTTGTGGCCATGCTAGGCTTCTTGGCTCTAGTAGTGTTTCTCAGTCTTGGTCACCTTATGTTGGCTGGGGAGTTCTGAGAGTTGAAGTTCACATATTTTCAAGTGGCCAAGGTTGAGAAAGTGCTCTAGAATTTAGGGCTAGATAATTCAAGCAAGAGACCAACTCTTCCTTGAGCTCTTCCACCTGTTTATTGGACCCATGTCCCTCCTGGCTGGTCTCGGCCAGCAGAGAGGTTTCATGCAGCTGGATCCTGGCGGTGATCAACGCTTCTTTTAGGGAGGGATCCGTACCGCAACCCCTAAAGGTTGCGGTGGTGAGACCCCTCCTTAAGAAGCCTTCCCTGGACCCAGCGGATTTGAGGAACTTTCGTCCGGTCTCCAACCAACTGTTTATAGGTAAGGTTGTTGAGAAGGTGGTGGCACTTCAGCTCCTTCGGTTAGTGGAGGACACTGATTGTCTGGATTCCTTTCAATTGGATTTCAGGCTTGGCTACAGCACGGAAACTGCCTTGGTCGCCCTGATGGATGATCTCTGGCGAGCCCGGGATGGTGGTTATTCTTCCATCCTGGTGCTACTTGACCTCTCAGCGGCTTTCGATACCATCGACCATGGTATCCTTCTGTGCCGACTCGGCGAGCTGGGAGTGGGAGTCACCGTTTTACGGTGGTTCTCCTCTTGCCGATAGGATGCAGTCGGTGTTGATAGGAGGACAGAGGTCATCTCCTAGGCCCCTGACTTGTGGGGTACCTCAGGGTTCGGTCCTCTCACCCATCCTGTTTAACATTTACATGAAACCGCTGGGGGAGATCATCCGTCGACATGGGGTGAGATTTCAACAGTACGCTGATGACACCCAGCTGTACATTTCCACCCCGGTTCAATTCAGGGAGGCAGTGGAGGTGATGTGCCAATGCCTGGACGATGTTAGGATCTGGATGGGAAGGAACAGGCTCAAGCTCAACCCTGACAAGACTGAGTGGCTATGGATATTGCCTCCCAAGGACTATGTCGATTGTCCCTCCTTGGTTCTCGGGGGAGAGAAATTAACTCCCTTGGAATCAGATTCGCAATTTGGGAGTTCTAGATCCACAGCTAAAATTAGACCAACATCTTACGGCTGTGGCTAGGGGAGCCTTTGCACAGGTTCGCCTGGTGCACCAATTGCGACCATACCTGGAGAAGGCGGCTTTACTCACAGTCACTCATGCCCTTGTCACCTCTCGACTGGATTACTGTAACGCACTCTACATGGGGCTACCCTTGAAGAGTATCCGGAGACTGCAATTGGTGCAAAATGCGGCTGCGCGAGCTGTGGTGGGTGTCCCAAGATACACCCACGTGACACCTATTCTCCACCAGCTGCATTGGTTGCCCATTAGTCTCCAGATGCAATTCAAGGTGTTGATTATCATCTTTAAAGCCCTACATGGCTTAGGACCAGGTTATCTTCAGGACCGCATCCTACCACATACCTCCCTATGACCGGTTAGGTCCCACAGAGTCGGTCTCCTCCAGGTCCCTTCAGCCAAACAATGTCGGTTGGCGGGACCAAGGGGGAGAGCCTTCTCTGTGGGGCCTCCAGCTCTCTGGAGCCAGCTGCCCCCAGAGATCTGAACTATCCCCACCTTGCTGGCCTTCCAAAAAGCTGTTAAGACATGGCTCTTCCTGCAGGTGGGGGGATACAGGGACCGTTGAATATCTTAGGTCTCCCCCATGTATGAATGGTTTGTGTTTTTAACTTTTTAATTAATTTCTTTTACTGTGTTTATAAGTTGTTCTTGCATATGTTGTACGCCGCCCTGGAGTAGGGCGGCATATAAGAACACTTAAATAAATAAATAAATAAACTCACAAGACTTTAAGCAAGATAATAGTGTTTTCTCCAATAGTCTTATCTAGAATTATATAAACCTGATTGTATAGCATGCAGATGAATTAGCAAAATTGAGGCTGGGTACTTTTGGCACTTGTCACTTTAAAACCTTGTATTTTAAATTGCTTCAAAGACTATCTTCCAGTACTTTTTAAAAGTAAAAGGATGGGTTCCAGCCATTAAGTACAGCAACTGGAACACTTCATCTCACTTTTACGTGTTTAGTTAAGAATCCAATTTTTCTAATGCCTTTCACTCAGAGAAAGAAAAATCGAAGTATAAAAATTGTTGAATATATTGAATACATGCCCCACTATATCCAAAGAACTCTCAACAACTAACAGCAAATACAGCAAAATCATGATTTTAATCACCACATTGAATATTCTACCAACATAGACGACAAAGGAGTGAAATAAAAATGGCACAAGAACTTATGTTGGGAAGGTTGCAAAAATCCTCTCTGGAATAATTCAGTTTTTCATAGCTTTTTAAATATCACAAGTGAGGGGGCAAGTCTGATCTCCAATGGGAGGTCAGTTCAAAGCAACAATGTGGCTACAGAGAAGCAGCACTATCCTGTCTTATTTTTCTTCACCTTCCACAAACACGATCACTAGCTGCTGTTCCCTACAAAATCTGAAAGGCCAGCCATTCATAGCTACGATCTAACCAAAATCAAGTAACTCATCTGATAAAAGATCCTAGTCTCTGCTGTTTTTAAATAGAACCATCTAACCAGCACTTATTTACTGTACCTGATTTGTTGTGGTCTTAAGAGAATGGCTGCACATTCAGTGGTAGTGAATGTTTGCACGTGGCAGGCTAGTTTCAGTCCCTAGCAGGGACTGAAGAGGAAGAAACACCGCAGATATGTAAATTAGGCTCTTCCAACCTGGTCCAATCCAGTTGGGTTGAAAAACAAAGACTCTTGTCCATCATCTTTCCAGTGTAATCAACCAGTTGCCTTTAGGCAACTCCCAGTCAACAAGAAGGGTAGAAGGTCAGCCATATTTTGTAATGCCGGTTGCCAGGAAGTAATAAAAGGAAATGCTAAGTTGGATTGCTTGATCAAATGTAGTTGGTATGGTTCTGTTCTCAACTGTGTGAGAGGCGGGTCATGGTTGGTGGTCGGTCTACTCCTTCCAGTCGTGTTTTTGACCTTGGAGTCGATGGGGATTGTGGTAGCACGACCGCTTGGTGCTGAAAAGGACAGCTCCCCGCTCGACCCCACGAAGGAAGCGCCTCGGGTAAAAAAAAAAAGTGGACCACCAGCCATCACTTCCCCCCCCCCCTTTTTAAAGAGGCGCCTTCTTTCACGTGAAGCCTTTTTTGCCGCCTGCTCCCGGCTGAGACCCTGCCACTTCGCAGCCAAGGTTGAAAAGGAAGGGGGCGCTGTGGGTTGCGTTCCGCCGTGGCGAGGCAATGACCGCACCTTCCTCTTCCCCTTCCAGCGCAGGGAAAGAGGCCACCATCTTCCCCCCGCGTCTTGCACCCAGATTCCTGTCAAACGGGGTTTTAACGGTCGGGCAGAGGCGCTCTCATCAGCAAGCCTGGCGGTCCTTCGCTCTGCGCCTCCCGAAGGGAAACGCGCGCCTCGGCTGGCCAGGTGCGCCGGGGAACACCACTCTCCCACTCGTCCGCAAAGAGCCATTAGGCTGCTTGGACCCCCCCACAAAAGACTGCAAGCTTCGGCTGGCTGACCTGAGCCGTGCGGCTCTCGGATGGTCGTGGGGAGGTCGCCGTCTCCCGGGCTAGCCGAGAATGACTTGGGCGACGCATTAACACCCGGGACCAGGCGTGTTCTTATTTACCACGGTGGGGGGGGGGGCAGCCAGAGCGACGTTGAAACTCTTTTATTTTGCAATCAGTTCGCTAGATTTATACATAACGGTGAGGGGTGGGGGAATAACGGCTCCCACGCGGGAAAAAAAACCCGTTTCTTTTCAATCTCTTTTAGCGTAGCGGGCGGTGAGGTGATGAGGGGGGGAGAAATACCGTTTCTTTATTCTACCGGTTCTCACTTTTCAAGAATCAAATCAATCTGACTGAGGTCTACTTGCAGCAGGACCAAACGGCCGCTTTGGCGGAGATAAAAGGTGGACGTTCAGTTGCGCGCGCGCGCGCTCTTCACCTCCCCGCGCAGAACCCGCCCCGGCTGTCTGTCCCTCGCCACGTGACCCGCTCTGTCCAATGGTTGGTCGGGGCGGTGGGGATCCGGCTGGAACCGGTTGGGCCGCGTCCGGCTCTATATAAAACTTTATAAACACCCGATTCAAATTAGTGGGGTCGCGAGCTACACGAGCGAGCCCAACAAACGGGATCCCCTTTCCCCCCCTCCTTGTTTTTATTTTCCGTCCTCCCTTTCTGCGCGGCTTTCCCTCCCATACATCCGAGTTTCTCCTTCCTCCTAGAGACCTTGCCTTTCTCGTTTCAATCCGAGCCGCCTTCTCGCTCTCCCTCCCTCACGCGCCGCTGACATGCCCAAGAGAAAGGTACGTGGCTGCGGCGAGGGAAAAAAACAACAACAACTTAAGGGCCCGGAGGCGAGAGGGGCGAAGGGGAGGGAAAAGAATTCGTGTACTCGAAGGGAGGGATGCTTATGCGGGGGTGAGCTTTCAGAGCAGACGCCATTTTCTTTCTCTTCTTCTCTACTCCCTCCCCGCACTCGATCGCTAGCTCGCTCCCTTTCCCTCCCCCTCCGCTTCGTTCGTCTTCGGGCGATTAACGGTCGTGAGACGAGGGGGGAAAGCGCGTGCGCGCGAGACGGCTCAACGGTCGTCTTCGGGACTTAAAAAAAGTGGGGATGGAGGAGGGGGGCGGAGCTTAGGGAAAGCGACCGTTAACCGCCGCGCATTTTTGGTGGCCTATGAAGGAAAGGGCGCCGGGGGGGGGGGGTGTTTGACTTCGCGAGCGACTATACAGGCGAAGCTCAGTGCGGGGCGGGGTAGTTGTGGCAAGAGAGCGCGAGACGGCCAGCGCGCGCGCAGAGAAGCGCGAGAAAACGCTTAATTATTGGCTGCCCGCGCGCTCGCCTTGCCCGCCAATCGGGAAGGGGCACGCGCCGACTTAGGCGCGGAGGGGGGGAAAAAGAAGGGAGGGAAGTAGTCGAGCAGAGGAGGGAAAAGAAAGCGGGGCGATCGGTTCGCCTTTTTTTCTTTTTGGCGGGAGGGCCGTTGACCGGAAGGAGACCCACATGCACCGTCCGTTGAAGGCGGCGGGAAGCAGGAGGGCCCCTCGTTTCTCCTCCTTCGCCCGCTTAAATAATGAGGTTACGCCGTGTTTTTCTCTCCACCCTCCCCCACACACGTAAATTCAAAAAGGGCGGGAAAACCATAAGAGGGACACACCCGTTCCAAGCCCTCTTTTATAAGGGCCTTGGAGATTAGCAAGGCCGCCTGATAAATGATGCCCCTTTTTGCCCAGCGCGTTCTGGGTTAAATCTTGCCCCTCACACCTGTTGTTCGGAAGACCGCATTTGCTGTTTAAAATGAAGCTTGTAGGCTGCAGCCATTTAGTTTTCAGAGCAATAGCATCACCGCCAAGGAGTTACTATTACAGCATGCTCCTGTTTTGAATTGCTTGCCTCATAGTTCATATCTTTTCTTCTGCAAGAGGCATTCGGGGTTTCATTGCCTAGCTGCATTTTGGGGAAGAGGCAGCCTGAGTTAAGAAAGTGGAGTGTGGTTTGGATTTAGAAATGCTGTTAATGCAAAGAAAGGCTGTGCAGTTCAGTGTGAGATTAGTTTCTGAAGTCTAGCAGTTGTAGGGACTAGAGGAAATGCTTCATTCTGTGAGATCAGAATTCCTGAAATAAAGAACATCTTGGGTGTTACATGGATTTGGTTGAGGTCATGGTATTTTGAAATAAAAGCAGTCATTATATTGCCTAGAGCTGCTGTGTTGGGGAATAAAGAATAATGAAACTGAGTAAGAGACATCTGTCAGTGCTGTTATCACACAACTCACAAACAGTTGTCTTCAAGGTTGTATAATGTACAGAAATGCAAAGTTGTGCTTATCGATATATGAAAACAAGATGTTTTGATTTTATTGGAATAATTCTAAACATGAGAAATTATTGGATTCTGGAACAGTTCTAAAACAGTATGATCTTTCAGAAACTTCATTGCAAATAGAATTTGGGTCAACAGTCAAGTTCTGAGAGCATCAAAGACCCCACAGTTCAACCCTGACCTACAAGTGTTCTCTTCCAAAATTTGGATGTTTTAGCCAAAAGTCTAGTACCCAAAGGAATATCTAAATTTCTGGTTGTGGCTTTTTTTCCTTCTTTTGTTTCTTAAAGTGAGCTGATTCCACTCTATGCTATTAGAAAAAGCTCCGATTTACAACTTACAAGTACAGTAGTATCAGGTTATTAATTTAGGAATGTTTGATATCTAGGAAAAATAGACAATTCAAATGATTGTGAGGTTGTATGCAAATGTAAAGTATAAATGAATTAGTCAAGAAATTAGTATATAAATTTAGCTATCCATCAATTTGCTTTATGCATTTATATTTAAATACAAAATAAATGTTAGTTTTGTTTAACCGTGTCAAAAATTTCTTGTAGGCTGAAGGGGATACCAAGGGTGATAAGGCCAAAGCAAAGGATGAGGTAAGGTGTATTTGTTTAGTTTTGTCATTTGTTCTTTATTAACATATTTAATGTTAAATTTTTCATTAGTTAGTATTCAACTTAATAGCCATTCATTTAATGAGCATTCATTACAATGGCATTGGAAAAAGTGATTTACAACTTTTTCACACAACTGATGCAGCATCTCCAGTCATGTGATCAAAATTTTGGTTCTTGGCAACTGGCATGAATTTACAACAAATTGCAGCATCCTGGGGTCATGTGACCACTATTTACAACTTTCTCAGATGGCTTCCTGCAAAGCAGCATCAATCAGGAAAGCTTAGCAATCACGTGATAAATGAATCATGGCAAAAAAAGTTGTAAAATTGGGGGTCACTTAACAGAAATTACTATCTCAGTTGTAAACTGAGGAGGATTATCTATTATATTTTTGTAGCATCAGTTGTAAATCTAGGACTACCTGTGTTACACTTTTTAATATTCTAATAGATTACAAAGGAACCATGCTGATTCTAACAGGATTAACATTTTTATTCTTATCTTTAAATAGCCACAGCGGAGATCAGCAAGGTTATCTGCTGTAAGTATGTTTTATGATAAATGCTTTCAAGAGATGAGTTAGTAAAAGTAAAAACACCTAAAGAATTCTTAATAATAGCATGTATTTGTGTCACAGATAGCTTTTATTCACATCAAGTGCACAAATATTTCCAAAATATTAATTGTACTTTTATTTTTAGAAACCTGCTCCTCCAAAGCCAGAACCCAAACCTAAAAAGGCAGCTCCAAAGGTAAGTTTAACGCTGTATGCAACTTGGATTGAAAATGTTTTACTTCCATAAAGTGAATTAATATATCAACTCTTAGCGAACTTACTCTTGTTTCCTAATGATCAGAAAGCTGAAAAGGTACCCAAGGGAAAGAAGGGGAAAGCTGACGCAGGCAAGGATGGAAACAACCCTGCAGAAAATGGAGATGCCAAAACAGACCAGGTATATAATAACTATTAACACTTAAGTTACTTTAGTGTTTAGAAATCAAACAAAAATGTATGCTGTTTAAAAGAAGCAGGTAGTAATCATGTTTCTTGTTCATTTTCAGACAAATAATTTAAAATAATATAAGCATTTGGGGTGCACAAATCAGAATAATTTGGATCAATAAGCCAGATAGAATCATTGGATCAGATCTTCAGTGTGAATCATCAGATTGAATCAGTAATTTTTATTTGGATTTACCAAATCATCTTGATATAGTTCAGAAAAAGAATTTAACAATATAGACATTGAGTCATTGTGTTGGTTCATAGAGTCAATCAAATCACCTTTGAATCTCCAATTTTTTTTCCATTTCTAAGAAGCATGAAGTCAGTGACTCCTGCAGAATAAAATTACTATGTGAAATTACATGTATCCAAAAAGAAGCCACTGCGATATTTGACAATAACCTCCCAATCAATGTTGTGTTTTAAGTAATCACATCCCCAACAAATCCTGAACCTTTCCTTAACAGGTCCAGCTTAAAAATATTTTAATTAATTGTAATTTAAAACAAATACAACATAGAGGTACCAAAATGTTTTTCCCTTGACTTTCATGTTCAAAACTTCTAGTTCCACATTCGCCTATTTTAATTCTTACTTTTCATGTTTACAAAACATTACTGTAGGCTAATCTTGTAAATAATGTGTCTTCTACTGGGAAATGTAGAACAGTTAACATTTAGCCGTATTTACAAATCAAAAGTAATTAATTTTTTTATTTAGTGAGAAAGCACATTATTACAATATGCAGGTATGAATAGAGAGCACTACTAGTTCAGTAAATGCAAATAAAATAAAAGTTGCAAGAGAATTTAGTATAGTTCTGGAGATATTTAAAATAATTTAAAAATGATAAAATTATTTGCTTTGTTTAAATTTATCTTTCCCATCAAGAGTACTTGATTATTGGCAATAACTGCATCTTACATGCAAACACTAACCCTTTGAACAGTAACTGCACAACGTAAAATGCTCTGATGAACTACATTTCTTTTTCAGGCACAGAAAGCTGAAGGTGCTGGGGATGCCAAGTGAATTGTGTGAATTTTTGATAACTGTGTACTTCTGGTGACTGTACAGTTTGAAATACTATTTTTTATCAAGTTTTATAACAATGCAGAATTTTGTTTTACTTTTTTTTTTAAAGCTAAGTTGTTAGCACACAGAACGCTTTGTTGTTGTGTTTTAGAGGGAGGAGAGGGGACAAGTGTCATTGACTCTGTTACTTAGAATCTGGGCTTTTAAAAGTCCCCCTTCAATTTTGCCAGAGGGAATCTTTATGGGCACAAAGAGAGGATTTCCTGATGCTGTCAATCTGTATTGGTTTTTGAAATGCTTCAGACAACACTGAAATTCCTAAAATGCCTGTTTTGAGAAATAATATTAAAACTGTACTTCTCATTTTAATTATTTCAGTGTCCCTTGCATTTATTACTTCTCTGAGTATCATGTGGCATTTGATACTTGCTATCATAAAACCGAATGCATTCTTACAGTATCAGGCAATCAAGATTTCTGGGTGTCAAATACCGAGGGAAGAAGGATGGCTTATAACTGAGCCACATTCCCTTCTTTATTGTGAATCTTCAGATTAAAAATTCTGCAGTTTTTGTTTTTTTCTTAAAGTCAGGGTAGGTTGTGAAAAGTTGTTAAACAACATACTAAATGTGAAAGTGTCCACCCTCACTCTAAACTTTCCCTGTTCCAATTAATTGGATTTTATATAGTAACTTTACATTTTGGTAGTGCAAAGAAAAGGGGAGTTGGAACTTGTTGTAAAACATTGCGAATTGTAGCCCATGTCCTGCCTGAATACCATTGATTGATCGTTTTAAGAAATGTACCTTTAATAAAGCTGGATATTGTTTGGCTTTGACTGTTTTTTTTTTCCTCTTCTATTGTCTGTTCATTTCCTGCTGCCCTGTTTTTCATGTTTATATGTTACAGCTTAAGTGTACATTACATAGACTGTTAACAGTACCTTACAGATACACAAAGAATTTAAAAGTTCCAGAACATAGACTTCCATAGACAAACTAATATTTAATGCTGTTATCTTTCATTTTATGTACATAGGTAGTAATAGTACAAATGATCCTTAAGTATCTATAGCAATAGTGAGAGGAATCTTAAATTTATGGAAAAATAGGGAGTGGACAGTTGTTAACTGTCTTTAATACAAGATTGAAGTGCAAGAGTTGTATCACACAATTAGTAATTTAGTTTTGCTAATTTGTATTGCTACAAAACGTCCAAAACTTATTAGACAAGTTTTTAAAAACCCTTATACAGATAGTCATTGACTTATGACAATTGAACCCAAAATTTCCATTGTTAAGTGAGTTTTTCCCCACTTTATGACCTGCAATCATCAAAACTACATGCCAGTTGCCAAGCATCCAAATTAATAATCATAGTGAAAATCATAAATCACTTTCAGTTTTGATGTAAGTTTGAATAGTCACTAAACAAATAGCTGTAAGTCAAGGACTACTTGTAATGGTAATGTAGAATTGCCTCTTCTAATCTGGCCCTCTTTTTACTGCCAGTGTGTTAGTCTATAGTTTCCCAGATATTCTGTTCTGAACCGAACATCATGGGTCTTAATCATGAGCTAAACATTCCATGTTTTGTAAATTTGAGACTTCTATTCTGAATTTATTTTCCTTTCATTAAGAGTAGCTGTTTTAATGCTTCCATTCATTAAAAATTGTGTATAGTTAACAGCCTTTTCTACTTTCCAAGTGTGTTTACATAACTGGATTTTGTGATAGTGCGGGTTCTTTAAAATAGTTACTGTTAAAGTGATTTAATAAGTTATGTTACTGTGCTTGTTCCTAGTGGATTGCTGTTACTCAAAACATCCTCTTTTCATACTGTTGCTGCTGCTAATCTTTGCATCAGCTTGATGAATCATCATTGATTAATTACCAATAGTGCTATATTAGTGGGGACAGTGCGCTGTATGTCATTGCTCAGCTATTTCTACCCAGCACAATTGTGAGCATATAGATTTATTCATTCACTTATTGTCTTAGTGGATTATTAGAAAATCCTTATCCATTAAGTACTTAATCCAAATTTATCTGGTGTTCATAGCATTATTTTCAATAGTTCAATAGCAAAATCAAGATGTGCACAAGAACTATAGGTGTTATTTTTTAATCTCAGAACAGACATTGAAATTCAGACCTTTTTATCTTAGTTGTGGTTAGTACTTTTTATTCCTCATGTAGCAATTGCTGCAGTTTATGATTTAAAAAGTCTTGATGGTGGCCAGGACAGTGCAGTTGAATCCTGCCTGGTTTTTATGAGCATCAAAAGTCATAGCCACTATCTTACTATACCTTGTAGATATCCTTGGATTGCTGCATTTAGTTTGGATCATCTTATTTGAACTTTGAGGGACCAAAATTTTCAAGAAAGTGCTGCATTTTCCATGTAGTTGAAATAACTATTTTCCTATTCTCACCCCGATTTTCTTAGTATTTTGCTCCCCATCATCACCACACTTAAATCCAAGTACAACACATCACCCTTATCCCAATCTTCCAGCATAGCTACTGCTGCCAGACTTGAATTCAAGTTCAGCATGCCCAACTGGCCCTCCGATCCTCTTCCATCTTCCTAGTCGTCTCTCTCTAGGCGTTACATTTTCCCCTGCTATCTTCCACCTTGGAGCGTTCCTGTTCAGAGGACACGTACCCACTTCACACATACACATTTTGGTTCTGGGATGGACTGCCCAGTATTTCCTATTTCATGTATGGAATGTTAGCACATTCCTTTGGAAAATATACAATTGTTAAATGAAATAAAGTTGATTTCTGTTACTTTCTTTAGATTTTTGTATGTGAAATGGAACTTATAACTGGAATTTTCTGTACAAATCAAAGTAAGCACACTTTGTATCATACTTTATTAAATGTTACAATGCTACATAAATTGGGGGACCATTTTTTTTCCAAAATTGTTTTTGTATTGCTTTGTTGACAAAACTTACTGCTTATCAGGAGAACTTTTATCTTTTTAAAGTAAAATGAGGAAACAATTAAACGGTAACAACAGCCTAAATAAAATGCCACTAATTGGTCCAAACACAAATTAAGTACTTGTGTTAAATTCAGTACTGGATTCAAATTGCAGCTCTCGTGGGGGCTATAATCAGTGTGTATCCTATCTTTAATTGCAGTTACTTAAAATATATCTGGAATAGCAAGAGGGCCCTAAGTTACACTCTTAAACGGGTCCTCAAACTTGGCAACTTTTAAGATTTGTGGACTTCAACTCCCAGAATTCTGGGAGTTGAAGTCTTAAAGTTGCCAAGTTTGAAGACCTCTGCTCTTAAATATGCAGTAGGAAAATGGAGAAAGGATCAAGTAAAAAGTCCATTAGCAATTTGTGCAGAAACAACAGCACAAAACTGGGTTTGGAGACATCTACTTTAATTTTTCTGATTTTATTTTTGCCACAAAATTAGTAACAGATTACCGCATAAAATGGAGAAATTAGTTTGAGGGGGTAGCATAAGACAGACCAGGTATATTTTAGACTCAAGATTATTTAAAATGTTCTTGGCACAATCATTTCATGTTTTGAATTTAGACAGCATATTGCCTATTCCGCACTAGCTTAGTTGATCGATCTTGGCTTAGGTTAGGGTTGGAGTCCACTTCATATTATCCATGTCCTGTTCCTCCACCCTACAGACTACCACTTGCTTTTGGAAAACCTTTTAGGACACTATCTTTTTGCATGTGAATATAATGCTAAACAAAACCACCTGTTTTCTAGACATGCATGCAAAGAGACAAATTCCATTCTAGAACAAGAACAAAGTGATCAGTGTGTTCTATTTCCATATTAAATTAACTGATTTAACTTTTAAGTACAAGAGTGAAAATGAGCCACATTTATAAACCATTTTGGCTTCTGTCACCATAATTAGTAAACCCAACTTTCTGCATGCTACAGTTAATATAAAGCACAGAATAAAACATTTCTTCTCAAGCAAGCAAGTAAAGCCAACAGTAAGGCGAACTGGGATGTGTACACAGTTAAGCCACCTGTGATCAAATGGGTGCTCTAGATTTGCCATGACCCCCCTCCCAGTAGCAGCACGGCAACATGAGTATTAGTCCAGCCCAGCTATTGTGGATGGCTGGTTGCATTAAATATCCCAGAAGTTCAAATAGAACAACTTGGACTTTTGAATTCATAGAAGATATAGTTTTTTTTTGAAGACATTTCACTTCTCGTCCAAGAAGCTTCTTCAGCTCTGACTGGATGGTGGGGAATGGAAGGATTTATACACAGATAACCTCCAGGTGCCCTTAACAACTCACTAAAAATGCAAATGACCAGCTGTCTGCAAGGAATATAAATCCATCCATTCACCACCCAGTCAGAGCTGAAGAAGCTTCTTGAATGAGAAGCGAAATGTCTTCAACGAAAAACCAGAAAGTCCAGTTGCCTTTTGAAAAAGCACCTTTGGGACTTAGAATAGCTCATTTTACTGAATGTGCATAGTATTCAAATACAAAGCCCCTAACCACCAGGACAGCAGAAGCTAGCAAGCTACAGTTTTCCAGACAGCCACCTCTTATTTAAAGTCTATGTGCAGGAGCTATGGAAATACCCCAGTGACTGAAGATTTGAATTGGGCACATCCTATCATGAGCACTGGAGCGTATCAAACAGTTCAGAGGAACTGCAAATAGGTGATATGTCCCCTCTTCCAAAAGTATGGAAAATGCTTCATTCAGTAAGAAAAGGGAATAGGAAAACACATTTTCCCTTCTCCCATCTCCAGAAACCTTTTCTCATGCTTTAATAAATCAAACTTTTAATCTGAAGATTCACATTCGTGCCAAAGTGGCTCATTTGTGCTCCATAACAATAAACTGCTTAACTTTTGAGATGGACTGCAAGTTGCAAATTCAGACACTTCAGCTATTTTTTGCAGAAGTAGTGGAGCAGATGAGAAGTGCAATCAAAGCACTCCCCTTTTCTTCTGAATTGTGCTCCACTGTGAACAAAAAGAGTGCTCAGAACAATTTAACTGCAAAATTAGGATTAGCGGCCATAGCTGTTATTTGTGGCAGCCTCACTCTGAGCCAGCTTTTGTAAACTTGGCCATGGCAGCTAGGAGAGGATGGGCATAGAGGTCCAAAACATGGGTGTGGGGAGGTGTTAACAGATTGTGGAAGGTGATGCTAAGGAGTTTCCTGTTTCTTCTTTCCTCCCTCCCGCACTCTCAACAAAAGGGTTGACCACATGATGTGGGTTGGATGTAGGGCAGGGGTCGGCAACCTTAAGCACTCAAAGAGCCATTTGGACCCGTTTCCCACAGAAAAGAAAACACTGGGAGCCACAAAACCCTTCCCGTGCCTGACTGTTTCCTGAGCGGCCACAAAACTAGCATATGTAGTTGAATTAAATGTTCTGTTTTTCTTCTGAAACTTTTCTTTTGTTGGATTTATCCATGGTTGGCCTACTGGGGGCCAAAAAGCTCAATAAATCACATGCCAACGGGTGTCACACATTGACAGTTGGGACGCATATTTGGAGCAACAGGGAGCCGCAGCAGAGGAATGAAAGAGCCACATGCGGCTCCAGAGCCGCGGGTTGCTGACCCCTGATGTAGGGTTACCGAATATTTGAACAGCAAAGGAGAAACATGGACGGAAAGGAGGATAAATGGAGAGGAAAAGAGGGCACACTAACTGTTTACCTTTTGTGGCATCCATGACAAACACTACAGCAACCAAATTACCAAAAAGTATATACTTAACCCTACATCTATATGAAATTACTTTTTGCAGCATCAGAAAGCCTGGTTTTTCAATTGCGATCTTTTTTCCAACTAGCCTTTATTTTCAAGAACGTATGCAAGCAAAAATATAGAATTGATGATGATGTGCTTTTCAAATTTCAACATAGCAACGTATGATAAATCATGCGGTCTATAGACTACAGCAATCATAGATTTGAAGGGGCTGGACTGAAGCCAGATGCTGGAATCAGGAAATAAATAACATAAATCGAGGCAGTTAAGTCTATCAACAGGCAAGGGAAAGAAACTAATAGACAGTTTACAACAGAGGTCTTCAAACTTGGCAACTTTAAGACATGTGGAATTCAACTTCCAGAATTCTGGGAGCTGAAGTCCACAAGTCTTAAAGTTGCCAATACTCAAAAGTTTAATGACTACTGTTATGAAAATAGTGCAGAAACCGAGACAATAGTTGATTTCAAGGCTAGGGCTCCCAGATGCAGGACATGTCCCTGCCAGACATCTGGAAGTCCTAGCTGGATCCCTTAACATCCTTCTTAGGGACGGAGAGATAGGATATTTGGGCAGATAATTAGTTATCACCCCTCAATCCATCATTAAAATATTCTAAATTGGTGCTTACTGTTAGTCTTGTGGCATGGATTAGTTTCACATATATACCAATAGAAAGATTTTAACCATTATTAAACAAGCAATGGTAGCTTAATTTGTATATCACACTAAGCTACAGTGGCTGAATTAATACATTAACCACAGAGTAAATAAATGATGGCTTAAATGTTACCAGTTCTGCTTATCCTGAATTTCTGATCAGTCAATTACAGTATAGTTTTCAAGTTCTAGACTTCTCAGAATCCCCCACCCCCAGATTTGGAACACAAGCCTCTCTTAAGTCTTGGTCACCTATCTCACTCCCCCAAGGAATTTCTAAAATAAATATACTCAATCATTTTCTCCTTTCCTATAGAAAAAATATTGCATTGCAGCTTCCAAATATTTTGGTTACTGTACTATTTTTTAGCTCCTGAGGTTTCCCTCTCCCCCTGAATGGGATCATCAATGCTGCTGTATATATGGCATTCCAACTGTTAATACACTATAAAATCAATGTTTGTCAGACTTTGCAACTTTAAGACAGATGGATTTCAATTCCCAGAATTCTGCCTAGTTAAGAAACACTGTTGTAGATGTATGATGTGCCATATCACTTGGAACACTTTATTTTCCATTTCTTTTTTTTAATAATCTGCCTTGTTTATTTTTCAGGTTCTAGTTTCATGTTGTAAGGGCATAGGATCCTTTTTCTTACTTAGCCGCTGCCGCTTTCTATCCCATTGGTGCAAAATTCGATTTCATCTCCCACCAGCAGATGTGGACTCTGCATTTTCATTAAAACTTCATTTTTAATTTCTGTTGCCTAGTCACCCCATCTGAACAGTTTTGCGTAAAATAGTTCATTTGGGTTTCTGTCATTCCAAATAATGTCAGGATTTGCATGGTTGAACAAAACTACCGCACCTCAGGAACCACTTTTGAAAGGATTAAAACTTTTATTAAAGTTTATTAGAAGGTAAAATACAAATCGAAACAAAGGGCAAGAAAGTTAAAGAGGAAAGGCAGAAGATAAGGGGAAAAGAAAAAAGGCAACGACTTCCTAATTTTTTTTCAGTGCAGTGGAATACAAGAAAAGTTACAGTCTCAACCTTTTGCTTTACATTTCTAATTATTTCAGGCCATTTCTCTAACAACTGCCTTTGAAGGTTATTTTTCAGCAAGACTTGCCACACCATGGATTGGCAGGAGGGAGTTGAATGGATGGTGATTTCAGGGAGCTGTTGGATACTTACAGTGACTTTAAGACAATCACGTTTGCAATAGCACTTTACTTATATAGCAATAGCACTTAGACTTATATACTGCTTCATAGTGCTTTACAGCCCTCTCTAAGCTGTTTACAGAGTTCAGCATATTGCCCCCAACAATCTGGGTCCTCATTTTACCCACCTCGGAAGGATGGAAGGCTGAGTCAACCTTGAGCCTAGTGAGATTTGAACAGCTGAACTGCTGAACTAGCAGTCAGCCTGCAGTCGCAGCATTTAACCACTGCACCACTGCAATGCAAATGTAACAACTTAATTGACCACAATACAGCATACAGCAAGTGTACAATCCACATCACTTACCTAGATGGCAGCTGAGAAAGCTTTGGAAAATGTGGAGGTTTAACACACACATGCACACTTGCATTGGATGTTGACTGGAGTAATGCAATCTTTTTAATCCTTTCTTTGGTATTCTGAAAGCCACTTGGAGCCTATGGGAATTAGCAGCACAGATCCATCAATCAAGAAATTAAATGTAGCAGCATAGAAGTCTGAGTAAGAAATTAAGTAAATATATAACTTCATGGTTTCACCATTTTTCTACAACCAAACCTAAGAAAGACTTCTAGAGAATGTGTAAGCTGATTTAATTATTTCCTTGAATACAACCTCAACCATGATAACCCAGTGATTAATTTAAAATCAATCTCTTGTTCAACCTATTTCAGGATCGGGAAGAAATTGGAGAAGGGAGGGCTTGGAATTCCAGAGGAAAGGTGGATTTAAAAAGTAGATGATCCATAAATAAATTTCAGATATGGGTGTTTTTAAAAAAATAATTTTTATTGAATATTTTCTTAAAAAGATTTTTGACAATCTACTTTTTGACAATCTTTCCATATTGAGTTGCATCAATTTTACATCCATTTGTCCCTCTTTTTCAATTAACAATTAATTATACATATATTTCCATCATTATGTATATTTCTATTATACTACACAATATTACAGTCATTTCTTATATGTCGATTCCAATTCTCCAATTTCATTTGCTCCTTTCTAACTCCTATGCCTTCTTTGAGTAATCTTTCTTAACCTTTACACCTGTCATCTAGTCATTTATACCAATCATTCCATCAGATATGGGTTTTTGATAAACTTTTTCCATAGTTTAATGCAAGTCCATGCTGTTTCCTAACACACGGTGGCGCCATCAAACAATGAAACACCTACTGTAGTTGAAACATTTAAACAATAATCCACTTTTTAAAAACAATTCACTTTCAGCATATATAGGATATTATCATATATCTTTGCAAATGAAGTGATTGAATCTCTCCAATAATGATAGGGGGAGTGGGATTTTTTTTTAATGGGTCAATTTTGTGAGAAAAGGCAAATGTTTAATCAAGGTAGTAATTATTTTGGGAAGCCCTGACAGTTATTCTTATGATAGGCAGTGTGATATCTGCCAATGTGTCAAAGCTAGCAGGTTGCTTGCAGACCTCTCTCTAATACTCAGGGGCTTTCTTATCCACCTGACCATTAAAAAAACATTCCATTAATCTAAAACTAAATGGTGTGTGGCAAAGCCAAGCCTCTAGTATTACCTGTAATTTTTCCTTTTCTTTTGCTTTTATTATTTTGAGATCTTTTACCTCCTCCCCACCCACATGGTATTCCCTGTATCATTCCATGGAAACTGGACTCTACAGAAGCAGGATAGGAAGAGAATTGATGGCGTTGGAGAAAACGTCTGAGAATACCAAGGATGGCCAAGAAAACCAATAAATGGATCCCAGAACCAGTCAACCCAGAGTCCTCACTCAAGGCACAAATGATCACGTTCAAATTATCCTACTTTGGGCTCTTTTTGTGAAGCCCCACCTCTGGGAAAGGTGGAAGGAAAGAGTAAAGAGGAGCCAGGGGAATGAACTCAGTTACATTGGTGATGCACACACCTTTGGGATACTTCAAAGAACAGCTTAGGGATCGGTGGTAAAGGAGAAAATCTATTCATGTGGTTGCTAGGAGTCAAAAACAACTTGATGGCGTAATCGATTTCTAAGTGAACAGGGATGTTCACAATGGCAGAGCTTTGATCACACCAATGGTGGGTTGCTTCCGGTTCGGACCGGTTCTCCCGTACTGGTGGCGGAAATTTGCACCTGCTCGCCAAACCGGCAGTGATGGCCGGCTGTCTATGCCCCCGAACCGGTTCTCCAGTTGCCGTGCCTGGCAAAGAACCCTCTGCGCATCCGCAGAGGGTCATTTGCATGATGTGACACGATGCAAACCGGTAGGGAAGGTAAGTGGAACCCACCCCTGGATCACACCATCATGGGCACCATAACAACCCTATAGTTGAGAGGTAGGGAGAGGTATAGTTGAGAGGTAGGGAAGGGAGCAAAAAAGGCTCAGGAGAACCCTTAGCATTGCCTTCCCCAATCAGCTACTTCCAAATATTTTGGACTTCAACTCCCATCTTCCCTTCCCGCAACCAAGCTTGAAAAGCTGGTTTAAATAAAGCTGCCACAGGTAACAGTTCTGGCTCAGCCAAAGTTTTGCACTTAAATTGTAGAAAATGTCATATTATGGAAATATCCATTTTCTGATTACTGGTGTTTTATTTTTTAATCTCTGCTGAGCTTTATTTCTCTTTCCTGTAAGTTGCTTGGCCTCAAGTTTTATCACTTTATTCAATAACCTATAGATTTATATTTCTGGATAATGCATGTATTGATTGAACCAATGTTTTCTTGTAATGGCTGTTCCTGTGGAGTTTTTGGAATTGTTATTTATTATTGTTCATTATATGTGTGCCCCACTGGGCCCAATACTAAAGAAAAACAATAAATCCCAAAATGAATAATGTCATTGTACATGTGTAATCAGAATATATCACACTTTTTTTCCCTAACTTAGATGGTTTTTCTCTGGTGGGACCGGTCTATCGGCAGCCTGGTCTACCCAATTATGGGACAGAACATACTGCTTCCTAACTTAGAAACATTTTCTGTCCATTTGTAACAACAGCCATAGATCACCTGCTTGAACAAATGCAGGTGTGTGAGTTTTTTGTCTGAGATAAGTGGGAGAGTTAACTCTCTCTCTCTATTGTTTTCTCAAGCTTGGTTGCCCTTATTGCAAATTCTGTATTGGGAAAAAATACAAAAAAATATGGATGCCTTCTGCATACAGCTGCCAATCACTGGTACAGCCTGATGATTTATGGAGGCTGAAGTAATCAGTGGAGCAGCCGCAAAGAAGTATAAGGACTACCTTGTTCCAAAAGTTGGTTGTTTCAAATGCCTTGGTTTTACAGGAGAGCCTGCATAATACACAAATCAGGTCAGCCAATATTTCCTTTTCTTCTAATTCAGATGGCTGAAATCAAGTCTTAGGAGTCTGGTAGCACTCAGCATAACCAGAATTCTGTATAAGATTTTTAAAAATTGCAAAAGTTGCCCTCGTCAAAGAATGTAATTAACATCTCCAAGTAAGAGTGACTAAAACAAGGAAGAGATGGCAGATCGTATCAAACCACAAAGTGGTTTGTTTGGCATTAGCTTAGCATATCATGTGAATCCAGCCACTGTAATTTGTAAATCAGGGTGCATAGCTTCAAAAGGTGTAGTAAACTGGCTAATTTCAGTTTATTCATAGCTGAGTAAATCATGAGTTAGGGAAATATATAAAGCTAAGAAATGCTTTTGTTCTCCAGCATAGATGCAGGAGTGTCTGCAGAGTTTGGTAAAAAATAAAAAAATAAAAAATAAAAATCAAGTTGGAGGCTGCAATGGTGGAATCAAAGCTCTTATCCAGCGTACATTAAAAAAAATGGGTGGATCTTGGATCACCTTTTGAGATCTTTATCTTGATTTTTTTTTTAGCATAACTTGCAGATGCTTGGTTTAGGTGGTTGCTAGAGCCACCAAAATTGACTGCTTTTTAACCTGCTTTTGGTCCTCTATGGCTGGCTAGGGAATTCTGGGAGTTGAAGTCCACAAATCTTAAAGTTGCAAAGGTTGAACACCCCTGCTTTAAAATATTGCTACCAAGTAAGCTGCCTGTGGTAACCTAGTAATAACCTTGGTGAGTGCCAAGAAGGAAAGACTCCTGAATGCTTCTGAAGCCAGATGTGCTTTTTGGAGGTAAGTTATACAGTAATGTGCTTTCTTTGCTGTTGGCTTGGTGTGTTGTTTGAATCATGTCAGTAGGGGGCACTAGTCCTGAATTGTTTTTCCCCCAAACGTTGCCATCAGATTGATTCCAGGTGACTTATACATAAAGCAGGTGAGCAATATTCAGCATATGAATATTGTTAGGTACAGGTTGTCCTTGACTTAACCACAATTGGAACCAGAATTTCTGTTCCTAAGCAAGGCAGCTGTTGAGTGAGCCCCTCCTGATTTTATTCTGTCTCATCCTGTCCTGGTTGTTAAGTGAATCACTGTAGTTAAATGAATCGTGATTGTTAAGGGAATCCCGCCTCCCCCATTGACTTTGCTTGTTGAAGACCAGCTGGGAAGGTTTGCAAATGGGGATCACACAGCCCCAGGACACTGCAGCCATTGTAAATACTGTACATGCCAGTTGCAAAGTGCCTGCATTTTGATCATGTGACTCTGAGGATGCTGCAACTAAGATTAAGTCCCAGTTGTAAGTCACTTTTTTTCAGTAGCGTTGTAACTTTGAACAGTCGCTAAATGAATGGTCGACCATTACCTATAAGCCACCATATTAGGTTGGGGGCTTAGCAATAATGTGTAAGTAATGACTAAACATTTTGTATGAACCAGACCACAATGGTTTTTTAATGAAGAAAAATCTTAGCTAAACACAATCTGAAATTCTGATAATTATTGGCAATCCTTGTCTTAGTGGGCAGTGAGAGCCTTGTCAAGGTAATATTTGGCTCTCATCCTCTTATTAAAGCAAGGCTTAAATCTCTTCCTACTGAACTGACCTCATTTCTGCCATCATTTCGCAGCTAAACTGCCAAAAACAGACCTTTGTCATAATTTACATTTTTAGTGTTTAAAAATAGATGCCCAGGAATGGCTGTGTCCCAAGGCAAAGTATTCTTTTTGGACACTGTTCTTCTATTAAAGAAATTGAAGGTGCCAGCTTAGCTATTTTCCTCTAAAATCATAAATAAGGATCCCAAAATTGAAAATGAGTAAAATGAGTAGCGTAGTGGTTGGAAGTAAGGCTGTAGAAAACCAGATTCAAATGTGCAAAGCGGCTGCATTCACACAGTTCATCAGACAATTACATGGCTTTGTTTGGCTTAGCATGAGGTATAGATCAAATTAACAAATCATAGTTTAAACAAATCATGGTTTATGCATGAATCTCATGCTTGCCCTGAGTGATTTTTTTTTTTGTAGGAGGAAAGATAGGGATTTCTAGGAATAGTGAATTAAGGAAAAGGAAGGTGATCCTGGAAGTCTTGAGGCTGATCTCTCTTGGTCTCTTAGAAACAATACTTTCTTTTTCTTTTTTTAATTATAATTTTTATTGAACATATTTCAACATGTACACCACATTTCCATTCTTTACAGCGTTCCAGTATCGGTATCACTCCTAATTACATAATGGTTCTTTCAGTTTTCTTTCTTTCCAATTATATGCATCGCTATTCTATATATTATCTATATATTATTCAAATACATCTAATACCTTTTCCTTTTAACATAGCTCTTAAATAACCTTTATTTATGATCTATTTTCTAGCCATTTATACCACGTGTTCCAAATCATATAATATTCCGTTTCTTCTCTGTCTTTTAGTTCCATAGTTTCACTTGGGCAGTTTCGTATGAAAAAAAGAGCACAAAGCACCATAAACCTAGACAAAGGTGTGCCTAAGAAGCAGCTACAGTGATAGCCAATGAAGGATCACTTGGAGCATCTGCTAAGAACTTCTGATAGTCTATACCTGGTCTTGGGTGGAACTCTGAAATTCTATCTTCCTTTAAAACAGAGGTCTTCAAATTTGGCAACTTTAAGACTTGTGGACTTCAACTCCCAGAATTCTCCAGCCAGCTATGGGAGTTGGAGTCCACAAGTCTTAAAGTTGCCAAGTTTGAAGACCTCTGCTTTAAAAGCTAGTCAGGTCCAGAAGGAAAACAACAGCTCCAGCTTCTTGATCGTGATCTAACTTGCCTTACTGGCCAGCTTTTCTCACATGCTGGTCCAGTAACCTTATTAAATTTCTCACCTTGGGTAGAAAGAGATAGAGCCCCAGCAACAGAGCAATTCTCTTCAAGACGAAGACCTTTTCCTGACTCACTTTACTGGTGAGGAGATAAAGAGAGGTTATTTGAAGAAGGATAGTAATGAAAGTGGAGTTTAAAATAATCTATATATATATATAAAAGCGAAATGCCACTCACGCATCATCACGAAATCTCCAGAACTGTAAAGCCTACTAACTTGAAACTTGGCACGTATGTTCCTCTTGGCTTCTAGGTGCTCGCTTAGAAAGGATTTTTTGAAATTACCATCCGATCATTAGCTATTTCTTATATTATTATTAACACGCTCTGATGCTAAGGAGTTAGACGTTTTACTCCCCCTCCCCACCTGAAAAGAACTCTGTTCCAACTGCCAGTGGGCGTGGCCAGCGACTCATCCGGCCTGCGGGTTGGGAGTTTAGACATTCTACTCCATGCTAAGGAGTTCAGTTTCGTAGCAAAGTACGGGTATCCAGCTACTAGTTTTAATATAATTTCAACAGCTGAGTTGAAATTATTTTAAAATCAATTCATGATAAATGCAGGGCTGCCAGAGATCAAGCTGGTTATGTGTGGTGGAGTGCATGTATGCTTTGTGATGTACGTACCTGATCTGGTCATCTAGAACAGAGGTCAGCACGCGTGACTCTTTCATCCCTCTGTTGCAGCTCCCTGTCACCAGTTGGCTCCACAATTGATAGAGCTTTTGGTTAGGACAGGTAGAGGAAAAAGGACGCTGCATAGGAGGAGAGACTATGGTGGGGGAACCAGACTTCTGGTCGGCAAAGAAAAAAGGATGCCGTGCTAGGAGGAGACTGGTGGGGGAACCAGATTTCCGGTCAGCAGAGGAAGAAGGATGCCGTGCTAGGAGGAGACACTATGGTTTGAGTATTCTTTCGGGAGGCCGAAAACGGGCCGCGGGGCCCCACACATGGCCCATTTTGGCCAGCAGGGGCACTGCGGGCCGACCCTTTGATATTTGTGGGCTGGATTTAAGCACACCGCGGGCTGGATTCAGCCCATGAGCCTTGAGTTTGACACCCCAATATGGCTGGAATGAAGTGTGGAACCAGCTTTCTTGTACTGTACTACTTCTATGGTATCTCTCTAGTGCTATTTTCTTAGATCAATTTGTCCTACCCTTGCTTTAGAATCAAAACTAATTGAAGAAAAGGCTGTCTGAAGTGGTAATGGATTGGGGAGGCAAAATGGTTAAGAAGGAAGATGTGTTTATTAATTTTTAATACCTATTTTTACCCATTTTTCTCAGCAGACCAAGCAGCTAACAACTGTGAACATTTAAAAGCAGCAGGATTGAAAACAGCAGCCCCAAGGGACATGATTGGACAATTAAACTATTTTCCAACTATTTTTAAATGTTTAATCAAAAGCCTCTTAAAAGAGAAAGAGTGTGATTCCCTTGGGAAGGACGTTCAGATCCTGGATTGGGTTGGGTGATTCAATATAAACATCACACATAAATAAATGAAAAGCAACGAAAGCTTTGCCCCTTTTTCTATGTGTTGTCACACATTAAAACCGGGTGGAACGTTAATTGCTCACCACGGCCATCTTAATATTTTTGCCCACTCCTTGTGGACACTCCTAACCAGATGTGAACTACTTGTGAAGGAATCTCCAGCTAGACTGGAGAGAGGTGTTAAGAGGGGTGGAGGTGAGCTAGCCTTAGATCTTTGCACTGCACAAAGTGGCACAGGCCTGACCTCCCCCAGAATCCTTAGCTGACCGTTCTCAAGGGAAAACACTCTGTCTGGCATGAGACTATTCACAAGTGGTTCTGGTTGCTTGCATCGGACACTACTTAGGGCAGCTGTCTTGACGTTTTATACCTAAATTTTCTGTTTTGCAATGGCATTTCTCCAGAGGTGGGTTCCTGCCGGTTCTATAGAATCGGTAATGGGAATTTCCCCCCCCCGCTCACCGAACCGGCAGCGATGGCCGGCTGGACACGCCCCCGAACCGGCTCTCTCGGTGGCGCCATAGGCGCTGCCATCTTGTTTTTCGCTTCTGCGCACGCGCAGAAGCTGTTTTTCGCTTCTGCGCATGTGCAGAAGCAGAATTTTTAGTAGTGAGCATGCGTGCACGCGCGCCCACGTGGCGCGTGAGGAAGTGAAGCGGCAGTGAGGTAAGTCAGAACCCACCCCTGCATTTCTCCCAATACCACAACTCTTCCTATATGAGCCTTGGTGGCACAGTGGTTAGAGTGCAGCACTGCAGGCTTCTTCTGCTGACTGCCAGCTACCTGCAATTGGGCAGTTCGACTCTCACCAGGCTCAAGGTTGACTCGACCTTCCATCCTTCCGAGGTGGGTAAAATGAGGACCCAAATTTTGGGGGGCAAGATGCTGACTCTGTAAACCGCTTAGAGAGGGCTGTAAAGAGGTATATAAGTCTAAGTGCTATTGCTATATAATCTATGCATGCAATAATATTTTTTTCTATGTGTAACTCTGGCTTTCTTTGGATGCAAAACCATGAAATGTGTCCTTCTTACAGCATCCCCCTATGTGTCCATACCCACACATGAAGGGGTGCCTGGGGAGAGGAAATGATAGGCAATAAGACTCACCTAATGTGGAGGCTATGCTCTTTGGGGTACAGAGCTGAAAACTCTCTGTTGCTTCTCAGCTTCTGATGTAGGATGTATCATTTGTTTTTAAGTCATATTTGTGCGGGTAATGTTAAATTCAGTTAAGCATTTTAAGGGTCCAACAGGGCAAAGGTATGTGTGTAAGTTTGCTTGTTAATTTGTAATCAAGGTTACAGTTCAGAGGGGGGGGGAAACATGTTTTATGAGCATTTTGTGATGGAGCACCCCAACTTCTGAAGGAAAGAGGTTCCATTGGTTCAGGAAATTTCACCTTAGTTCAGGAAATTTCACCTTAGTTCTATGCTAGTGTTCTCTATCCATTGCTTCTTGTTCTTCCTTCAGCTGTTTTGGAAAATAGGTTGACCAGGGGCAGGTTCCTAATTTTTTTACTACCACTCTGTGGGTGTGGCTTATTTTGAGGGTGTGGCTTGCCAGCCATGTGACCGGTTAGGCGTGGCTTCTCGGACTGCTGAAGGGAGGGGAACTGAGATAGGTCCTGCCGCCTGTTCCCCCTCCCCTCAGCAGCTCGAGAAGACTTGAATGTGCAAAAATGCCTAGGATCATCACCGCACATTCTTGGCTTCTCAGATTGCTGAAGGGAGGGGAATGGAGATAGTTCCTGCTGCCCGTTCTTTCAGCGTCTCATGCGCTCCCTCAGCCATCCTCCCCTGCTTGGACTCACTGTGGGGTAGGAAGGAAGCGCATGAGCAGTGCCGAAAACTCGGCTTCTGGGCATGCACAGAAGAAAAAAAAATGTTTAATTTTTTTTTTTAAATGGTGGCGCCCAGGTACTGGCAATCGACCGCACCGGTACTGTGACGTCACCAGCGGGCCACTACCGGTGCTATAGAGTGGACCACACTGGTAGGAACCCACCACTGAGGTTGACCCTCTCTTCTTTGTGGCAGCTGCAACACTCTTCAACAATAACTTGCAAGAGTCCACTTTCCGAAGGCAGAGGAAAGATTAGCCTCTGAACATATGGCAGTTAGTATTAAAGCACTACACAGAACACATTATTTGTATTTGAAACAGAGAAAAAAATGTAGGATTTCAGTATCCATGATTCTTCAATATTATTTGTTGGAAAATGGACCCAATGTTAATTGGGGTGATGTGATTTGGAGTTCCGCATCTGCAAAAATTCACCTTAAAAAGATTATGGGTTTAAATTAAGAGGGGTGAATGTGGGAGCCACCATTTCTAGCACAATGAATTTCTGCTGGAAGCTAATTATTCTATAGTAGCTCAGTAAATCTCATCTGTTTTAAATCTGGAGACTGAGGTCATTGAATAGAATGCTTTAACTGACAATATCACTGGAGGCTCCGCTTCCTTTCTTTTCAAATAGAACAACTTACACCCTATTGTAGTTTGAAATGTACAAGCTTATCATGTGTACAAAATGTATACCATCGGATGAATGTTGTAGTTCATGCCAACATTTCCTTATGCATCTATATACAATGGCTAAGGAAATAAGAATAGGAAATAAAAAGAGAAAAAAGTTATTGGGTTAAAAATAGTGAGTACAGGTAGTCCTTTTTCAATAAATGCCTTGCTTAGCCATCATTCAAAGCAGAGGTGAGTTCCTCCTGGTTTGGACCGGTTCGTGGGCACCACCATCTTTTTTTTTAATTTTTTTGAATTTTGAATTTTTTTGAATTTTTTAAAAAAAAATTAATTTTTTTTCTTCTGAGCATGCGCAGAAGCCGACTTTCCGGCACTGCGCATGCAGTCGCCATCTTGTTTTTGGCATTTTTTTAAAAAAAATATTTTATTTTTTGAATTTTTTTTGAATTTTTTTTTCTTCTGAGCATGCGCAGAAGCCGAGTTTCCGGCACTGTGCATGCGGTCGCCATCTTGTTTTTGGCTTTTGGGGGGGGGATTTTTTAATTATTATTTGGCACTGTGCATGCGTGCGGCGCGGGACAAAGCAAACCGGCAGCAAGGTAAGTTAGAACCCACCCCTGATTTAAAGTTATGACAGTGATGAAAAGGTAATTTTGTGACCAATCCTTGCCTTTACAACCTTTGCAGGACTGTAAAGCAAAGGAAAACTGCAGTAAAATCATAAGCACAGTCCGTTTCACTTAGGAACAACTTCACTTAACCAATGAGTTGCCGGTTGCAACTGTGGTCGCTAAATGAGGATTAACGGTTGAATTATTCTACCTTGAAAAATTGTTTCTATAACTTGGTAGTTCCTACTCTATAAAAAAAAGGAGGATATGTACAAGTGAGAGACATTTGCATATATTTCTTAATTTAGCAAAACATAACGCTCGTCATTTTTAAGGATATGGGGCAGGAATTAACACATACAGTGTTAAATATTAGGCATCCCAACACCCATAATTGGGTAAAGCTTTCTTGCAAGGTTAAATAACATGTACGGTACGTTGTCTAAATTCATGTGATTTCACAAATTGCTTGAAGAAGGGTTTTCAAATTACCTTACTAACAAATGCTAAATTCCACTGAATACCTTTGAGTGTTTGCTTAAAAGATATGCATAGGATCCAGGGGTGGGCTGCTGGGGGTTCACAGGGGTTTGGGAGAACCTCTAGCTAAGATTCTGTGCAGTTCAGAGAACCCCCAAATCCCACTCCTGGCTGGCCCCACCCTCCCCTCCCCTCCGAGGAGTCCCCATGAGGCCCGTTTTGGGCTCAATTGTGGTCATAATTTGAGGACTACCTGCACTGTATTAGAATATATAGAGCACACATGGAAAGAGTCTTAACTGACTCCTGGCATCCACAGCAGGGGTGAAATCCAGCAGGTTCTGACAGGTTCTGGAGAACCGGTAGCGGAAATTTTGAGTAGTTCAGAGAACCGGTAGCAGAAATTTTGAGTAGTTCGGAGAACTGGCAAATACCACCTCTGGCTGGCCCCAGAGTGGGGTGGGAATGGGGATTTTGCAGTATCCGTCCCCTGCCACGCCCACCAAGCCACGCCCACCAAGCCACACCATGCCCCCAAGCCACGCCCACAGAATCAGTAGTAAAAAAAATTGGATTTCACCACTGATCCACAGGTAGAAGCATCTTTAATGACAGAAAGGTTCTTTATTTTGGAGATCCAGGAGATCACCAACAGAGACTTCGAAATATCAATACAGGTAGTCCTTGATTTACAACCACAGTTGGGACCAAAATTTCCCTGGCTAGGCAAAGGCAGTTGTAAAGTGAGTCTCATTCAATTTTACAACTCTTTCTGCCACGGTTTTTTACACAAATTACTGCCGTCTTTGAATCCAGCTTCCCCCAGTGCGTGTCGGAAGCTGGCTGGGTAGGTTGCAAAGGGTGATCACGTGACCTTGGTTGCTACAACCTGTTGTAAGAACATGCTGATTGCCAAGCACTCGAATTTTAATCACATGATTGTGAGGATGCCGTGACGGTTGGAATAGCAATAGCATTTAGGCTTATATTCTGCCCCACAGCGCATTACAGTGCTCCCCCCCTCCGGCTTTGGATGTATATGTTTTATTATGGGTAAATTGAGACCTTTTGAGCATTGAATCATAAAAGTGCAGAAGTTCTCTTTTTATGCTGTTCTTTCACTCTTTTCAGCACCTGCTACTTGGATCTTTGCTTTTATTGTTTGTTTGTTTGTTTGTTTGTTTGTTTGTTTGTTTGTTTGTTTATTATTTATTTATTTATACTTATATGCTGCTCAACTACGCATGGACTCTGAGCGGCTTTCCCTTTCACTGCCTTCGCCTCTCTGAGTTTGTTTACTAAATCCTTATTTCTATTATAATTTATCTAACAATTCTCTATATTATATAATAATATAATAGTATAATAATATAATATTGAATTAAATATTACTCATTATTGAATCTCATTTAATTATTATTATATAAGGACATAAAATATTCTAATTTCTAATTAGCTTTCTATCCTATTTCGTCTAACTCCCATATAAATTTCTTCAATGCATACTCAATCCTCTATTTCTAATTATATTTATTTAAGAATCTATCTTCTCCATTGTGTAGAGACCCATATACATATACTGTATATCTAACCTGTCTTTACAATACATTTCATAACTCCACATCACTATTGTTTATATAAATTAGTAGATTTCTCACCATGGGTCATTTAATTTATACTCTACTACTCTTTAATATATTTTATTATTTGCTAGGAATATATATATATATTTATAATAGTATTGCATCAATATCTAATTTTCGGAGCTTCGTAAGTATTCTATTTCTCTTTCTTAGTATATTGGAGTCCATTTATGTTAATAGAAATCAATTTGATTTCATCTCTCATTTTTTATTTATATTGTTTCCGTGTTGTTCTAGTTTCCCTTAATACCCTTCCTGTAGTTCTTTCTTGCTCTGTTTTTTCGCCTCTCTGAGTTTGTGATTTTTAGCATGACGCAGAACAGTGTTACGCCCAGCGGTGGGTTGCTCCCGGTTCGGCCCGGTTCTTAGAACCGGTAGCGCTGGCAGCGGGAGGCTCTGCCCACCCACTTGGAACGCTTCTGCGCAGAAGTGTTGCACGCGTGTGCGAGAGCACGAACCGGTAGTAAAGGGTTTTAGTACCCACTACTGGTTACGCCTCATAGTTTTGGCATATGGGTTCAATTTAACCATGATTCTCAAATTCTTCAGTGGATTCTTCTTAAGGACTCTACGATGAATCTTCTTGGGTGGACATAGAGCCTTATGGATCTCTTGACTTTTTAGGATTTAGGATTTTTAGGATAAACATTTAGGATTTTTAGGAGCACCTTACAGTGCTCTCTGATCAGTTTACAATGTAAACATTATTTGCATATTTCCCCCACCACCAATTATCTGGGTCCTCATTTTACCAACCTGAGAAGGATAGAAGGCTGAATCAACCTTGAGCCCCCTCAGGATCGAACTCCAGGCTGTGGGCAGAGTTTGCCTGCAATACTGTACTTAACCACTGTACCACCAGTGCAAGGAGCAATCACAACATGCTTTTCTAGAGCTGTTGTAACTTTGGTTGCTAAACAAATGGTTGTAAGTGGAGGACTACCTGTAAATAACATGCTCTTAAAAATAGCTAGAACGAATTTTGAAATTACAGAGGACCCTGAGCTGAGAGTGATCAAGAACTATCCCCACCCTGCTGGCCTTCCGGAAAGCCATTAAGACATGGCTCTTCTTGCAGGCTGGGGGTAGAGCTTAATCCACTCAAGCTCACCCCCAAGTATGTATGGTTGTTGAATGCCTGTTGGGTTGATTTTAAATATTGAGTCTTTTAACTTTTATATTGTTTTTAAATATTATTTATGAATTGGTTATTCTGTATTTTTCTCTGTTGTACGCTGCCCTGAGTCCTCCGGGAGTTGGGCGGCATATAAGAATACCAAATAAATAAATAAATAAATAAATAAGAGTTCACGATGAATTTTCTCAGCTCTTGGTTCTCTGCATTTCCAAATAGCAGGGGTAATTTGCTTTTTTAAAAGAATCAAGACTAAAACCAGGAATCAAAAGATTAAATATATTTCTCCTGTTCTGAATTACGATTCCCTAATTAACCCAACCAATTTAAATGGCACAAAAAACACCTGTGGTGGTTTGAAGCTAATTGGAATTATATTGGAATTTTTTTACCTGCCGCTTTCTGTATTTCACCAGTAAAAAAAAAACCTCATGGGAACTGAACCAATTTACATTTAGATTTAGATTAATGGTGTTGTATTCATGTATTTCCTTCCTCCAATAAAAGACTTACAAACAAAGGCATCTAAATATAATCACATGCTTACACGGTTGCAGGGAAATTGATATTGTGAAGCAGCGTTCTAAAAGCAGGACTTCAAAGGAGCAGCCGGTCTCCTGTGAAAGCACTTTTCCTGGTGTTTTCAGTTGTGATAAGTATTAAGAGGGGCATGGAAATTCGAATGCCATCTTCCGCTGTTTGCAGGCATAAAAATGCTTCTTCCTGGAAGCATCAACATTGTACAATTTTAAATCAAAGACAAATAAAAGCAATGTATTTTTAAAGGTACCAGATGACTTTAGTACAAATTAATTTGATAACTCTGCCCTAAATCACAATAAAATTAGACTTTTAATGAAAAAAGTGGACAACTAAGTTGATGAAGATAGCAATCTTAATCAACTTAATTGTCCACTTTTTTCATTAAAAGTCTAATAGCACTTAGCAATAGCAATAGCACTTAGACTTATATACTGCTTCACAGTGCTTTACAGCCCTCTCTAAGTGGTTTACAGAGTCAGAATATTTCCCCCCCAACAATCTGGGTCCTCATTTTACCCACCTCGGAAGGATGGAAGGCTGAGTCAACCTTGAGCCTGGTGAGATTCGAACTGTCCAAATTGCAGTCAGCTGGCAGTCAGCAGAAGTAGCCTGCAGTGCTGCACTCTAACCCTTTTAAATTCTTGTACCTTCTGCTTGAGAGTCACGACTAGATTTGTACAACATACTAAACCCAAGAAGCCATCTTTGCTTAGCAAGTCCTGAATTCAAATCCTGAATCCCAGGTATTATCAAATATTAGAGCAGTTTTCCACAGTCTGTTGTTCTTCAGACCCATTGGCTTTTGACTCCCTTAACTGAATCCGAAGTGGGGTGGGAGACAGAGGAGAGAGAGGGAGAGAGAGAGAGAGAACTTAAAACTCAATGCAACCGGAGAACATTTTGTTTGGGATGCAAACCATATTCTTCCTCTTGATTATGGTATTTGCTAACTACCATAGTGCATAGGGGAGGAGACAATGAAACCACTTATCTACAGCAGTCTTATTAAGTCTGTGTAAACCAGCAGGTTAATTGTGTGAAAGTAGACAAACAGAGTTGTAATTGCAGGTAGACAGGTGTTGACCTACCTTCCTCAAACCAATCAGCCAACAAACCACTATTACCGTAAAGGGATTTTGCTGTTGTTTTTAAGTTCACTGAATGTGCAATTCTGCAGAGTACTGTAACAGAATTTAAAGTTTAAAAATGAATCCGGTGCTGCTTTACAATCAGATTTCACAATCGCATTTCACTAATTTAATAACTTCTACAGGTAGTCCTCAACTTAGAACTCCAATTGAGACAAAAATTTCAGTTATTAAGTGAAGTGGTTGTTAAGTGAATGGTGCCCATTTTATGACCTTTTTTCTCACTGCAGTTGTTAGTGAATAATGCATTCATTAAGCGAATCCCTTTGACTTCCCCCATTGCCGGAAGCTGGCTAGGAAGGTTGCAATGAGTAATTGCATGACCCCAGGACAGTCCAACAGTTTCATAAATACATGCTGATTGCCATGCACCCAAATTTTGATCACATGACTGGGGATGCGCCATTGGTTATAAGTATGAGGACCAGTTATAAGTCACTTTTTTCAGTGTCTTTGTAACTATACTGGTCACTGAATGAATGGTTGACCAGCTTTTACACTAAAGGTAAAAGGTAAAGGTTCCCCCGCTAGTCGTTTCCGGCTCTAGGGGTGGTACTCATCTCCGTTTCTAAGCCGAAGAGCCAACGCTGTCAGAAGACGTCTCCGTGATCATGTGGCTGGCATGACTAAATGGCGAAGGCGCACGGAACACTGTTACCTTCCCACCAAAGGTGGTCCTTATTTTTCTACTTGCATTTTCACATGCTTTCGAACTGCTAGGTTGACAGAAGCTGGGACAAGTAACGGGAGCTCACAGAGTGATGGTCTAGTGATGAAGACGCTTGCCTCCCACTCAGAAGGTTTAGTGTTCAATCCTAGGTAGCAGCAGATGTTTCTCAGGGCGCAAAGAAAAAAAATCTGCTGCAAACTCTGTGTGGTGTCAGGAAGGGTATCCAGCCAGTAAATGCTCAGCTCCATACAGTTGCCCCAATTCTATCCCGAATTAAGAGATTACAGGGTGGTAAAAAGGAAGTTTTTATTTGTTATTGGGAAAAGGAAAAAGGGCAATAAAATTAGCATATTTAATTACAAGTTTTGCGTAGATGTGTAACTTGGTGAAGATAATTGGCCACTTGATATATGAGTGTAGGGTTATATCCCTTAAGAAATAATAAATGCAGGACCCTCATATTTGGAAATGTTTGGAGGGATCAGAGCATGTCTTGGGGTATTAAAGAAAAGGCATCCTATAAGAATAGGGGTCCTCAAACTTTTTAAACAGGGGGCCAATTCACGGCCCCTAGACTGTTGTGGGGCCGGACCGGCTAGGTGGGTGTGGCTAGGTGGGTGTGGCAAATTTAGCAGTCCTTTAAACAATGCACACAAATTAAACTTTAATTTGTTTTGCTCCTGGGGGTGTTTTATTTGCTTCTGTTTGCATGTTGCTCTTTTGGTTGACTTTTCTTTTTACTAGATCATTTTTTCAGTTGTTTAGGAGTCTAGTGGTCCACTTCAGGAAACTCAGTTTTGCAGCAATTCTTCTCAGCCCCAAAGAGCTTACAATCAACAAGTCTCTCTCTGTGTGTGTCTGTGTCTCTATCTGTCTGTCTGTCTGTCTCTTTAACTTCTGGAGGCGGGGGGAGATGAAAAATGGGGTGCCCGGATGCCCTGGGAGGCCTCCGTGCGCCCTGTTTTTGGCCTGCAGAGTGCTACTGGAGGTGGGAGAGGCCAAAAATGGGCCCATTTTTGGCCTCCCAGGGCATCCGAGTGGCCCGTTTTTCACCTCCCTCGCCTCCAGAACCTCTCTGCAGGCCAAAAATGGGCCAAAAATGGCCGGGTTTTGGCCTCCCAGGGCGTCCGCATGCCCCGTTTTTCACCTCACCCACCTCCAGAACCTCTCTGCAGGCCACAAATGGGGCATCTACGCGTCCCGTTTTTCACCTCCCTCGCCTCCAGAACCTCTCTGCAGGCCAAAAATGGGCCAAAAATGGCCGGGTTTTGGCCTCCCAGAGTGTCCCCATGCCCCGTTTTTCACCTCACCCGCCTCCAGAACCTCTCTGCAGGCCACAAATGGGGCATCTGCGCATCCCGTTTTTCAACTCCCTCACCTCCAGAACCTCTCTGCAGGCCAAAAATATTGGCCTTACCTTCCAGTTTCAGCCTGCGGGGCTTGCGAAGGTAAGTCCTGCACTCGGCCGAAGGGTCGGGGCCAGTGGGTGTGCGGGGAAGCCTCATGGTCCTGCGTGGGCCGGATTAATGGCTTCGGCAGCCCATGGGCTGTAGTTTGAGGACCCCTGTATAAGAAATGGGCGAGAGTTTCTCTCTCTGGATCCACAAGGGCAGTCTCTATAAACAAGGAATCCCATGAAATCTTCCTAACAGTAGAGCTGCTGAGAGGACATTCTGGCATTCAATTCTTTTTTTGTTTCTCATCCTTTGTTCATGCTGGCTGGGGAATTCTGGGAGTTGAAGTCCACCCTCTTAAAGTTGCCAAGATTGAGAAACACTGCTCTCAAACTTGCCTTTTTGCTTCAGGTTCTGGCATTCAGTCCTTTTTTTGCTCTAGAGACGGCAGCTGATTCCACTTGCCACGTTGTTTTTACCTTCACTGACACACCAAACTGCTCTCCTCTCCTCTCCTTTTTGTTCACCTCAAAGGAGATAACGGAGCTTTGAATGGCAGTCATGTTCTCAATGTGCTTTTTCTCTAAGCTTGATTGTAGCAGCCTGCAAAGACTAGCTCCACGGGGATAGCATATCCATCTTTTATTTCAGGGAAAGAAAGAAAAGTGCCACTACAGGTTCCCTTCATTTGCTGGAAGATTTATTCATCTTTTCCCTCTTGAGTTGTTAGGCAACTGACATTTCTTCTGGAAGATGCGTCTTATACCTTTGCAAATGACATAAAAAACACAGTTAAATGTATTTTTCACTTGAAAAGTACATTTTCAAGCTTAAGATCACCTGCTTAGGAAGGATAGTCAAAGAAATATTTTACTGCAAATAGGACAAAGAAAAATTGTGCCATTTTCACAGATTAACAGCTTAATTGCAGCAGGAGCTGACGATAAATGAGGAACAAATGAGAATGTGTTCTTAATAGTTAATTCTCCACCCCGCCTAGTCCATAGACTCTATTTCCCATCAATGTGACCAAAGATAGTAAGAATTGTGGCTGGGTATTGATGTCAATCAGATGTGAGTAACCTGTTTTTATTGATTGTCAGTAAAATTATTTAAAAGGGGCCATAGGAACTACATATGGATTTTGAATTCCCTATCAGAGTAGAAGTCCTTCTGAGACACAAACAGCACACAAATGCTAATATTTTATTTTATTTATTTATTTGTGAAATTTATATACCGCCTCACACTGCAAGCACTCTCTAAGCGGTTTACACCAGTAAGCAATGTATATTTACATTGCCCCCAACAATCTGGGTCCTCATTTTACCTACCTGGGAAGGATGGAAGGCTGAGTCAACCTTTTGCCGGCGAGATATTTAACCACTGACTTGCGGATCACAGTCAGCTAAAGTGGCCTGCAGTACTACACTCTGGAATGCATTCCATACATCTGCCTTGAGTCGCCTTGAACCATGAGATGCAGGGCCCTATAAATTTAATAAATAAATACAGGCAATCCTCTACTAATAGTCTGGAATTTCCATTGTAAGTCATGATGGTCGTATGTCGAGTCACTTAATGTAACTGACCCAATTTTATGACTTTTTTTTTGCAGTAGTTGTAAAATAAATGCAGTGGTCATAAAGCAAATTAATTCAATCCTATGGGCCATTTCCCCCCCAAACAGACCAACAAGGCAGAAAGCCATCAGAAAAGTTGTAAATTCTGGTCATGTGACCGTGGAACATTGTAACCGGCCATTAAAGCGAGCTGGCTGCCAACCAGCAGTGGGTTGCTCCTGGTTCGGACCGGTTCTTAGAACTGGTAGCGCCGGCGGCGGGAGGCTCCGCCCACCCACCCAGGACACTTCTGCGCATGCGCAGAAGCGTCGCGCGTGCGAACCGGTAGCGAAATCATTTACAACCCACCACGGCTGCCAACCACCTGAAATGTGGTCATGTGACATGGGGGGGAGGCAGGTTCTACCATTGAACTTCGGAACTGGGTTGTAAGTACTATCATTTCAGCGATACTTCCTTACCTAAAGAGAGAAATAGAATGAGCACAGGTAGGCAAGAAAGCAGTGGGGGTGTGAGTGACAGCTGACTTCCTGCCGGCTTCCCCATTGATTTTCCTTGCAGGAAGCCTGCAGGAAGTGTTGGAAATGTGAATGTGGCAGTGCTGCAGCAGTGAAGCAGCCACAACTTTGCTAAATCTCTGTGATGCACCATTTAGGGGAATTGAAGATTGCAAACAATCAGACAACAGACACAAGAGTTTTAATCAAATACGTATTTAGAAGCCTTTAGTATCTTTACTCCTGAAGGAAGTTAGCATTGACGCCCCTCCTAGAAAAATGAAATATCTTAGGAAATATTGAAAAGGAAGAATATGTTTCCCTGAATGAGGAAAGGAGAAACATGTTTTCAATACAAAGCAGCTTCCTGCAGCTTCCTGTCCCCCCCTCTTCAGCTCCAGGGTTCTTCTTCAGACAAAACCTTGACTGAAGATGTCTCCCTCGACCCTGTTATAGAATAGAATTCTTTATTGGCCAAGTGTGATTGGACACGCAAGGAATTTGTCTTGGTGCATATGCTCTCAGTGAATATAAAAGAAAAGATATGTTTGGTTTTTTTTGTTTATTTTGTCAAGCATAAATGAATATAAGCAAAGTACAAACAGTAAAACATGATTGAATATATATATATATATATAATATTACAAGCATGAATAAGAGTAGAAGAGGTATGAATATATGGGTACATTAGGACAGGAAGGTAGGCACGATTGTGCGCTTATTCACGCCCCTTATGTTCATCAAGAATTATGAGGTACAACACTTAATGATTGTCATAGAGTACAAATAAGCAATCAGGAAACAATATTAATATAAATCGTTATATTATCTAGAACTTTTTGATGAGATTTCTGGACATGCTGGTTACACGTAAAACAAGCCAGGATGGATTGTGTTTAGCACAGCAGATTTTTCAATGTCTTTTTCAATAGAATTCCCTCCTCTCTCTCTCCTCTCCTGAACCTATAATTTTTAGTATCCTTGTTTATAGTGCAGGACACAGGATGGGGTCGCACCAACTCTGAATTGCCCCCGAGGCAACCCCCCCCTTTTTTAGCCCAGCATGTGGGGCGTTCCCACCCCCGTGATAAATGGTGTAGTCCGTTATGCCAGCCCAGAAAATTGGGATGAGTAACCCCACGTTTCACTTTTTTACCGTGAATTCGTACAACCACACACCATTCGCGGGGCTCGTTGAGCAAGCGGGGCTCACTCAGCCGCGGCAAAGGTGTTGAGCGTGCCTGCACGCAAAACACAGGGTTGACTGAAGAGCAAATCACGAGTCACGGTGTCGTGGGAACGCGGCTAACCGAGCGAGAGCGGCTGGGAACCAGGAAGGCGAGGAGGAAGAGGAGGAGGAGGAGCCTCGACCAGCCGCTCTGCTACCGCCAAAAGCCGGGAGCAGCCAGCCGCGCCGCCCGGAGCAGAGCCAGCCCGAACTGCAGGCAGGCAGGCAAGGGAGGCGTCGTCGGGCGCCGGTCGAAGACTGCCGCGGAGCTCCTCCCTCCCGCTCCCCGCCAGCCGTGCGGCAAGCAATCGGGCGCCAGGGGCCGGCGCTGGACGCCGCCTTCGCCTTCCCGGGCTGCGAGGCGCCCCACGCCGCGGAGGGCGAGCGCGAGGCGCTCAAAGTGTGCCGGCGCCGCGCGTGAGGAGAGTCCCCGCTCGCCCTGCCCGCCGGACCCCGAGCCTTCCGGGAGCCCTTAGCCAAAGCGGCCGCAAAATGCCGCTCGCCCAGCTGGGAGCGGAACCTTGGCCCGAGGTGGAGCTGGTCGACATGGAGCTGGACGCGGCTGAGGTGAGAGGCGGGCGTGGGAGGGGGCGACTTGCAGGGGAGGGGGGCGACTTTTCGGGCTGAGCCCCCGCTATCCCCGGGCAGGGCTGGCTGAGGGGAGCCCCGAGCTTGCTGCTTCCAGCGCCGGCCTGGGACTGCACCCCCCCACACACACACACTTCTTGTCCCCAAAGCCCGGGAGGGTCGCTCTGGAGCCGCACCTGGCCGTTCGCGCCACCGGATAAGGCAGCCTCGAGCAGCCTTAAGGCAGCCCCGCGCGCTTCGAGGACCCCCAGCTCAGCTAAGGAGCGAGCGAGGCTTGGAAAGAGCGGAGGCGGTGGCCGTCCCCAGCCCGTCCCCGGGGCGCCATTCACCAAGCGGAGGAAAACAGCGGAGATGCACTGTTTCTCCCCCCCCGCCCCTCCCCTCCCCTCCCCTCCCACCGGTGAAAGAGGTGTTTATGGAGCCTCTCGGAAGCCCTGCTCCGACTTGGATCATCCCCATAATAATAGCTCTTGGCCCGAAGCGACATTCCGGCTGCTTGTGCTGGAAGCTATTAAAAGGGCACCGTCCCGGAGAGCTTTTCCTCCTAATTGAAGTAATCCGAACCTCCTCGTTAAGCCGATCAATGAGCGGCTTTCCGAAACCCCTCCGGAGCTCTGCTGCTCGGGGACGGCTGGGGGCCTGGCGCTGCCTCCTCTTTGAAGGGAGTTGAGGAACCTGGCTGGGTGGTGCTGGCCGAGGCGAGAGAGGTTTCCTCTTCCTGGTTTTGGGCTGAAGAAACGGTCTGCTGCCAGGGCTGGAGGGCTGTTTTAAGGATGGCACAGGAAAGGGGGGGGGGGAACCCTACGTGCAGGGTGAAGCAGCTCATACTGCTTTTCCTCACCCCTGGGGGGTTTTTTGGACCGTGGGGAGGAGGGGGGGACAGTCTTGGACTTGGGCTGCACCTCTGGGAGATCTAGACTTAAATCTTGAGGTCAGCTTGCTTTTCAGGAAGGGAAGTAGTGGTGGAGTTCCTGTTTATGGCCAAACCTGTCTCTTGAAGGTCTGAAATAAAGCGTGGTTGTATTCAGGTAAAATGGCCCAAGCAGGTAGAAAAGGGAGAGAGAGAGAGAGAGGAGAGAGGAGAGAGGGAGAGGGAGAGGGAGAGAGAGGGGGAGAGAGGGGGGGAGGGAGAGGGAGGGAGAGGGAGGGAGAGGGAGAGGGAGGGGGAGAGGGAGGGGGAGAGAGGGGAGAGAGGGAGGGAGGGAGGGAGAGAGAGAGAGAGGGAGGGAGGGAGGGAGGGAGGGAGGGAGGGAGAGAGAGAGAGAGAGAGAGAGAGACAGAGACAGAGAGAGAGAATTTTAATTCCTACAAGGCAGTCTTTGTAAATGACAATAAACATGAGAGGGATATGAAATTGCTGCTGTGAAGAGATCTGGTGTGCGTTTATTCCCCTTTGCAAAGCAAGGATGGATTCCCTCCACTGCAAGACCCCTTGTGTGATTAATCTCGCCCCCGTGCTCCTTCGATGTGCTGGGTTTTAACAACTGCAGTGTGGTCGGTGCCACCGAGCAGTGCTTTGCAAACTGCAGGCTGGTGCAGACTCATCGTAAAGGACAAATGTAAAGAGAGGACAAGCATTGATAAGGACTTGCAGGGAGTGGTGAGGTAGGAGAAAGTTGGCTGCCAGAATGCCCGAGACTTAGGTTGGCCCATAAGATAAATAGCAGAGTCCAAGTCCAAAAATCTAGGCAGAGAAAACAATCTGGTCTGCTCCGGATGTTTTGGACTGTAACTTCCATTAGTCCAAGCCACCACGACCCAATAGGAAGATCCAAGCATCTAGAAGGCATCTAGTTGAGTCCCTAACAGCAGCCATGAAGTTCTTGATAAGCATCCTCTGGTGCAGTGTTTCCCAACCTTGGCAACTTGAAGATGTCTGGACTTCAACTCCCAGAATTCCCCAGCCAGCAAAGCTGGCTGGGGAATTCTGGGAGTTGAAGTCCAGACATCTTCAAGTTGCCAAGATTGGGAAACACTGCTCTGGTGCATAAGTAGGGATGTGAGAAGACGGTCTGGGAAACATCTGCATCCCCTTGGTGATGTTTTCTGTGAGAAGTGCAGGAAGCCAGCAGTGCTAGCAGGAAATTGTTGGGAACTGGATAACCCCGTCTCTTTAAATGTCAATAAGAAATCAGCCAAAACAAGAGTTCTTAGCACTGGGGACAATGTTGCCCTCAAGGTTTGGCCACGTTGGCAGGGGCTGATGGAAGTCCACTTTCCATTCCGAACACAGCCCCAGTTCCTACTAATGAGCCTTTGGGAAGCAGAGGTAATGAGCCGGTGGAAGAGAATGTCGGCTTTGTCACTCTGCACTCTGAAACTCATTTTAAAACAGTAACATAAGGTCAGAATTAACTCTCAGGTTAACTGGGATGTAGAATAGGCAGAACAGGAACAGCTGCCTTTGAAGGTGTTCAACTCCAAATGCGATACGGAGATTTCCATCTTCCATGGGATAAGTGGCCTGTAGTTCCACGCGGCCGGAAGACTTTTAAAACGATATTAAAAGCTTTGTGTTTTTTTTTTAAAATACTCTTTTAGCTAAGTGTATGCTAAATGTAAATCATGCTTTATAAATCATAGTCTGTCAGCCAAACCCAAAAAGCCCTATTATGTTTTTGTATATGAACCTGGCCATTATGTTAATCCCGTGATGGCGAACTTATGGCACGCTTGCCAGAGGTGGCACCCAGAGCCCTCTCTGGGCACGTGCACTGTTGCCAGTTGCTCTTCTAGTTCCCGGCCAGCTGGTCTTCGCGGGCGCCGGAGCGCCGGAAAACGGCCAAAAAGCAGGCCTTTTTCCAGGCCATTTTATGCCCGGAAAACAGCCTGAAAAAGGGCCCCGAAATGCCCAAAAAACAAGCATGCGCACACCGGCCAGCTAGTCTTCAGGTTTTTGGTGCCGGCACGCATGCGTGTGCCGGAAGACCAGCTGGCTTCTGGTGCTCCGGCGCAAGCACATACAAGCACATGCACGCGCATTTTGGTTTGGGCACTCTGTGCCGAAAAGGTTCGCCATCACTGTGCTAATCATTCAGATAGGCGTATGAAATGAACCACAGACCCTCTAGCTTGTTAACCCTGGTTGGTGGTTCAGCTCTGATAACTGCTGTTAAAGAGTAAATTACAGTTCTTTCAAGGCTGTATGAAGTATATCCTTGATTTTGCTGCGGAGTAATTATACACCCTGTGTGTGTGTCTGTACGGATAGTTAGGTGTGCTTGCACACAAGATCAGCTATTGATCTTTTCTAATGGCATTTTTATTCTCTCTCTCTGTGTACTGTTGTGATTTATTCTTCATGGCTAGCTGGCTCAGTGCAGTAATCAAAGGAATTATTAAACTTCCTGCGCGATAAAAGGGAAGGAAAGCAAAATAGGCTCTCACCCCACCTTTGTCCCCACTCAAAAAATATTTTGCTCCTCTGGGTTCTTTTCTGGGCTTGAAAAGAATAATGTTGCCTCATTAAAGTGTTGAATCTCCTCACACATTTCAACAGGAGCCTGGCAGACTCCATGGCAGTGCGTGTTTTATTAATTGTTTCTGAAACAATATTTCCCAGCCGCTGGGTTAACCTAGGGGTCAGGGGTCCCCCACCTTTTGGGGCTGGGGGATTACATTTGAAATTTGGAAGTGTGTGGTGGGCAGTCTCCCAAAATGGCATTCCAGGAGGGGTCCAGCAGAAGAAAGGTTGGCCCATTCATAAAATAGCTGTAATGAGACATCATTAAAGCAGAAAAGCTTCCTGCTACTCTCTCTAATTCCTCCCCCCCCCAACATATGCCTCTCGTTTTGTTTTGTTCTTGTTCTTTCTCTGGGCAGGTGGGCACCCTTCCAAGAGAATCCCGGGTGCAATTACCTGCTATTTTTTTATTTTATTTCATAAGCAACCCCTGGAAGCACGCAAGCACTTTTGCAAATAAAAGCTATGCTGGAAGCTTCATCATGTTTGCTTTAAACATTGTTTAAGATAAGAAACCAGGTGAGTCAAGGGAGCTGGCACTGCTGGTTGGAGAATTCTGGGCAGATGAGTGCCCCCAGTACCCTGCTGGGGATCTAGGCCTTGGGCTAATTGTGCAACTACGTAGAGCAATACTTTTCAATCTTAGTCATTTTAAGATGTGTGGACTAAAACTCCCAGAATTTCCCTGCCAGCTTAACAACCATGTTACTAAGTCAACAACTGCAATGATTCACTTAACAGCTGTGGCAAGAAAGGTCGTAAAACGGGGCAAAATCCACTTAGCTGTCTTGCTTAGCAACATAAATTTGGGCTCAATTACCGTCATAAGTTGAGGGCTACCTGCAGGGTTCTTCGCTTGATGGCAATACCATCCAAGAGCCATGCAAAGTGTGTAAATCTGTTAGGCTTTGTTATCAGATAGAATAAGAGAGTCCATTTCATCTCAGACTAGTTTTCTGCCTACAGAAGGATGGATAGATAACATTTCTACTCAGTGATGATGAAAAATTCTTTCAGGAGTCCTTGGTGTTCTCTGAGCTTGGTGGTTTTCTTGCATTTCATCATCCAAACTAGGTAACATCATCAGTGCTAGTAAAGTGTGGGGTTTGCTCTCAGCTTATATTCTAGTGCTGTGATGGCGAACCTATGGCATGCATGCCACAGGTGGCACGCGGAGCCATATCTGAGGGCACGTGAGGCATTGCCCTATGTCAGCTCCAGCGCGCACATGTGCGCGCTGGTCAGCTGATTTTCAGCCTTCTGGAGGGTGGGGGAGAGGTCATTTTCGCCTTCCCCAGGCTTCAGGAAAGCCTCCGGAGCCTGTGGATGGTGAAAAACGGACCCAACGGGCCTACCTGAAGTTCGGAAAATCAGCTGGAATCTGTTTGTTGCCATCCACAGACTCCGGAGGCTTCAGTGAGCCCTGCACGCGTGCGCAGGGATGCAGCATGGGGAGGTTGTGCGCGCATGCGCGGGGGAGGGCATTGCATTATGGGTGTGGGCGTGCACGTGCGCCCTTTTGGCACCCGAGCAAAAAAAGGTTCCCCATCACTGTTCTAGTGGCTTGCACTGACAGTGTTCCTGGGGTTAGTCTTAGAGGTTCTTTGCTTGGGCTGTTTACTATTAGAATCAGTTCAACAATCAAGAAGTAAACAATACCCCAATTGAGGAACTGCCAAACAAGCTAACAGTAAACAGCCCAAGCAAAGAACCTCTTAAGACCAACTCCTCCGTTTGGTCATAGGGCAAGCCACGAGAACCGTGATGGCGAACCTATGGCACGGGTGCCACAAGTGGCACGCGGAGCCATATAGGTGGGCACGCGAGCTCAGGTCCGGCGTGCATGTGTGCACCAGCTGGCTGATTTTCGGGCCTTCTGGGCCCACTGGGAGTCGGGAAACAGGCTGTTTCCAGCCTCCAGAGGGGGTGGGGAAGGCCGTTTTCGCCCTCCCCAGGCTCCTAGAAAGGCTCTGGAGCCTGGAGAGAGCGAAAAATGGGCGTGCCATTGCATGCTGGGAGCAGGGGGGTCATGCGTGCATGTGCGGGGGTGCATGGAATTATGAGTGTGGGCACGCGCACACGTGATCCCCCGCATTCCCTCCCCCTTTTGGCACGCGAACCAAAAAAGGTTCGCCATCACTGCACTAGAATATAATTGACTAAATGACACTAGAATATAAATATAAATATAATATAAATGACACTAGAATATAAGCTGAGTGCAAACCCCACCCTCTTCTAACACTGTCAGTGTTACTTATTTTGGGTAATGAAAGGTCTGCCAGAAAACCACCAAGCTCGGAGAGCACCAAGCACCCCTCATTTCAACCATGAGCTACAAATATTCTCCTTTATTGAAAAGTTCTTTGCTTTCTCCCCCATTTCCACCTCACCATCAGGTTTGTAGTGCAAGACCTGGCAAAATCAGGCCCTATTCCTTTGCTCTTTATCAAAAGCAAACAAACTCAACCAGGAAGCAAGAAAGGAAACATACTTTGGAGCTAACTGATGTACGATAAGTATTCAAACTCATTCTAGAACTTTAAAGAAAAAAGAAGGTTAAACATATTTATTGCTTTGTTCCTCCCAACCACCCGCCCAGTAACAGCTTAATGATGCCCTGTTCAGATAGGAACTCGTGACCCTTAAATTGGCCCGTCTCCATAGGTGAAGTTATAAGAGCAAATCTGTACACAGAATGAGAGTGATACACTCTTTAAATGCCTCGTCCTCACATGACATCAGAACCATGTCAGCTTCCCAAGTTACACCACACAGGTAACACAACAAGTTGAACTAATTCAAACTTATTATAAGAATATGAACAGAAACTTGTAAGCCTGAAAGTACAAATCTCCCACTGTCTCTTTTTATCACCTGGTTACTTATGGTGGATTCTTTCTTAAGTTTCTTTCTTGCCCTTTACTCATTTGTGGGCTCCTCTCCCTTTTATCTCATTATTTCCTGGGCAGCCTCTCTTCCTTCCATCTCCCAAGGTCATTCTCACAATCCATTACAAACGAATAGCTGTCTTCACAGTTATAGGTAGAATCTGAACACTCTGGCAGGGAGCCTGGTGCAAGATAAGTATGGGAAGCCAAAAAATGACTTGTGTTCTCAAGGGCTCAGCAGATAACAGGTGTGGGATTAGCAGGATAGGAAAAAGCTGCTTGCCTGGAAGAACCATCAGTATCGTTTGGCAGGGGTAATCGCACTTTAGGCTGTCATTGCATACATCTTTTTAATATCCCCCACTTTAAATAAACCACATACAGTGGTATCTCAGTACTTGTCCTTAATTGGTTCCGGGAGGCACGTAGAGTACTAAAAAGGACGAATACCAAACAAACCATGTGACCTTTTGTTTTGGTCAGGAAGGACTTCCTATCTGCCCCTTTTCCGATGTCAGCAACATTTCCAGCATGGCCGACTTCCTGTCCGCCCTCTGTGGCTGTCCCTCACTTCCTTTTACAGTGACCATCCCAGCATGGCTGACTTCTTGCCCACTCTCTGCAGTTGACCCCCACTTCCTTTTGCAATGCCTCAAGTACCAAACAAACAATGAGTACCAGGATAACATTTTCATGTCAAAATGCATCAAGTACTAAATTCGACGAGTTCCGAAGCAGTCTAGTAGCCAGGTACCATTGTATTGAGAAATGTACTGTGCCAGGCCTTTTCCTCTCTTTAGTGGGTTCATACTTTTAAAAGAAAGCATTGTGAAAAATCTAGGGGACTTTCAGAGATTACAAAGTTTGCGGATATTCTGAAAGTGAAAAAGCCCGTCCTGTATCAGTTTGACTCTTAGCGAGCATGGGCACATGCAGTTTCTACATCAGCAGCTTTAAAATTGTGATAATTGGAGAATTGAGAATAAACTATTCTTAGAACATCTTGGGAAGTGTTGAATTCGAATTTATGGTAGCCACAGGTTGGCTTTATCCATAATGCTAAACCATAATGCTAAATAAGTTGTTGACCCACAGTTGGCTGCATTCATACAACATATTAAACCAGAAACCATGATATCCAAACTATTTCGGTTTCCTTGCCTTAAGGAAAATATAATTGGTATGTAGGGGCGGCCTGTGAAGCCCAGCTAGGAGCTTCCTAATAAGGGTCCATTAAGCAACCATGACCAGGCTAAGAGGAAGAGGAGGAGGAGGAGGGGAGCACCAGTGTCCCAATACATCTCCTGCCAGCCCACCCTCATATCTTGTAATTCAATGTATGTTATACCACAGCATATTTTGGGATGCTTCCTCGGTGCTCTAAAATAGCAACAAACTCTTCTTTTGGTCATGTTAACATATTTGTAGAGTTCCGACTTATTCAGAGCTTATGCATAGCAGGTGAGCTGGAAGTGTCTTCCCCCTTCCCAAAATGCAGGTGCTTCTCTGCCCAAATGGAAGCTGGAATCTGGTTTGGAAGCTGAAATCCCACTCCTCTCTTTTCATCTTCATGGTATATCCTTTTTCACCTTTCTTCTTGTCTCATTTCAGTTGTTTAATCCTTTTCCTGGCATTCGTTCATTCCTTGCATGCTATCCACGCTGGCTAGAAAGGCAACAGCTTTAATTGGGACTATTAGTAGTTACTAACAAAAAGAAAAATCAGAGCAGAGCATTTGCATTATATGCAGAGACTACAGGTTCCATTCCTGGCATCTCTAGGTAGGGCCGAGAAAGCCACTGATCTGAAACCATACCATCCACCAACTACCAACTAGTGTGCAGCAGCTGCCAAAAAAGCCAACACAGTTCTAGGCTGCATAAACAGAGGGATAGAATCAAGATAACGTGAAGTAATAATACGACTTTATAATGCCTTGGTAAGGCCACACTTGGAATACTGCATTCAGTTTTGGTCGCCACGATGTAGAAAGGCTGTTGAGACTCTGGAAAGAGTGCAGAGAAGAGCAACAAAGATGATTAGGGGACTGGAGGTTAAAACATATGAAGAACGGCTGCAGCAACTGGGTATGTCTAGTTTAATGAAAAGAAGGACTAGGGGAGATATGATAGCAGTGTTCCAATATCTCAGGGGTTGCCACAAAGAAGAGGGAGTGAAGCTATTCTCCAAAGCACCTGAGGGTAGAACAAGAAGCAATGGATGGAAACTAATCAAGGAGAGAAGCAACTTAGAACTAAGGAGAAATTTCCTGACAGTTAGAGCAATTAATCAGTGGAACAGCTTGCCTCCAGAAGTTGTGAATGCTCCAACACTGGACGTTTTTAAGAAGATGTTGGATAACCATTTGTCTGAAGTAGTGTAGGGTTTCCTGCCTAAGCAGGGAGTTGGACTAGAAGACCTCCAATGTCGGTTGGCGGGTCCATGGGGGGGGAGCCTTCTCTGTGGGAGCCCCATCTCTCTGGAACCAACTCCCACCAGAGATCCGGACTATCCCCACTCTACTGGCCTTCCGCAAAGTCGTAAAAACATGGCTCTTCCGGCAGGTGGGGTGAAGAAGATCGGATTCCCCCATGAATGAATGGTTTTTAAAATTATATAATGTTTTTTAAAAATTATTATGTATTTTTGTATTGTTCTTATTTCTGTTGTACGCCGCCCTGAGTCCTACGGGATTGGGCGGCCTATAAGAACTTTTAATTAAATTAAATTAAATTCCAACTCTATTATTATTATTATTATTACTACCGTGTTTTCCCGAAAATAAGACCCTTATATTTTTTTGAACCCTGAAATAAGCGCTTGGCCTTATTGCCATGCACTCAAAAGCCCGATTGGGCTCAGAGGATGTCTTATTTTGGGGGAAACAGGGTAGGTTGCATAAGACAATCAGTGACTGGTTTGGTTTTAGCTTTGCCAGAAGGGGGAATTTACCTACATTAGCTTGGTGTTCTCTGTGAATGCAGACAGTGAGGATGATACCAAGTGAATGGCCTGATTAATTGCCAATGTTGTTCTTCTACACCTTTGTTGAAAAGAGCAACCCAAAGAAATGAGCTAATTGCTGTCTTCGGGCTCTGAAATAAGTTATGGGTTGTTTTAATCACGATGCATTGAATACATCCAGTGGCTGGGGTCATGCAGATTGCAACCAGGTGCATCCGTTTATATATCATGAAGATGCCTGGATTTATTCACTGCACTAGGCCATAGAAAAGGTGGTTTGGTGCAGTGTGTGAATTCAGCCAAGAGTCTGCTGATTTGATCTCAGGGTGACTGTTTTTTCCAGTCTATTCTTTTATAGAAGGACCAGGCTTGGCTTCTTCAGTGGTGACTGTGAGTCCAAGAGTTTGTTAATAAGGTGTTTTTTTTAAAAATGTTTTCATGTGCTGTTAGCCGCCCAGAGTTGGATTTGCGATATGGGTGGCCCTATAGATGGATGAATATATAAATAGATGAAAATAATTGCTGGTGAGGTTAACAGCCATGGAGATGCTGTACAATAAGGACGCACAGGTGCTGCTCACTCTGAAAAATCAGGGACTCTTAATTGGTTACGCTGTAAAGTTGAGAGGACGAGGAGTAGAATCTGAACTTTGGAACTGCTGTAGACATGACTTGTATACTTAAATTTGTAGTGTTGGCTTCCGGCTTTATTAAGGGTTTTTCTAGTATTGTATCCGCAGTGACAATCTCAGCAGAGCTGTGTCCTTGACTCTGGCTGCAAACCTTGTGGTGGGAATATCATCTGGAGAAGCCTGACATGTGACCATGTTAAGCTCCTGCCTGTGCACATTTGATTTTTAGCATCTCCAGCTTAAAATTATTTTATATCAGATCACAAACTTTGCTTGAAATTACAAGCAGGACACTAACCACCTGGGAAAGAAAGGGTATTGTATTTCCAGTGGCTAGGTTAAGTGGGTGGCTTGGTTTCCTCTTCCGGTGGAAATGTTTTGTTTTATGATTGAGTAAATAGCTCCAAGAAAAGTTAATCCTGACCCATATGGGGGTTTATTTATTAATCCCGCAAGACAAGAGGGCTGTGTGTTTTTTGGCAGGATAGAGCCCTGGTTCTTCAAACTCTTTAGTTTCAGCTTTAGTTGTCTAGACTTTGAACCTTTCCAAAACTTCAGTTCTCTTATACACCTGCCAATATAAATACTTTAATAATGAATTTACTAAAAGCAAATAATCAGTATTCTAAATAACAGGCACAAGAGCCTGAAGAACAGCATTATTGATCTGTTTGTTTAAGCAATGTTTAATATGCTGCTTTGTTCAAATGAGAAAAAAATCGTTTTCTTATTTGAGATTGTTGTTGTTAGTTGCGAAGTCGTGTCCGACCCATCACGACCCCCATGGACAACGTTCCTCCAGGCCTTCCTGTCCTCTACCATCCCCTGGAATCCATTTAAGCTCACGCCGACTGCTTCAGTGACTCCATCCAGCCACCTCGTTCTCTGTCGTCCCCTTCTTCTTTTGCCCTCAATCTTTCCCAGCATTAGGCTCTTCTCCAGTGAGTCCTTCCTTCTCATTAGGTGGCCAAAGTATTTGAGTTTCATCTTCAGGATCTGGCCTTCTAAAGAGCAGTCAGGGTTGATCTCCTCTAGGACTGACCGGGTTGGATCGCCTTGCAGTCCAAGGGACTCGCAGGAGTCTTCTCCAGCACATTTTAAATCTAAGAAACAGATGAAGTTATGCTCATGATATGCTAATTGTATTTAAAATACAGGTAGTCCTTGGTTTACGACCATTCATTTAGTGATCATTGCAAGTTACAAATGGCACTGAGAAAAGTGGCATGCAGCATTCCTAAGGTCACATGATCAAAATTTGGGGGCTTGGCAATTAGCATGTATTTATGACAGTTGCAGTGTCCTGGGGTCATGTGATAACCATTTCTAACCTTCCCAGGCGGCTTTTGACAAGCCAAGTCAATGGGAGAAGCCAATTCGCTTATTAACCGCATGATTTATTTGTGAGATTTATTTATTTGTGAGATTTATATACCGCCTCACAGTGCAAGCACTCTCTAAGCGGTTTACACCAGTAAGCAATGTATATTTATATTGCCCCCAACAATCTGGGTCCTCATTCACTTAACAACTGCAGGGATTTGCTTCGCAACTGTGGGAATAAGGTTGTAAAATGGGACCAAACTCACTTAACAGCTGCCTTGCTTAGCAGTGCAAATTTTGGGCTCAGTTGTGGTCATAAGTCGAGGAATACGGTGTTTTTGGTATTGCAGTACTGCAAGTTCAGTATGTGGGATTGACAATTAAAGTTTGTGCGTGTATTTCTGAGCCAATGTTTGGAGAAGGATATTTTTATGAGGAGTCCTGGGCGCACTCTGAGCTTGCAGACATTTCATTACCCAAACTGGGTAACATCGCCCAGATGCACTAATGACGTTACCTAGTTTGGTAATGAAACGTTTGCAAGAAAGGACCCCTTATTTCAACCCTGAGCTACAGATATTCTTCTTTATAAGCATTTTTTAAAAAAAATTGGAGAACATTCGGCAGTAAATGTTGTCGAAAAGGCGCCGACACTTTTGAGATCTCCTTTCTCTGGTTTTCATTGCATATTGGTACCTATCCTAATCTGAAAGGGCTTGCTTCAAAGAACTCCAGGAGAATACGCTTGAGTTTTCCTTCACTGTTCTGCTTGCAGCAATCCCACCCCCCACCTTAAAGAACAGACCAGTGCAAAGATCTCTCTCTCTCTCTCTCTCTCTCTCTCTCTCACACACACACACACACACACACACACACACACACACAAATGCCACATGCCCCTACTATTGACCTTGATGCATACTTCCTCTGGAATGTGTATCCGTTTTGTGCTACTGTAATTGTCAACGGGTTTCCTAAAGAGCTCTGGGCAGCGTGTTTGGAACAAGCTGAACATCTTCCTTTACAGATTCCAAAGCTCCCTTACTTTTATCTGTGGGGTTGTTTTTAGAAATTCATTTTGTCACATAAATTGAACTCCTTTGGTCTGCACTTGTGCCCCTGTGGATCAACACTTAGCAAAAACTGCTGTGCTTTGCACATGACATAATATAACCTAATATCTCAGTCTCCAGGGACATTTGAATGTAGCTTGATTCCTCTAGGTCTGTGCAGTATAAAATGTTTTTTTTTTAAGATTTAACAGGGATCGGCTTTCTCTGCATGGGCAGAATTGAGAGATGAGAGCCCTGCTTCAGTGTAGGTTTTCATGAGCTTCTGATCTTAATTCATGTGCCTGTTTACTTGCCCTGGATCAAATTGTATTTAGGCTGTCGAAATACGCTTCCAGGTTGATGCAAGAAGTCAAAACAGTTGCATGAGGAAATGCCCAAAAGCAGAACTTAAACCGATCAACCTCGTTAAACGTGTTTAAAACGGCTTTGCAAACAAGTCACTAAAACCTATGCCCAAATATGTTTCTTGATTTCCCGTCTACTTTCTCCAAAAATTCTATATGATTCTGTCTTGCCACAGGAGATCAAGTATTTATTTAAGCCTGGGATAGTGTCCAACATTAGCAAATTTAAGACCAGTGGACATCAACTCCCAAAATTCCCCAGCCAACTTCCAGAATTCCTCTCCATAATGAAGAATGCTGGGAACTGTTGATGGAGCTCATCAGCATCTGGAGGTCCCACTCCAGCACTAAGTGAAATGCAGATAGTCCTCAACTTACAACCGCAATTAAGCTCAATGTTTCCATTGCTAAGCAAAACATTTCTTATGTGAGTTTTGCCCCATTTTACGACCTTGCCACAGTTGTTAAGTAAATCACTGCAGTTGTTAAGTTAGTAACACCTTTGTTACTTGACTTTGGCTTCCCCACTGCCTTTGCTTGTCAGAAGGTTGCAAAAGGGGATCCCATGATCCCAGGACACTGCAGCTGATCACATGAGCAAATCTCACCGGCTCAAGGTTGACTCAGCCTTCCATCCTTCCGAGGTGGGGAAGGATGGAAAAATGAGGACCCAGATTGTTGGGGGCAACATGCTGAACTCTGTAAACCGCTTAGAGAGGGCTGTAAAGCACTATGAAGCGGTATATAAGTCTAAGTGCTATTGCTATGATCCCAGGACACTGCAAGTTGCCAAGTGCCTAAATGTTGATCACATGATTTCAGTCATGCAACCGTTGAAAGTGTGAAAAACGGTCATAGGTCACATTTTTTTCATTGATGTTGTAACTGAACGGTCACTAAATGAATTGTTGTAAGTCAAGAGCTACCTGTACTAAGTACAGTATCCAGGACTAAGTTAGGCTTGCCTCTATAAACTCAAGACATTTCATGCATTGTTTCCTTGGGACCTTGATTTCATCCACAATTTGGGCAAAGTAAAACATATTGTTACCTCTATAGAGTCTCAAAGTTTAAACCAGAGGTGGGCAACCTATGGACTGAATATAGCCTCTTCATTTGGAGCCCCATCTATCTTCCTATGGCCTACCGCTGAAAATTGGCAATGCAATTTCCTCCTGCTTTTAGGCTGGGGGAAAAAAGTAAGCAAATCTTCATAAAGGTTTTGCACACTTAAAACATCCTTTGCAATCTTTCAGTTGCTGGAAAAAATGATTCCACATTTGTCTATAAGCTTCCTAAATTCTCCACAAACTTCAGGACAGACTGCATCTCTGGTTTTGTAACATTGGCTTTTAAGGTTTGGTTCAACAGTGGGGCAATAAATATTCCCTATTTTGGAGTTGCAAGATTTATTGTGTTTATATACTTCTAACACAGTGTCTGTTTAGAACTTTCATTGGCCAAAACAGAGCATCCTAGGGCAACAATTTTTGAATCTACATATATCAGTTGGGTTATTTTAAAGAATTCATCCAAAATCCAGGACCCATGACTGCTATGGGATTGAAGTTTGGCAAAGTTGGGGCTACTTTCAGTATCACCATGCCATCACACCACTGTAATCAGCCGCAATGATATGATCACCATTTCCAGTACTCCCTGCCAGCTTCCCATAAGGAAAGTCAGTGGGGAAGCCCACAGGAAATCAAAAGTCATTCCTCACTGGCTTTTTGCCTGCCCACGTTTCTGTTTCTCTGTTTAAGCAACAACATTTTTCTGAAACGATGTCCCAATAAGTTATGGAATATCTAATGTTTATTAGGAGCTTAATGTTTCCTTCTCCTTTCTCTACAGAAGAAAAGGTGTGTTTGTTTTTTTAAAAAATTCCACTACTGTGCAACTTTAGAATTAGAGGAATCTAAAGGAAAACCTTTCCATTATTTCTTTCTCTTTCACTAACACCTCCAGCCAACTTATACATGCTCACTGAAATGAATATTAGAATCCCGCAGTGTTTTAACAAATTTACTGAAGCATAATTCAGGGAGCTGGCTTATTAGCAGCACACAGCACAGAGAGGTAAGCCAACATAGAGCTAACCACACAAAAGTGTGTGGTTTTTGTTTCAGAATACTTCAAAGCAACTGGAAATTTCCCTTACATTTCTAAAAGTGATTTTTATATATAATTTTCTCTTAAAAATTAATTAAAATTGTTTTCAGCAGAATGAAACCAATATAAATTTCAAATTGAAGAAAAGGACAGAGAAAAATAATAAGAAAGTGAAAAAGAAATAAAGCAAGAAATAGAAAAGAAAAAGTAATAAAGAAGTAACTTCCAATTTTAAGATAAGTTATAAGTACATTTATATTTTACACAGTTCCTAAGGTTACATCATAATTTCCTTCTTTCCTTAATCTACCGTTCTTATCGTCAAATCCATAAATCACCAGTTCATTTTTTCCTTGTTTCAGAAAAAAAGTCCATAAGGCAGTTCCAGTCATTAATGTGGTGGTTGATCTTTCCTTAAGCAAACACTTTTGCCATCGCTGCTAGTTCTGCCATCTTCCCCAGCCATTCCTCCATTGTGGGTATTGCAGTCTCTTTCCATTTTCCCCCACATATAGTAATCTTGCAGTGATGATTGTAAAGTGGTATCTCGGTACTCAACTTTCAAAATTGGTCAACTTTGGTACACGATGCATTTTGACATGAAAATGTTGGCCCAATACTCGGCGTTTCTTTAGTACTCAATGCGTTGCGATAGGAAGAGGGGGAGGCTGTGGAGAACAGACAGGAAGTTGGCCATGCTGGGAAGATCGCTGCAAAGGAAGCGGGGTACAACCGCAGAAGGCAGACAGGAAGTCGGCCATGCGGGGAAGGTTGCTGACAAAAGAACAGGGACAGATAGGAAGTCCTTCCTGGTCGAAACAAAAGGTCTCATGGTAGG